>CM038792.1:300634927-301094956 GCA_021764765.1 Vicia sativa | reverse complement strand
GATCAATGATATGAGATTCCTAGAACCCTTACTATTATAGGACAGATGAACCAACTCAAACTTTTGGTAGGACAGATGAACCAACTCATTGTGTGAATTGTTTGTGTGTGCTAAACATGACATCATGACATCATCGCATTGCATATCATTTCTAACTATTTCAAGGACCTAGGATTTATCTTTGCTCGCTTTTGTAGGAATTATGGCTTCTAGAAAGACTATTCGAATCAACTTCATGGGTATACCTTCTCACCAAAGAATTGGTTTCGAAATTCTCGATCATGCTCAATTCATCAAAAGACATGGTTATCTACTTGACTTGGTTATTCCGGCTTTGAAGAAGATATGATGCACGCCCTATTCCAGCTTTGATCCAAACACCATTGCTTTACATTCCGATTACCAGCTTGGTTCATACCTTGAAGAGTTCTCTAAGCTACTGGGATACCTATTCTTGACCAAATGCCATTCACCGGCTTAGAAAAGGTTCCTAGGTACGAAGACATTGCATCAAGATTACATCTTAAGCGCCGTATATCAAGCCAATTGGGAAACAAGAAGCGGAGTAAAGGGTCTACTTGCCAAGTTCCTAATTAAGAAAGCCCGAGAGTTCCTCAAAGTTATGAGTTTCATGCATTCAAAGACATTGTGGCCTTGCTAATCTATGGTTTGGTTCTATTCCCTAATTCGGATCAATTCATAGATGTCAACGCCATCAAGTTGTTTCACCCGCAATCCTCGGCCTACTTTACTTGGAGACATTCTACATTCTCTCCACACTGCATCACTAAGAGACAAGGATCTCTCATGTGTTGCATACTGCTACTTCCTGTGTGGTTTATTTCGCACCTTCCTCCATCGCCTTTGAAGAATGAACAAAGGTCAAGTGGTCTCAAAGGCTAATGTCACTCTCTCATTCAGATATCCGTTGGAGTCTTTTCTCTCAAAAGGACTTCACATTCATTGAGTGTTGTGGAGAATTCCTAATGTACCACCCTTGGTATAAGGGGAGGCATTACTTACAACCCTTCTCTAGCTCTACATCGCTTGCTTTTGCTCAAGAGATGGTCCACATGATATGCTTCTCCAAGATATTGTGTTCAATTACAACCACGATCTCCATAGTTACCGTCGAAGGTTCATACACGCTTGGGGCATGGTAAAGGAGACTGATACCAAGACTTTGGGACACCAAAACTCCATTCCTTGGGAGCCTTACCTCAAATGGGTGCGAGCTCAGCTCAAAACCTCATGATGCCATTCACTGCTTTTACCAAGAATTATGGAACCATATAGGTGACGTCCTATACCGTTCTCCATCCCGACATGCCTACTGATCTTGAAGACTTGAAGAGATCCTGGATTCAGCTTAAAGAAGAAAGGGATACGTTTGAAGCTCAGTGTTACGCAAGCGAGAAGAAAGTGCTAGAGTTGACCAAGCTACTTCACGAGGAGCGAAACATCAACGCCTACCTTGGTACCAAGAGGAAGCGCCCATGGGAGACTTAGAGCTTTAGGATTTTCATGTTTTCCTTTTATTATTTTGAACTATCTCTTGTACTTAAAAAGAAAAAAAAAAATAAAAAAGGAACTAATAAATGTTTGTTCGTGCTTGTTTAACAAATTTAAGTCTCTAAGGTCCTTGAAAACATTGCATTGATTCGCATAAACATTGCATATCATGGCATAACATCTCATACAGTACATAAGATTGTTTTTCATTCTCTCGCTATTTATTTTAGCGTAATGGCTCTTGAACAAACCACAAAGATCTCCGTGCTCGTAATGCTCGCCTAGCAGATGTTCACCACTTGGTCCAAGGCCAAGAAGATCCGAAGCTCATCAACAAAGAAGAGGGTCGTTGGTGTTCTCAACATGGGTAGACGCTACAGGTGGTCCTAAAGTGGTCACCAAACAGAGCTCGTAAGGAAGTGTCAAGACCGAGGGAGTGTCAAGGGCAATGAAGAAGGCAGCCAGCGGAGCCTAAAAAGACTATGATAATGACCAAGACGATGAAGATGACAAGTACAAGCAACTTGAAGACCGTCAATGCCGTGGAAAACTCAAGATGTCGTGGCGAATTTTGATGATCGAGTCTTGTCCTCGTGTGGTAATTCCTCCCAAATTCAAAGTTCCAACTTTTGCCAAGTATGATGGCATTTCTTGTCCGTCGCATTTGAAGTCCTATGTTCAAGATCAACCCCACACACCGATGATGTAAAGTTATGGATGCACTATTTTCAAGAGAGTTTGTCCTAACTCACTGGAGTGGTATTATCACCAGAGAATGATTGTATCCGCATTGGAGTGATTTGGCGATGCTTTCTACATATAGTATGAGTACAATGATTGACACCCACTCGCGCAACCACGAGCATGTCTATGGGTCGCAATGAGAAGTTCAAAGAGTATGCTCGTATGGAGAGATCTAGCAGAGTTCAACCACCCTTGTCCAATGTGGAGTTGTTTGATATGTTTATGGAACACTAATAGCCCATTCTTCAATCATCCGATTGGAAACTCTTCGCCGGATTCAATCGAAATGACACCGACAGGAGAGCATATTGAAGTTGGTATCAAGAGCGGAAAGATTCATGTAGATTCATCTTCAAATGATGCAAAGAGATCTTTGGTGGTAAGAAAGAAGCCAATGCCGTATGGTCGAAAAGCCGAGCCAAGACCGACCGTGCTCAATGTGGGGTCGCAGATCTCCAATCCTACATCAAGACAACCTCGAGACAACGCCAGAGCCAACGCGCCACGAAGAAGCATAAAGATCAACATGCCATTGTCGCAAGCCTTGCAACACATGTTGAAAGCAGAGTCGACTTTGAAGGATCCTCCTCGAGTGTCAACACTTCCTCTCCGAGATACAATCCTAATGCTAAGTACTACTCCAATGCCCTGGCACCACATCGACAACTCGGCCTCAAGAACAAGATTCAAGATATGATTAAAGCTAAGACAGAGTTCGATCCTCCGCTGAGACCAATGTGATCAACGCGCCTATGCCTAACCATGACAAGAGTTCCAATGTTGTTGATGAGGATACTTATGTTTTCAACATAGATGACTTGACCATTCCTCCATGACCGTAAGAAGAATTTGTTGCAAGTCGTGTCAATCCAGATGCCCAGAGAATTGTCGCTGGTGCCCATCTCGCACCGATGGTTGTGGTCGAGAATACGTGTTCAGGCATGATGGACAACCGTGAGATACTATTCCCGAAACCACCGTGGAGAGTCCGTGTGAAGACATGTCTAAGAAATCAAGATCAAGATGTAAGTGAAACTGCATGCTTGCATGGGATACCTGGGCGCCAAGTGGAAAGTTTGATTACATGGTGAAGTATACTGCCCGAGAGCTACAAAATTCCTATCAAGATGTTAAGGCGACGGATGGGGTGACAATTTCAAGACTATGCCGATGTTAACACAATAAGGATTTCCTCTCACGATTCTCGGCCTCAGAGTGGCACCATCATTATTCTGCACTCAGCCCATATTCCTCCGACAAGGCTATCCCTTGGAATTATGGATCCGAGGTTTACTATCATGGCGCCAAGCAAGACCTCCTCGACCATTGAGGATCTTACAGCTGAAGCTACCATTCCCGACATTGACAACATCACCGGTCAAGTGTGACCGTAACCCAAGAGTATTCTCTCCGTAAATCTCTCCTCCAAAAGACACTACGACTCCAACCGCATTCCAACTATTCACCAGCTCCCGAGACTAGAGGGAAAGAACCAGTGACTCATCCTGCTCATCCAGAAGTACCAAAGGAAGTTGCTGAAGACACCTCCAAACGAGAAATGGAGGAAATCCTAAAGATTATCAAGAAGAGTGACCACAATGTTGTGGAACAGCTGGGATAGACTCATCCAAGATATCCATGCTTCCTCACAGGTTTCGAGGCTCATGCTAACGCCTTGTGAAGTTTCTAAAGAATGCTCATGTACCGCAAGACACTACCATCGATCAATTTGAAGTTTGTAGCTAGCCCGATGCCAACAACGGCCTAGGCTTCTCCGACCGATTTGACCCCACCAAAAGAAACACAACAAAGCCTTACACATCTCTCTGAATGTAAGGGCATTACCTTATCTCATGTTTTGGTGGATACCGGCTCGCTGAATATCCTACCAAAGACCGCTTTTGATCGACTTGATGTTGAAGGATTGGTCTCAAGCCCAGGATATAATTGTGAGAGCTTTTGACTGCTCTAAGCGAACAATACTGAGAGCTCATTCTCGCCTCAAAGCCGGGTCCCGACTTTCGACCCACTTTCTTTGTCATGGACATCCGTCCAGCCACTCTTGCCTACTGGACGCCTCCTTGATACATGGCAAAGGCCGTTACCACCCTTGCATCGGTCAAGTATCCGTGAAAGGGAAGGTTGTTACAAGATGCTGAAGAAGAATATATGGTCACCATCTACCATTCCGATATCTCGAGATGGAAAGTGAATTCTTCGAGACCCCCGCCAAGCTTTTGAAACAATCCCTGAGTCATGCCTGCTGACTCTCCACACCCCGGTTACACAAGTTCCGCTTAGGATGGCCTCACCGAAAGATGCTCAAGTCAAGAAGAAGGTGGTACTATTTGGGGTCGCCCCGATCTTCCTTTCAACCGACAAGACTAGTTTAGGCTTCACCATCAAAGGTCGAAGATGATACGCGAACGTGCCGCCAACTTCCTTTCCGTGATCGCCCGAGTGGAATCCACGCTATAGAAGACTACAACACTTCGACATCGCTAGTGGATCTTCCCAACTCCGACAATGGACTAAGCAATTGGAAGATCAAGACGCTATACCAATCTCCTTTAGACAGAGTAATTTCCTTTGTTTTTGTTTTGTTGATTTTCTATGTTTTGAACAATAAACTCTAAAGCCTAGTGCCTTACCCGGCATCATGGCTCGCTTCATGAGGGTTATTATCCGTCATTTGCATATTTTCATTCAATAAAATCGTTGGACTTTGCATTCAACTTTTGTTTGTTTTCTATTACTTTATCACCCTTCAAAAGCTATGTGTTTCTTACACACACCCACGTGATACACCGCAGTAATCACTCCGAATCTCGTTGATAACAAATGTTATTAAATATGACTTTGATAATCCGATCTACCAAGTCAAGACGAAAGTAAGGAAGATTGTGAAGTGCCAGGAGAACTTGTCGATTGCACAAAGAGAAGAGATAGTTATACAACCACACGAAGAGCCACCGAGGTTGTGAATTTGGTTCGATGCTACGAGACTATGTTGAGGTTTTTGCTTGGTCATATGAAGACATGCCAGTTTGACATTGATATTGTGGTACACCGCTCACGAAAAGAAGGTTTTCTCCTGAAAGAAGGTCCGGTCTGACGCGCCCCGAGATGTCGAGAAAATCAAAGTCAAGTCATGAAGCGCTCAATGCGTGTTTCTTAGTCATTTTTATCCACAAGTGGGTTGCAAATGTAGTGCCTGCACTAAGAAGGATGGCAAGGTACGAATGTGTGTGGATTACGAGATCCGAACAAAGCAAGTCCGAAAGACGATTTTCCACTTCCTCATATTGATGTTCGTTGACAACACCGCCAAAGATAAGGTTTTCCTTCATGGATGGTTTCTCCCACATAATCGATTAAAATGGCTCCGAAGACATGGAGGAAACAACTTTGTTACACGTGGGCACTTTTGCTACAAAGTCATGTCGCTCGATCAAGAACGCTGTGCCACTTATCAGCGTGCTATGGTGACGTTATTTCATGACATGATTCATCACGAGATAGAGGTCTACGTCAACGACATGATAGCTCGATCACAAACTGAAGAAGGACATTTTGATCATTTGCAGAAATTGTTTGATAGGTTGAAGAAGTACAAACTAAGACTCAATCCCAACAAATGCACCTTTGAGTCGATCCTAAAACTCCTAGGGTTTGTTGTCGGAAAAGGTATTGAGGTTGACCCCGCCAAGGTTAAAGCTATTCAAGAAATGCCGCCCCCGCACCGAGAAGGAAGCCGAGGTTTCGGGCTGAACTACATTGCCAGATTCATTGCACATCTAAATGCTACTTGTGAGTCAATCTTCAAGTTACTAAAGAAAGATCAAGTGGTAGAATGGAACGACGATTGCCAGATCGCGTTTGACAAAATCAAGGAATACCTACATAATCCTCCTATCCCGATGCCGCCTACCAAGGAAGACCTCTTATCATGTACTCGATAAAGGTTAGAAAACTCAATGGGGTGTGTTGGGCAACATGACGAGTCCGGGTCGAAAAGAGTATGCAATATACTACCTTAGCAAAAGTTTACCGATCGTGAAACAAGATACCCACAAATGAGAAAACTTGCAAGCAGCTTACATGTCACGACTAAGACAAGATATGTTGACTCACACTACCTTGTTGATTTCCAAGATGGATCCGATAAAATACATATTTGAGAAACCAGCTCTCTCCTGAAGAATAGCAAGATGGCAAATGATCTTGACCGAATACGACATCCAAGACACTTCTCGTAAAGCCATCAAAGGAAGTGTAGAGTCGATCATTTGGCTCATCGCCGTAGATGACTATCACCTATGCAGTTCAATTTCCGATGAAGATGTTTTACTAGTCACATATTGCAAAGAACTGTGCCCGCACGGACCCAACAAGGATCCCGATGGACCATGGTCTTTGATGGGCCTCAAACACACTTGGCAATGGCATTGGCGCCATCATTACATCCCCTACAAAGGACATACGCCTTTCACCGCCAGATTATGTTTCAGCTTGCACTAACAACATGGCCGAATATGAAGCGGCATCATGGGTATTAAAGTCGCTATTGACTTAAGAATCAAGTTCTTGCAAGTATGGAGACTCTTTTAGTGATCACCGATTAAAGGCGAATGGGATACGAAGCATCCGAATCTCATTCCATATCGAGAGCATGTTCTAAGTTTGATCCCCTACTCAAGAGATTACCTTGATCACATTCCACGAGAAGAGAATCAATCGCAAACGCTTAGCTACTATGTCATCTATGTTCAAGGTCGATGGGACAACGAGGCTCCCCGCATCATCATTGAGAGGTACGAACCAAAGATATTGTTATGAGCTTGATACAAAAGAGAAGCCTTGGTATTACGATGTGAAGAGGTATCTTGAGAATTAGGAAAATCCGCCAGGGGCATCTCTCAATGATAAGAAGTTTTTGAAAAGGTTTGCATCCAAATTCTTCCTCAACAACGACATCTTATACAAGCGCAACCACGACTTGTACTTATCTACCGTAGACCGGAGAGCAGAACATATTATGGAAGAGTTACACGAAAGTGCATTTGGTACCCACTCAAGTGGACATACGATGGCAAAGAAGACTTAAGAACATGGTACCGCTTATGCTCGATCTTGTCACAAATGCCGATTTATGCCGACAAAGTGCACGCACTTCCAAGACTCTCGAATGTTTTAACTTCTCCTTGGCCTTCGCAATGTGGGCATTGACATGATCGGAGAAATTAAGCCTGACAGCTCCAACGGACATCGCTTCGTCCTTATGGCAATTGACAATTTCACCAAGTGGAAGCCTGCTCGTCAGATCTGTTACCAAGAATGTTGTGGCTCGATTCATCAAGCATAATGTTATCTGTCAGATGGCACTCCTAAAGGATTATCACTGTATAATGGCTCCAATCTCAACAACAAGATGATCATCGAACTTTGCACGCAGCTCAAGATCAAGCATCACAACTCTTCTCCTTATCGGCCTAAGATGAATGGCGCATGGAAGCCGCCAACAAGAACATTAAGAAGATTATACGTAAGATGACAAAGGACTTAAAAAGATTGGCATGAGATGTTACCATTTGTTCTTCATGGTTATCGCACCACAAGATTTAACATCAACAAGGCAACCCCTTCTCTCTTGTATGGTATGGAAGGGCCCCACCCGAGGTTCGGATACCCTCAACCGTAGTCCTCTAGGACGCAGAGCTAGCGAAGACGATCGGGTCCGCATCGCCTGACCGCATTAATTTGATTGATGAGAAACGACTCGCATCCATCCGCCATGGATGATTTATCGAAACGAATGATCGTGAGCATTTAACAAGAGAGTCGAGCACCGAGTTTACCAAGTCGGTGATCTAGTAGTCAAGGTGATCCTGGGGCAAATGGACTCCCACCCATGAGGGACCGCTTTTAGTCAAGACAAGATTTTCCTGGAGCTATGATACTTAGCACCATGGATGGTGAAGACTTCCCACACCTCGTGAACGCAGATAGTCAAAAATACTACGATAAAGAGACCCGCTAGGTCGATCGACCTAGGCAAAAAAGAGCATCCTCATAACCAAAAGGTTCGGGCAAAAGTAAAGGATATATACAAAACATGTACACCCAAGTCAAAACCCGAAAAGGCGGCTTGGGCAAAAAGGGTATCCTAGAGATCGAAACCCGAAGAGCGGTCTAGGAAAAGTTAGATTTAAGCGCACGACTATGTCTCGCCCAGATCACCTACTTCTAGACTACTATCATTAGCATTCAAGATTCAAATGGCATAATCGCCTACTCACTTTTAATTGACAAAGAAGGAGATGAGATAGTTGAAATATATGAGTACTAGCATAGTTGGAACTTAATGAGATTGTTTCCGCATAGCTTTTTACCTTTCTCGTGTACAAACTACTTGGCCATACGCCACATTTCAAATTAATACAAGTTCTTTCTCTTTACAATTCTCACTATTGTTGTTTGCATAAAGTCCAACGTTTGCTTTGAATGATTATATGCGTTTGACGATAAAAATCTGTTTACAGACATGCGAAAAGCGAACAAGCAAAAGTAATTACTACAGGCTCCAAGAATTGAGATGACGACGTAAGTCACCAAAACATTCCCCTGCAGAGCATGATCCCCACAGAGATGTCGCTCACTACAAACCTTCCCCAGCGGAGCATACGTTATTCCCTGAGCAGTGATTCCACTTAATTAAACCATGTCACACCAATTCCCAAGCAATAACGATTCATCACCAAGCAGAGGTATCCCCAAAGAAATATCTCTCATCATCAGATCCAGACTTGAAACTTGGTCGATAATGCACTGAGGAAACCTCGATCTTTATTCCCACCCGGTTTCGACGGCCCAGATCCTTCTAACCCTGCCTCCTCCAAATGCAGATCTACGCGAATATCCCCAAAGGAAGCGCCTCCTAATTTCTTCCCCAGCAAGGTCTGTACACAAGATCCCCAACAGCACGTCTCTCGATCTCTACTATCCTCAACAATATCTAGGCTCAAGACTTGGTCAAATAGTGCATCGGAGGAGTCAAGGTTATCTTTCTTCTCAGGATTTCCATCTGTCTCATCCCCAAACAGAAGTCAGAAATCCTCAAGCAGAGCATTCACATCTTCTTCAAGATGGACATGTTTTGAAATACCACAACATCTATCATTTCATACATTATTCATAAAGTTATAATATATGCATATGTTGTTCATACACATCGTCATGCATCATACTTTGCATAAGACTAACAATATTCTATCAAAGTTTCTTTTGTTTTTCCCAAAACAGGTGAAAATCACTTCTAAAACAAATAAGTCCAGATTAATGCCCGCCGACGGAAAACTATCTCGAACGATCGCCTAGTTGTCCTCCCACAACCGGTCCAGATTAATGCCCGCCGACGGAAAACTATCTCGAACGACCGCCTAGTTATCCTCCCGACAATGATCCGTGATTAATACCAAGCCGACGGAAAACTATCTCCGATAATGTATTGATCAAGACCAAGCACAACATGGAAGTTGTCCACATTTTGCCAACTACTATCCCCTCGAGTAATCAGACGAAGATGTATTCGACTCTCTTATTATCAACAACAACTACGTAGTCTAGCGTAATTTACCTTGGCTTGGATGGCATCTTAAGCCCATCTCTCACTACTTATCAACATTTCTCCACTTTTAGAATGTCGCATATTTGGTTAAAAACCAATACAAACCAATAATTTCATTCAAAGATGAGCACGAAGTCTAACGACGACTTCCTCCTGATGGCATATTAAGCCCATCTTCATGCTCCTTTCACTCTGTAAACATCTACTTGAGCCCAAGATACGGCTCACTCCCCAACATCGATCTTCCAGATGATGCCTTAAGCCCATCTCCGATTTCTCCTATTTAGACGACGCCCGAGTCTAGCATACGACTCATTCTCCAAATAAATCTCCAACTTTTCTAGATGGCATCCAGAAGCCCATTCCTCATCCATCACCGAATGAGTGCAAATTTTGTGTATTGAGTGTTCAATCATCTTCTACCTCCCGGCCACGAAAGGCAAGTACGCCAATCTAACCCTTCCAAAGATAAGAAGATTGAACAGGGCAGTGTCATACCCCAAAATTTGCCCTCCTACTTCTCAAGACATTTTATACATCCATACTCAAGATTCCTCAAGGGTCGATCGACAAACCCTCTCCTGACAATCAACCCAAACTAGGTTTGGCAATTCTCGATCCAAATGGACTTCCAACATCTCCAATGGTCATCATGCCTCCTCATATGCTTCAAAGATTCTCCATGTCAAGTTTCAAGCCTCACAAGTCAAGGTTCCTCTTACAATTGCTCGATGGTTGAAAATCTAGATTGACAAAAAGTCAACCGTGGTCAACATACAACAAACTTCCTGATTTTTGGTCAACATCTTCATTTTGAAGTCACATTCATCATTTGATCAAGGGTTGATCATGATTCATCAAGAAAACTCAAGATTTGCTCAAAAGTCAAACTTTCCAAATTAGGGTTTTTAGTGAAAAGTCAATCAACTTTGACGAGCATAACTTCTTCATACTTTCTCAAAAATTTTCCACCACCTCTCATTTTGAAGGAAATTCAATTCTCTACAACTTCATGTCTCACAAGAATGTTCAAAAATGCTTCATTTGAAGGTATGGATCAAAACATTACGTGTCCTTTTCAAAGTCAACAAAAGTCAACTTTTGTTTTGAAGATTTATTGAGCATGGAAACTCCAATTGCGATGAAACCAAAGAGGTTGGTTAGAGGACACTTAGAGATTTCTAAAATGTCCAAGAACATTCAAAAATGTGAAAAATTAAGCAAAAGACACCATTCAGAAGTTGGACATTTTTGAACAATTGCACAAAAGGATATACTTGTCAAAATCCAATTTTTTCCAAATGGGCCTATAATTTTATGATCCAAACTTGATCATAATATTATTTGTGACTTATTGATGCCTTGCCATGACTACTTTCTATTTTATTGATTTAATTTTGAATTTAAAACCATTTAATTCAAATTTAAATTATATAAAATATGAAAACAAGATATTTTTTCAAAAGGATTGGATTTTTATCAAACTTGAGGTCCAAGATAGCCCACAATACTTTCCAATTTCGTGCTAGCTTGCATATGGAAGAGAAAATCAAATTTTCTCCAAAATTTGATTTTATTTGAAAGGAATTTATTTCACATTGAATATCAAATCTTTTTTTCACCCTCTTTGCTCTCATATTACACTCTATAAATACCAAGCCTATTGCACATCACAAAGGACGAAACCCTAGCCCTTACAACAACCCTCACTTTGCTCAAATTTTTCACAAAGTTGTGAAAATCGAATTTCAAAATCCAAATGGCCAAGGAGTTCTAAGCACTCAAACGTGTTCCTTGACATCCCAAAGAAGCAATCCCAATCCTTACTCGGTTGCCATCCGTAATCGTGTTCCCTAGCTCTCACCGGTTTGGTAACTTTCTTGAATTCGATTTTGATTTCATGCATTGTTAGGTCATGAATGATGCATCACATGCAAGCTTAGACGAGAAAACTCGAACCCACCGACACAGCACTTTCAAGAGAAACAAACACCACCATTGAACTCGCAATTTCGATTTAGGGGGTAGGTACCTTTGTCTTTTATTTCGCGATTTTTCAGTGTTCGAGGTTTCGGTCACGGAGAAGACGATCGAGCTAGGCTCCGCCGTTGACTTGCTCGACCGTGAAGGTCGTGGCGCGAGGGAGATCTCTCGATTCGTCCATTCAGAATGATCGGGGTCCACGCTGTCGACCGGGTTTGAAACATATCCTTGACACGTATCCACTTATATTCAATTGATTCCAGCTCACAAACACCAAAGACACGTCAAGTGGTTAATGCTCGATGTGAAGATACTCCAAGGTCACAGGTTCGAACCTGGACAGGACCAATTTTTCTCTTTTACAAACTAACTTATATTTCTCATATTTTTCTATTTTTCTTTAATATTTTGCATCTAATTTAATTTATCTGCAATATTTTTTATCATGCATCTAAAAAACACCAAAAATATTTATTTTTTGCATAATCATTAGAAAAATGCTTATTTAATTTTTAATATCAAAATTATTATTTTTGCATGCATATTTAATTTAATTGCTAATTAATCGTTTAAATGACTTTTAATTGTTTCTAAATTATCAAATCAACTCCAAAAATTACCAAAAATTTATCTTATCGTATTTATGTCATTATTAACACAAAAAAATTTTGTCATTCAAAAATACTTATTTTTGCTAACATTTTCCTCTTATGCAATTTTCTTCCGTTTTCCGATTTTGCATCTGTTCACTGTGTTATACCGCTTCTACGATTTTATTGCTTTTCTTTTCCAATTATGTAATTGCCTATGGGATATAATAGTTTAATTAGGACTTTTATTTTCCGCACTTTCAATTATGTATCTTCCCAAAAGCCATGTAATAGCGTAGGACTTTATCTTTCCGAATTTTACATTTCCGCTATTTACTTTCTGCACCCTATAAACTGCTAGTAATTAGGCGTGTATGGCAAGATAAAATTGGACATAGATCACTCATAACTCCAAGATAAAATACCTAAAATCAACACACTATTTTCACACATGCACCCCTTAGGGTAATTCTCTCGCTGCCTTTACTTAATTCAAATGGTCAAGTCCTCGAACGTAGAGGTATTCTAGCACCGTTGCCTTCAAACAAATCATCATAGTCCCTTCGATACAAAGATCATAGACCCACGATGTCGCCTACGAATACATGATCTTGACCCTCGATTGTCGCCTACGAAAAATGATGATAGTCCCTTCGAATGTGCTAGGATACTTCCTACAAGTTGCCTTCTATGACCATCCGATGTCCCTTCGAATGTCCCGCCTACATCCAACGAATGAGGTTACCTACCAACTAATGGTATGATAGCACTATTCTAAAGGAACATAAAATAACACGAAAACGACCATTCTGAGTAGGTAATAAGACTTTTAGTTGCTTGCTCTATCAAAATACTTTTCACACCTCATACTTTTGTCAAAGTTCAAGCTCTTTTCAAAACGAAACATTTCCAAACACTTTGTATACATTCCTACATGAATCATTACAAAGTCAAAGCGAAATTCCTTTTCAAAACATTTTTCAAACACATGTAAAGCACAATTTTAAAGTGATCTAAGAGTTAACTAAGAGCCAGATAACTACGGTGGAAAGGTGCTAATACCTTCCCTTTCATAACCTTCTCCCTACTCGTAATCTAACGAAGGTCTTTTCCTGCTCTTTTCACCTTCCCTTAATTGGATAAAAGAAAAGTCGGTGGCGACTCTTGCTATCCGCACATTTGCGATACAAAAATCTCAAAGTCAGTTCACCATATTACACCGATGTCCCTTCGAATGTCCCTTTACATCCAACGAATAGGGTTACCTACCAACTGATGGTATGGATAGCGTTATTCTAAAAGAAATCAAAATAACACGGAAACGACCGTTCTGAGTAGGTAAATAAGTCTTTTTTGCTTGCTCAATCAAAAATCATTTTTACACCTCACACTTTTCTCAAAACTTTTCCAAAACGAAAGATTTCCAAACACTTTGTATACATTCCAGCGTGAATCATTACGAAGTCAAAGCAAAATGCCTTTTCAAAACATTTTCAAACACACACAGAAAGCAAATTTCAAAGTGAGCTAAAGCAATTAAGAGCCCGTAGATAACTACGGATGGAAAGGGTGCTAATAACTTCCCTTTTCATAATTAACTCCTTACTCGTAATCTAACGGGTCTTTTCCGCTTTTTCGCTTCTTAATTGATAAAAGAAATGTCGGTGGTGACTCTTGCTATCCACAACATTTTCGATCAAACGCAATAATAAGTCGGCTTCCACCGTGTTACGAATCGGCGACTACTGGGAAAATAAAGAGAGTTTACCTTAGGGTCAGAGATCACTTTATTGCTTTCTGCTTGACTTGCATGCTTTACTTTTAAGGGTTGCTTAGGTATTATACTTGTGGGGATCCTACACCAATCCGTGGTTCCTTAGGTAAGTAGTAATAAATCATCGCGACCATTAGGCGATACCAAAACGGTCAACATGATGGCTACATTAGTGTGACACTTTGATGTCCCGATGCTCCTCATGTTCAGTTGAGGAAAGTATTTGGCGCTCACATGTGTCATAAGCACTAACTCAACTTTTAGAACCCTAATTGACCCATCTTGGCCATTAGAAGGTAGTGAGATGGTCGACTTTGGTGTAGGTTGAGGTTGGTTGATACTCGATGCTACGCTCATTAAGATTTGACTTTCGGATATTTCGATCGACCACTTGGTAGTCGTATTGAAATGAAGCCCAGAAAGATCAATGATATGATATTCCTAGAACCCGGTTACTATTATAGGACAGGTTGAACCCACTCAAACTTTGGTAGGTAGACACCTATACCTCATGCAAGCCTTAAACCTAGGGCTATTGTGTGATTTGCTTGTGCTTGCTACTTATTTTGAGCATGACATCATGACATCATAACATCATAACATCATATCATTTCTAACTATTTCAAGGACCTAGGAATTTATCTTTGCTATATTTTGTAGGAATTATGGCTTCCAGAAAGACTATCCGAATCAACTTCATGGGTATACCTTCTCAGCCCAAAGAATTGGTTTCGTAAGTTCTCGATCACTCTCAATTCATCAAAAGACATGGTTATCTCGCTTGACTTGGTTATCTCCAATTTTAAAGAAGATATGATGCACGCCTTATTCCGCTTCGATCCAAACACCACTTCTTTACATTCCTAAATTACCAACTGGTGCTACAAAGGAAGAGTTCTCTAAGATACTGGGATATCTATCCTTGATCGATACCATTAACCGGTTCGAAAAAGCTCAAAATACGAAGACATCGATCAGATTATATCTAAAGCGATCGTGACATTGAAGCCAATTGGGAAACAAGAAGAGTTAAGGGTTTGCTTGCTACGCCCCGATAAAGAAAGCTCGAGAATTCCTCAAAGCTATGAGTTTCATGCATTCAAGACATTTTAGCCTTGCTAATCTATAGTTTGGTGCTATTTCCTAATCCGATCGCCTCATAGATGTGAACGCCATCAAGATATTCCTCACTGTAATCCTGCGCCTACTTTACTTGGAGATATCCTACATTCTCTCCACACTGCACTCATCAAAAGACAAGGAACTCTCATGTGTTGCATACCTTACTTTCCGTGGTTTATTTTGTACCTTCCTCAATCAAGAATGAAGAACGAGCAAAGATTGAAGTGGTCTCAAAGGCTAATGTCACTCTCTCATTCAGATATCCGTTGGTGTCTTTTTTCTCAAAAGGACTTCACTTTCTTTGAGCTGTGGGGAATTCCTAATGTACCACCCTTGGCATAATGGGAGGTATCACTTACAACCCTTCTAGCTCTACGACGCTTTGTTATGCTCAAGAGATGGTCCGCATGATATGCTTCTTCAAGACATTGTGTTTGACTACAACCACGATCTCCAGAACTACTGTCGAAGATTTATGCACGCTTGGGGCATGGTAAAGAAGACTGATACCAAGACTTTGGGACACAAAAATTCCCTTCCTTGGGAACCTTACCTCAAATGGGTGCGAGATTGAGCTCAAACCTAATGATGCCATTTACACCTGTGCATCGGTGATCATGGAACCTGCTATAGGTGACTAACCCTATACCGCTCTCCATCCGACATGCCCACCGATTCCAAAGACCTAAAGAGATCCCGATTCGACTCAAAGAAGAAAGGGACACATTCGAAGCTCAATGATATGCAAGTGAGAAGAAGGTATTAGAGTTGACAAAGCTACTTCACGAGGAGCGAAACATCAACACCTACTTCAACACAAAGAGGAAGCACCATGGAAACCCGAAGCATTAGGAATTTCTATTTATTTGTTCAAACTCTCTTTGTACTTACTAAAAGAAAACTAATAAAAGTTTGTTCGTGCTTGTTTAACAAATTTAAATTCCTAAGGTCCTTGAAAACAATGCATTGCATAACATCGCATATCATGGTATAACATTTCATAATGTACATTGAAGACCTGTTTTCTTATTCTCTAGTTGTTTATTTCAAGAGGGAAGGCAATGGCTCTTGAACAAACGCCAAAGATCTCTAGGCTCGTAATGCTCAATTCCAGAAATGTTCACCAGCTTGGTGTTCAAGGATTTCGTGAAACAACCGCTAGTCCTCCAAACTATCAAACAAGCGTTATGATTGTTGTTTAATCCCTTTGGTAACTTGCAGGATCGACTAGATTGATCCTATGGGGTTATTGGTCGTTTGCATAAACTTAAAATGATGGTTCATGTTCAAGACTTGCTTTTGAATGTTTTATATATATATTTCAAGTGCGTTTCGATTATGATATCCAATAAGTTAATAACAAAATCAAGTAAAATGGTATAAAACTAGTTCGAACAAGTAAGATATAAAGACTTTGAATTAAGGAAAGCATATAAATGCAAGAACATTTAAAGGATTTCTTGAATGTAAAAGACTTTCAAAATAAAACGTGAAGTGTAAAAGACAGGAATGTAAAAGCAAGTATGTAGAAGTTTTCTGGAAAGTAAAAGACTTCAAAACGAAAGGAAAAGCGTTTAGATGCATGAAAAATTAAATGACTTTGAATATAAATGATTTAAATGACATTTATGCAAGATAAAGGTAAACTGAAAGATAAAGATACATTATTGAAAGATAAAAGTGGTGCAATCATACGTACATCATTCGTGCATCGCTTCCTCTCCATGTGGTATTTTGAATGTTATCAATTTTAGTACAATAGATATGACACACGAAATCCTAACACTAAGACTTCTATTTATACTATTTTGGCCATAACGGTCCGACTTATGGGAGCTTGCCACGCTTCTGACATGCGTAATACTATGCTTCTAGCCTCCACGCCTCCGAACTGCTTTCCAACACAGATATTTGAACTTCCATTCGTCCCGCTCACATTTTAAATTTCAAATATCTAAACTGCCTTTCGATTCGAACTCGCTTCCTAACACCACGCTACTACCATTTCGAAGCTCCTTCTACATATATCATCACAATTGCTACTCGAAGCCCCAAGTTTCAATATTTTATTCGAAGAGCTGATTCCTTCATTCCAAATCATGACATTTTCCTCGTTCCAATGAATGCTGACATTGTTTCATTTCGAGCTCAATGATTCTTATTCCAATCATCTGCATCAAAATCTTCAGCCAACAAAATGCCCCTTTAAAATATGTATTTCGAATCCCTATCTGAGAAATACTTATTTTAAATATATCCACAAGATTTTGATGTGACCTTGAGTAATAATGACACTGTGTATGACTTCCATTACGTCACCATGTCGGCTCTGGTTTCCGAACCGCTTCAAACAAATACACGGTATGGTGCGGTTATTAAAGATAATGATTGTCTTTAATCATGCTTATTTCCAATGCTTACTTTACGCCACCTTACTCCGTGTCCAACCCACGCCTCCACGCACCTTGGCCTTAGTTGACGATTTTTTCAAATTCCTTACTATAAAACCCAATCAGCTCTTTTTACTTTTTTCCACACTCGAACCTTTTTCTCTCTTTGTCGAAAACCCTAAAATCTTAACAGCCTTCCAACAATGTCTTCAACAACAACATCTCGTAAAAAGATTTCTAAGAAGAAGACCAAGAACACTGGAACGATCCCGAAAGCAAGGTTGAAACTCACCACGCCAATCGGTACTCATTCCTCAAGGCATCTCAAAGGAACAAGAACTCCTCAGATTCTTCATGTATTAATCCCAACTAACGCCTCGAAAGAGGTTTGCCCTAATGGGCCCTCTCACGCTTTGAGATTTTGAAGGACACTAGAACCATATTCCCTGCTTATGATTTTAAACCGTTATTTAACAAAATGGAAATCCCTAGAGTAGAAACTGATAATGTGAACGAACCCTCTGCTTCTAAAACCATAGGAACCCTTGATATTCCCCCAAAAGATCCTTTCATCTTGGACTATGTTAAAAGTAATTTCAAACCATTTCGATCTTGTCTCATCACGATGTAGCATACCGTAATTGGTTTGCTAAAATAGAGGTTAAGAAATCCCATCAGTGGGAGGAACTAGGTATTTACAATCTGCTCAAGTTATCAAAACCGGGCTTTACCTATAGCCATCCTCTACTTTTTGCATCCCTGTACTTCTGGGATAGTACTTACAATACCTTTCACCTTCCTGGAGGGATGATCACACCTACGTTCTTTGATATAGTTGCTATCACTGGATTATCACCACTAGGAGAAACATACATTCCTGATTCTGAGGAGCACTCGAGCATAATTGACTTCGATATCAAGTTATCTAGCTTCTCCAAGTTTATCAGCCATTATCACACTCAAGGTGATAGTGTTTCGATGTTGAACACATTGCTTTCCTTACCCTCCGCTATCAAGATATGTCTTTGCAGAGATCGCTTCAAGTGGCTAGGTGTTCATCCCTTTAGCAAGGGATTTACATGAAAATAGGAGGATTAATTTATGAACTCCTCCTAGTCGACCTTTATGAAAGTTCGAGGTCACCGTTTCGAGCTTAAAATCCCATACTCCTAAGAATATCTTGCTAGTGGTCCTTTCTCGTTGCTTCACTATGGCTTAATGCCATGTTCGAATCTTCACTTTCATCACGACACCATTGTTGAGCAAAACCGTAGTGATGGATCAAAATATTGAGGGCACGAGGTTAAGGAAACTCCAAGTGATGACAAAGTCGATTTTATTCTTTCTCAAGACATCATGCTATTTTCCAAGAAGCATAAGTTCAAGAGGCTATGGCGCCTTTTGCTCGAGGACCCATGGACCATCATGGTTTACCATATCCCTTCGAGGTCGCCAAGACCAAAGAAATCCAAGACATCCGAAAGCCTTTCTCCCAAGACTAATTTCTTCAAGAATTACTCCGACCAAGAATCAAATCCTTCTATTCGCCTACCAACCCAACTTTGTCTCAAGACAATTTGGTTTATGCCAACCGATTCTCGAACCACTCTTTCGCACTCACGACTCCATTACCTCCGGTCGAACTTTCAAGGCTAGAGAAGCCAAGCTCAAAGAAGAACAATATCAAGATTTTGCTCAATTTAAATTGATCTCTTTGAACCAACTTATTTTTCATCTAAAGGTTTTCTCGGATTGGTGGAGTAGATTCTACCAGCCTTGTATGTTTGACACTCTTACTATCGAAGAGAAACTAATCGCATTCGATGTGCAGTACATAGAAAGAAAGGTATGTTCGCTCACGCCAAGAAATTAAAGCTTTTCAAACTTATTTCAAACAACTTACGATCCTACACGCTGGAGTCCACGGTATATCGAGCGTCCCAAACCTTGAAGGAAAATTTACGTAAAAGTCTCTAAGTTTAGACTTCCTTCAGATCACACCGAGGATAGGTATAGGTTGGCACCAAATGCATCCACCTAAGTTTCCCAAACTACCTACCTTTAACGGCTCGCTTGGTTTCCATACCCTTGGTGGCTTACTTGCAAAGAGATGTTCAAGTACAAATCTCAAAGGAAACTAAAGCCATCTCGAGACTCGTGACATGGGCTCGACATTGGCTCCATAATTTCCTGTGGCATCTTCGCTATGACCTTTCTCGCCATGTTGATTCTTTCGAATGAAGGCAAGAAGTAATGCTTGGGAAACCCCAAATAAGTCTTATTTACTTTATTTTAACGCTTTGTCTTATGTGTTTCACTTTTCACCATCGAATAAAAACTGCTGCATCAAAGACCAAGGAAGGAAGTAGTTCCCAAACAACTAACGGTTGATGACAATGTACCCAAGGCAACTCCAACAATCACTCCCGCACCAACAACAACAACAAACACCAATGCTCCGATTCCAACAACTACTGACTCCAACACTTGCTCCAATCCCAACAACTGCTCCAACCTCAAAGGTAAACAGCTTTATTTTGGCATTTCAAACAAGTTCAAGTCTATAATCAAGTCTAACTTACGCTCGCATTATTTCACCTAGCAAACTCCCACCAACTACTCCAAAGAAGAGAAAACCCAATGCCACTGGAAAGACTCAAGGTCGGGAAAGTTCACCATCGGTTTTAAGAAAGAAGCATAAGAAAGACACTCAAAAGACACTAACGCTCGACTTGATTCCGTGGATGTTGTTCTCAAAAATCCAAAAATCCACCTTCGACCTCCAACGTAATGTTGGAACACATAGACAAGAATATATCTCGCAGATAACCCATGTGTGATTTTACTCAATTTTTGAAATGATTATTCATA
This sequence comes from Vicia sativa, assembly GCA_021764765.1. Classification (NCBI taxonomy): domain Eukaryota; kingdom Viridiplantae; phylum Streptophyta; class Magnoliopsida; order Fabales; family Fabaceae; genus Vicia; species Vicia sativa. The sequence goes on along the minus strand of CM038792.1, from coordinate 301,074,343 downwards.
CCTTAATTATAAGTTTCTAATCTTCTTTGTTTCGTAGGATGATTCAACCCGATCCCAACTACTTCGACTCCTCCCCACAAACAACTCGCCCGATCCATTCTTCTCCTCATGGAGATTCAAGCAATCTGGTGCAGAATAAAGGTTCGTCCAATATGGCAGTTCCAACTGGAACTTCTGAACAGCCAGATGATCAAGGCACTTCGCCTCCTCTCAAGGAGACCAACGAAACAACGCTCGAAGATGCTACAGAAGTGCCTCCAGAAACTTCTCACCCAGAGTCTTCTCCCAAAACCCATCAAGAGAGCGAAAAGGCAATTCATACTGAAGAAGAAAAAACCCATAACTCCCAAGAGAGTGAAGATTCAAGCGAGGAAGGGTCTGAGGATGAAGAAGGAGAAGATGCTCAAGAAGGTTCGAGCGAAGGGACGGCATCTGATGCTGGTGGTAATCAAAATAATGACATCGAGGTGGTGGACTTGATTGATGATGAAGAGGATGATGAAGAAGCGAATATTGAAGGCGATGATGTTCCCACTAATGAACCAATGGACGTTGAGATGGATGTCACCCATTGCATGGAACTTCCGTCTCTCCAAATGCCGATACCAAGAGGAGTTAGCCCTCTTGAAACGAACTGACCCTATTGGGTACATGAAGGCTAAACTAGCTCAGAGAAACACTCCCCTCCCTAAAGCTAATGCTGGTTCGACCTCTAATTCAGTACCTTCTGATGATAGAGTCATACTTCTTCACAAGATTCGAAAAACCATACTTGATGTGGATTTATTCGAAGTACTCAGAAAAGATAGTACAGCCTGCTTCGTGATGAAGGGACTTATCAATCAAGTCAACCTCGCCACATGTTCTCTGGAAGTCAGCACCATTTTGTTTGAACTTCAATCCCTGATCGATAACGAATCGGATGCTTTCAAACGAATCACCGCTAACAAAGTCCAAGAAAACGAATCGCAATGACGCCGCTATGAACATGCCTCAAGCTTACTAAGGAGGTCAAGATCATGCCATGCATATCAAGCAAGCTAAAGTTGATTATGATCTTCGAGCTCAATCCATTCTTCAATGGGAGAGGCAGATCCAGGAACTTCAGCATAAAATTAAGGAAGCACAGCAGCAACAACTTGCATATGAGTCCAATACTTTTGGTAATCGATTCGAAGAGCTTCTAAATAAAGGGCTTGCAGAGATCGAGGCGGCAGCAAATGGCGGTTGTTATCTTGAAGGAGCTTTACTCAAGACAAGCTTGAGTCTTTTAAGAATATCTTTGATCGATTAAGGAACAATGCCCACTTCTGAACTTATTTATTTAAAGCAATCTTGTATCTTAATTGAATGTTTGTTTGTAACACTTGACAATGCCATTTTGGCAACTAATTTCACCATTTTGGCCTCGAGTTATATGTTTATGATTTACGTTGCTACTATTTGAAGCTCCTGCAGGCTTGGTTTATATTTCTTTAAATACTTCCCATTAACCTTTAGGATTCGTTTGTCATCTGCCAGCTCTTCAATTTCATACGCATTGTTTGAAAATGTTTTCGCTATTCGAAAAGGTCCTTCCCAATGAGGTGACCATTTACCTAATGCTTTATTTTTCTTGTCCATGGGCAATATAACTTTCCAAACTAAGTCATTAATACTGAATGTTTTACCTTTCACCCTTTTGTTATATGCTCTGGCCACTCTCTCTTTTTGCCTCATCAGGACTTCTAATGCATGCAATCTAACTTCATCTAGCTCAACCAACTCATTCATCATCATTTCCCAATATAAAGAAGATGAGATTTCATTTTGCCTTTGAATTCGAACCGATCAGATGAATTTCTACCTGTAAGATCGCATCATGACCAAATGTTAATTGAAAGGTGTAGTATTAGTAGCTTCTTTAGGGATGTTCTCAGCCCATAGTATTTGATCTAAAGTCTTACGCCAATTTCTTGGTTTTTTACCAACATGTTTTTTGATTAGACCTATTATTACTTTGTTGGCTGCTTCGACCTGACCATTTCTTGGGAAACTTGAACCATTTTTTGATTAGACCTATTATGGTGTTGACGTTAGCAACTTGAACCCCATTTCTTGGGCAAATTCTTGCATCTTTTACCAAGAACACCGATCCTTGGTCCGTGGTTATGCTCTCCGCAACCCAAACCTATAGATAACTGCTTTTGTACGAATTCGATGATAGTCTCTTGATCTACAGCTACCAATGGTATTGCTTCGATCCACTTAGTGAAATAGTCTATTCCTACCAGGATATATTTCTGACCTTTAGATGAAGCAGGATTGATTTCTCCTATTAAATCTAATGCCCATCCTCTAAAGGGCCATGGCTTAATGATCGAATGCAACTCACTTGCAGGAGCATGTTGAACTCGCATGTTTCGACATTCTTCACATCCTTTAGCAAAATCTATACAATCTTTGAGCATACCGGGCCAATACATACCATATCGAAATAGTAACCACTTCATTTTATGACCCGCTTGATGTGCTCCACATACCCCATTGTGGACTTCGATAGTGCTAGATATGCCTCACTTTCCCCAAGCATTTTAGTAACACACCTTCGGGTCTTCTTGAACAATTCATTTCCCATAAGGACATATGACAACGCTCTATATTTTATTTTTCTATCCACATTCAATGTTGGGTTTTCTAAATACCTTATTAATGGATTTCGCCAATCAGATCTGATAAAGTGTCTATGGCTAATACTTCAAACCTATCTTTATCACCATAACTTATTTTGATATTCTCTAGATCTGATGGTGTAAGTCTCGTAGCCATGACTCTTCCTCTTATCTCAATCAAATCCTCTAAGTTTTTAGCAGAGACTTTATAACCTGAAGCTAATTGTGCTAGGTCATTTGCTTCTTGATTTTCTATTCTTGGTACGTGCTAAATGTCCATGTATTCGAATTTTTTGAGTAGCCTATTAACTATGACGAAATATATCATCAGATTTTCCTTTATGCATTTGTATTCCTTAGTTATCTGCTTGACTACTAACTCTGAATCACCCTTGATTTCGACTCTAGTTGCCCCCAATTCCAACAAAGCTTCAAGTACAACAATGAGCCAGATTCAAATCGTTGTTCAAGCAACGAGGGACATCTAGCTTATACTTGAATTTTGTTGGAATTCCCTCAGGAGAAATTATGAGAACTCCAACACCACTGCCCTCTCTATGGGTTGAACCATCAAAGTATAGCTTCCAAGGTTTCATTTCGACATAACCCATGACGGGCTGTTCGACCAATGAATGGTCCACAATGAAATCAGAAACTACTTGGCCTTTCACTGCTCTTAAAGGCATGAAAGTCAAAGCATATTCGTCAAAGCCAATGCCCATTTACCAATTCTGCTATGCATTATTGGCTTGGAAAGCATGTGTTTAATAACATCGAAATGAGATGAAACATAAACATCAACAAGTTTTATATAATACTTGAGTTTCACACAAGAAAAGTATAAACAAAGACACAACTTTTCAATATTACTATATCTAGTTTCTGCATCATTCAACACCCTACTTAAATAATATATGGCTCTTTCGATGCCCTTACTGTCTTCCTGTACTAACATACTACCTATAGTAAGTTCAGATGCAGATATATACAATCTCATGGGTTTTCCCCATGAAGGTGGAGACAAGATAGGAGGTTGAGATAGATATCTTTTAATCTTGTCGAAGGCCTCCTACTGTGCTTCGCTCCATTCGAAGGCTTGGCCTTGCTTTAAACGAAGTAGTGGAGAGAAAGCTTGTGTTCTCCCACTTAGGTTCGAAATGAATCTTCTGAGAAAATTAATCTTTCCTAGTAGAGATCAGAACTCTTTTTCGATGTGGGGGCTTTAGTCTCCATGATGGCTTTGGTCTTGTTCTGGTTAATTTCAATTCCTTTTTTATGAACCACAAAGCCCAGGAAATCTCCTTCCTGCATAAAAAATGCACATTTAAGGGGATTCATTTTTAAGCCATGTTTTCTCATCCTTTCGAATGATTGGCTCAGATGATACAGATGATTTTCTACAGATATAGATTTGATGACTATATCATCAATGTACACTTGCATAAACGTCTCAATAAAATCATGAAATATGGAGTTCATTGCTCTTGGTAAGTTTCCTGCTTTTTAAACCAAAAGGCATCACTACCCATTCATAGGTGCCTAAGGCTCCTGGCAACGAAATGTGTCTTAGCAACATCTTCTTCAAAGAATAAAATTTGTTATAACCGTAGTATCCATCTAGCATACTTAGGTATTCGAATCCGCAAGTAATCTATTAACATTTCCGCCACAGCATAGAGTATTGATCTTTGGGGTTGCGATTTAGATCCCTAAAGTCTATGCATATTCTCAATGAACCATTTTTCTTAATAATGTGTACTATATTTGCTAACCATTCGACATACCTTGTGGTTCGATGAATTTGCAGCAGAGCAACCTCTCGACCTCCGCTTTGATCTTGGAGAGCATCGCGCGAACCTCCTGGAGTCTCGCTTGATGGGCTTCTTGCCATCCTTAATTGGAAGTCTATGCTCCACTAACTCTTTTAAACCAGCATTTCGTCATAGTCCCATGCAAAGCAATCTTTGTTCTGTTTGAGGACTTCGATCACTTCTTGTCCGAGGCTAATGAGTTTCGTGCTTATGTAGGTGATTCTTTTGTGTTGATATCCCCAAATTCACTTCTTCGAGTGGGTCCTGTACAACATCTTAGCACTTGAGTTTATTGATCCTTCTCAAGCCCAAGGGTTCAGATCATAAATGGCATCAAGCCTTTGATCTATTTTGTTCTCGCCACAGGTGAATCTTTCGACCATTCCCTTCGAGTTCGCTTACTCGATCGTATGCTCTATTGCAGCCTCCGCCGCTTTTCCATTCATTCTCACCATATAGGCCGAAATCCTTTCGAGGAAAGAGGACTCACCATGATCGTGGTCATCGGACTCCCACCGGTGGCTGCCGCTATAAGTGCCTTCGCCTTCATCACCCTTAATTATTTTCCTATCCCAATACATGCCATCATGGCGAAGGGTCATATAGTAGTGTACATCTCTTGTTTCATTCAGTTCATCACTTGGGGTACAGGGCGCTATTCTCGCCGACACTTGTCATAGTTCCTCTTATTAACTAGATTGACCGTTGTCATGAAGTAGCTCGTCCGCTCGATGTTCTCTACTATCCCATCCTCTCCACGGACTAACCTTTGGTGCATCGACGAAGGACTGCCCCTACACCATGAATCCACTCTCTCCCAATAGCAAGTTATAATTTGCTTTGGCTTCGATCACCATGAACATAGTGGGTCCGCAGCCTTGATCCGACAGCTAACTCCACTTGCACTACCCCCAACGCTTGTCCTACCTTCCTTCATAGTTGGATAAACCATGTTATGAGGTTTAACATCACCGCCTTGAATGCCTAACTTTTTCAAAGATGAATTTTGGCATCGATTGACCGCAGCCCCCATCTACTAAGACCTTGTTCACCCTGTGGCTCCAAATTTTCGAATGAACAAAGGGCTTTAAATGATTCTTCATTGTGGATCCGGTGTTCAAGAATGCGCTCGCTTCGACCGCCGCCATTATCCATTACATAATAACAGATCGGTCTGTGTTTCATTAGATCAATGGTGTCTTCTTCTTCCTGCTCTTCGATTTCGCTTCCGCCAAATTCAGATGGTAATACGATACCACATTGCGCTTAGGTTAAGGGAGGATTCTTCCGATTCGGTTATCTCAGAAGCATATCCTCGCCTTCTTGTGGACTTGGAGTATACTCTTTGATTCATCTAGTTTTGTTTCGTAAAAAGCCTCATACTAACCGGAGGTTTGTCTTCGAGTTGCCTGCTTGTTGTTGGTTGATTGGTGCTCGACGCTTTTTTTTGGTCGAAACGCCCTTTGTCTCGCTAAGCCTCCTCTCAGCCTTCGATTCCGCTGTCGCCTTCGCCATTGGGATCTTGACATGGGATTCTTACCTTTATAATTTCCTGCCCTCGCCCTCCCTTTGTCGTGTTGAATTGTCTCCAGATACCATGGCATGACGCGATTTCGCCATGGCCTCCCATCTATCCTTCCTTTGTTGGTTTTGACTTGCACCATCCGTCTGCTGGCACTTCTCGCAGGATTTTAAATGTCACCCTTCGAGCACCCTTTGATATGGGCTATCGTTTAGCCGACCGTGACTACCATTGAAACGCGACTCATTTGACCAACTTCCTTGTGATTCCAAAGATGGGGTGAAGGGAATCGCTTCGAAGCTCCACCATGTTCTCGTCGATATCACGAACATCTGGGCGATCAAGCACTTGGTCCCCTTTGTGACAATAAGTAAAAATTCCAACAAACTTTCCTCAGGGTAGCATCCGAACAATTGGTTGTCTTGGCGCCAATTTACTCCAACCGAGCCCTTTGTTTTCGCTCAACTCCATGGCAATCCTCTCGCATATGATGTCGCATCTTGACAAAGCATCATTTCAAAGATGTCCTTGTGGCACAAAGATGAGATATTGTTTTAGACTAGTATCCGCAAAGATAACCATCCTCCATTTTGTATTTTCTTTTTGAGATATCTTTCCATTTCTCGCATTTCGTAATGTGGTCTCTCCATGTCCACCATATTGACATCCACATCTGGTCCTTTCGCATCATTATCTCCCATCCCGATGGTTTGATGTCTTCGATCCGATCTTTGAACTCTCCGGAGCGTAATATTTTACCATATAATCAAATTTCCCACCGGGCTCCCCTAAGGTGTCCTGTGTCTCTTTCTAAGGAACGCTACCATCTTTATCTTCCCTTCAGATCATCATCTCCCATCCCGATGGTTTGATGTCTTCGATCCTGATTTTCAACTCTCCGAGCGTAATATTTTACCGATAGTCGAACTTCCCACTAGGTTCACCTAAGGTATCCCATGTCCCTTGAGGGGAAGCTTGTTTTGTAATCAACCTTTCCGCTTGAGCCTCGTGCCTCAAGAGTCGTGTCACTGCTTCGGCTTTCCGACCCTCAAGAGCCTGGATTCCTTCTCGAAATAACAACTGGAGTTGGTTCGATCAAGGCTCGCTGCTCGTGGACGCCTCTGACTCCATTGTTGACTTCGACCAACACCCAACTTTCACCTCGCTTTCCTCTTTCAATGTAGTAGCCCTTGGTCCGCTTCCACCATATTGATGTCTCCCATGCTCAAAGGTTCTGAGTAGTTGGTGTCTCAATATCCGTAGGGTCTTCATCCACCTTCATTTTTGGTTTATCAAGAAACTTTAGTCTCTTTTTAATTGCATTTTGAATCAACTCTCGAAAAGAAAACACCGTGAGGTTTTGTGGCCTAGAAACTATGATATTTACAAAATCTTTTCTTTCTTTGATCTAAAGGAGGCATTTTGACATTTGGTGGCACAATTAATTGGCCATCTTTGACTAGTAAATCGAAAATTTCATCACACCTTCTTTGGAAACTTATCATTTTTTTCATTTTCAACAATTTCTTTCCTTTGTAGGACTAGAGTTTACAAGAGTAAGGTGGAGCCTGTTTCAATTCAGCGAGATCTATTTCGATCTCCTCGAACTCGGGGTAGTCTTCACCTTCCTCCGTTTCAACATAGGAGACTCTTTCCTTCTTATTACTCTTAGAAGCCCTGGCCTTCTCGGCCTTTAGCCTTTCGACCGTCGAACCCTATCTCGCTAACCGAGCCATATCTCTCAAGTATTGAGTGTCTAATTTTTCAACGAATAGTCCGCACCACCGCCATTTCGACTAATTCATGCTCGTGGACCACTGTGAAACATCTAGATTTCAAGAGCCCCGAACCTATTTAAGTATTCATCTATAGGTTCAAGAACTTCCTTTAACACTTGCTAATTCCTTTAGGCTTATCTTGGATTGTCCCATATAGAACTGCTCATGGAACAACCTTTCTAAGAGGGTCCGTGTGTCTATGGATCCAGGGGCAAAGTAGTGAACCATGTGAAAGCATTCTTAGTAAGGGAACTTGGGAAATATTTAATCCTAAGGTTTTCGTTATTTGCTATGTCTCCCGCCCCGCTTAGGTACCCAGCTATGTGTTCCACTCTGACTCGCTTGTATCTCCGAAACTTTGTAAATTTAGGATCTTGTACCCTCTAGGCAAATCGGTATGGATTACATAGTCTCGCTATGGAGAAGCGCATTTGGCCTTCTAATTCTCGTGTTAATACCGCTTGGGCCATGATCCTTTCTATCATGGTGGTTAGATTATTTTCCACCAAGATATTGTCATTTCGAACTCTATGAACCATCAGATCAAGATCTTGGTTTCGACTCACAAGGACAACCTCTAGGTTGTTCTTCTCAAACTGACCTCTAGTCCACAACCCTCGGTTCAATAATTCCCTTGTGGTTCTTCTCGAATCACTGGACCTCAAATCTTCGACCCTGGTGGTTCTATCAATCCCCTTTGTGGTTCTCTCGAATCATCGACATCTACCCTTTGTGCTCTGCCCCAAGTTAACTCCTCTCCTGGCCTATAAGGTGGGTCATCGAACTGCTCTATGATAGGTGCTTGTTCTAACCAATGCCTCGGTTCTCGCTTATGCATTTCGTGGAGCAAAGAAATCGCTATTCGATTCATATTGTCTCGCTTTCTCCTTGTTACAACACGCTTTGAACTATCGGGCAAAGATTTCTTGCATAGTTTGCGCTAATATTCCTATCATGTTGTGGTTACTATCATCCATTAACCGCCTAAAAGCCATTTGATTTTCTCGGGTCAAAATGGGCAACGCACTATAGCCTCATCGACCCTTGGTTATTTGTCATGAATTGGTTAGCCCTGCACCTCGACCCTAAGGTGGTGACGCTGCTCGACGTCAAGTTTGCAAACCCGCCATGAAGGATGTTGGCATTCCGCATGGGAATTTCTGGGTCTAGTATTGTCGAAACCGAATGGTCTAGCCGCAGTGGGTAGCTAAATGGGTTTGTGCCCTCGATGGTGGGATGAATCCTCCAGGTACCCAAAGTGGTCCCCGTACTACCTAGGATCGAATTGTTTATTGACATGCCACTTGTTCCATTCGTGGCCAACTATTAGTGGAAGATGCAACAGATTGCGGCGCTCAAGGATCGCTACTGACGCCCCGTCGAACAATGTGATTAGTGCTCGCTGCACGGGCGCTTTGTTCCCTTTGTGGGTTATTTGGATCCGACATCCTATTACTTCGATTTCTTCCGGTAAGGGTTGGTTATCGTAGTTATTCTACCACTCCTAAGGTTCATATACTAATGAACTTTGTTTACTCGTAAAGAACCTTTAACAATAATTAAGTTTTTAAACATTAATTTTAATTAGCAACAACCAATCTCGTCCCAATCGTGCCAATTTGTTCACAGTGATTTCGTGAAACAACCGCTAGTCCTCCAAACTATCAAACAAGCGCTATGATTGTTGTTTAATCCTTTGGTAACTTGCGTGATCGACTAGATTGATCCTATGGGGTTATTGGTCATTTGCATAAACTTAAAATGATGGTTCATGTTCAAGACTTTCTTTGAATGTTTTATATATATATTTCAAGTGCTTCGATTATGATATCCAATAAGTTAATAACAAAATCAAGTAAATGGTATAAAACTAGTTCGAACAAGTAAGATATAAAGATCTGAATTAAGGAAAGCATATAAATGCAAGAACGTTTAAAGGATTTCTTGAATGTAAAAGACTTTCAAAATAAAACGTGAAGTGTAAAAGATGTGAATGTAAAAAGGTATGTAGAAGTTTTCGAAAGTAAAAGACTTCAAAACGAAAGGAAAAGCGCTTAGATGCATGAAAATTAAATGACTTTGAATATAAATGATTTAAATGACATTTATGCAAGATAAAGGTAAACTGAAAGATAAAGATACATTATTGAAAGATAAAAGTGGTGCAATCATACACGTACATCATTCGTGTATTCGCTTCCCTATCCATGTGGTATTTTGAATGTTATCAATTTTAGTACAATAGATATGACACACTAAATCCTAACACTAAGACTTCTATTTATACTATTTTGGCCATAACGGTCCTGACTTATGGAGCTTGCCACGCTTCGGACATGCGAATACTATGCTTCTCTCTCCACGCCTCCGAACTGCTTTTCCAAATACAGATATTTGAACTTCCATTCGTCCCGCTCACATTTTAAAATTCAAATATCTAAACTGCCTTTCGATTCGAACTCGCTTCCTAACACCACGCTACTACCATTTCGAAGCTCCTTCTACATATATCATCACAATTGCTACTTGAAGCCCCAAGTTTCAATATTTTATTCGAAGAGCTGATTCCTTCATTCCAAATCATGACATTTTCCTCGTTCCAATAAATGCTGACATTGTTTCATTTCGAGCTCAATGATTCTTATTCCAATCATCTGTATCAAAATCTTCAGCCAACACTTGGTCCAAGGCCAGAAAGATCTGAAGAAACTCATCACCAGGAAGAAGAAGACCATCGGTATTCTCAACATGGGAAGAAATCACAAAGGTCCAGCTAAAGTGGTCAGCCTGTTTGAAATATCAGACAAGAGTGGTGAAACCGAGGGAAGTGTCAAGAACAGCAAAGGAAGCCGTCATGGGTCTGAAAACAAAGATGAAGACTATGTGAGCGAGCAGTACCCTGCTGATGATGACAAATATAAGCAACTTGAAGACCGTCTGAATGCTGTGGAAAATCTGAAAATGTCCGGACTGAATTTTGATGATCTAAGTCTTGTCCTTGGCGTGGTGATTCCCCGCAAATTCAAGTATGACGGCATCTCTTGTCCAAAGCTACATTTGAAATCCTATGTTCAGAAGATCCATCCTCACACTGAAGACAGGAAGTTGTGGATCCATTTCTTTCAAGAGAGTTTATTCGGAACTTAGTTGGAATGGTATTATCAGCTAGAGAATACCTATATTCACACCTGGAATGACTTAGCAAATGCTTTCTACAAGCAGTACCAGTACAATGCTGAATTGGCACCTATCCACATGCAACTACAAAGCATGTCTATGGTTCGTGATGAGAAGTTCAAAGAATATGCTCAGAAGTGGAGAGATCTAGCGGGCAGAGTTCAACAACCCTTGTCCAATAGGGAGTTGGTTGATATGTTTATGGGAACACTGACAGGCCCATTTTTCAATCATCTGATTGGAAACTCTTCAGCCGGGTTCACTGAGCTGATATTGACAGGCGAAAGCATCAAAGCTGGAATCAAGAGCGGAAAGATTTAGGTAGAGTCATCTTCAAATGCTGCGAAGAGATCTTTTGCTAGTAAGAAAGAAGCCAATGTTGTGTATAGTCAGAAAAGCCGTGTCAAAACTGATCGTACTCAATCTGTGGGGGCAGTTGTGATCTCCAATCCTACACCAGCGTAATCTCAACGAGACAACACGCGTAACCAGAACGCGCCACGAAGACAGTTTACAAATATCAACATGCCATTGTCGCAAGCATTGCAACACATGTTGAAAGCAGAGCTGATTACTTTGAGGGATCCTCCTCAGCACGTCAAGACTTCCTCTCCAAAGTACAATCCTAATGCAAAGTGTGCATACCACTCCAATAGCCTAGGGCACGACACCAACAACTGTTGGGCTCTGAAGAACAAGATTCAAGACATGATTGAAGCCAGAGAAATTGAATTTGACCCTCCTGTCGAGACTCGGTATGTGATCAACGCACCAATGCCTGACCATGGTAAAAGTTCCAATGCTATTGACGAAGACTCCTATGTTTATGATGTGAGCAAGCTATTATTCCTCTGACGACTGTCAAGAAAGATTTGCTGCAAGCTGGTGTATTTCCAGGATGCCCTGATAATTGTCGTTGGTGTGCATCTGAATCATACGAATATGCTTGGTTGAAAAGGCGTATTCAACGCATGATGGACTACCGAGAAGTGTTATTTTTGAAACCTCCATCTGTGGAGAATCTGTGCGAAGATATTAAGAATCTGAAGGTTGAGTATGCAAGTGAAGTTGTGCCAGAAGTATGGGACACCTTGGGGAACCCAAGTGGAAAGTTTGATTTCATGGTGAAATATACCGATCCTGAAAGCTACAAGATTCCTATCAAATACGTTAAGGCAACCAGATGGGGAGGCGATTTCCCAGAAGACTATGCTGATGTGAACACAATAAGGATCACCTCTGTCGATCCTGTGCCTAGAGTGGCGCCTCTCATCATTACTTCTCCCAGGCCAATTCCATATTCCTCTAACAAAGCTATACCTTGGAGTTATGGAGCTGAAGTTTACTACCATGGTGTCAAGCAAGATCCATTGACCATTGAAGACATTGCAGTTGAAGCTACCAATTCTGACATCGACAACATCACCGGTTCAAGTAAGGTGACCAGAATTGGAAGACAATACTGCTAATCAATTCGAAGGTTGTATTGCTAGCATGACCGTCAACAATGGTTTAAGCTTCTCTGATGCGGATTTGACTCCTTCTAGAAGGAAACACAACAAAGCCTTGCACGTCTCCATTAAATGCAAGGGCACAACACTGTCTCACGTATTGGTGGATACTGGTTCTGCTCTGAATATCCTACCAAAGAGCGCTTTCGACTGACTTGATGTTGAAGGAATAGTCTTGAAGCCCTGCGACGTAATTGTAAGAGTCTTCGATGGTTGTAAACAAACAGTACTTGGAGAGCTCATTCTTCTTATTAAAGTCGGTTCCCAGACTTTTGACTCCATTTTCTTCGTCATGGACATCCGTCCAGCTTACTCTTGCCTACTTGGACGCCCTAGGATACATGGGGCAGGCACTGTTACCTCTACCCTGCATCAGAAGCTGAAGTACCCAGTGAAGGGGATGATTGTTACAGTATGCGGTGAGGAAGAATATATGGTAAGCCATCTGCAGTCATTCCGATATCTTGAAATGGAAGGTGAATTCATCAAAACTCCCTATCAAGCTTTCGAAACATTTCCAAGAGTCATGCCTGTTGACTCTCCTATCACTTTTGAAGTTGCTAAAGTTCCACCAAGGATGGCCTCACTAAAGGACGCCCAAGCTGCAGTTGAAGAAAGAGGTCGCACTATTTGGGGTCAGCTCCCCAATCTTCCTTTCAAATCTGACAAGACTGGTTTAGGCTTCACCACAGAAGGACAGAAGATGATACGCCGCGAACGTGCCGACAAACTCCCTTTCCACATCAGCAAAAACGGAGTCCATGCTATAGAAGACGACGATAGCAACTTTGACATCAGCAACTGGATCTTCCCAACTCCAGACAATGGACTCAGCAATTGGAAGACCGAAGACGTCATACCAATCTCCTTTAGACAGGAGTAATTGCTTTTTATTTTCTGTTATGCTTTCCATTTTTGCACTTTGAACAATAAACTTTAAGCCTAGTGCCTTGCCTGGGGCACCACGGTTCGTTTGTGAGGGTTATTATTTATCATTTGCATTTTTCATTCAATAAAATCATTGGACTTTTGCATTCAAATACTTTGCTCTTCCTTTCTTTTACTTTACTACCCCTTCCAAAAGCTATGTGTTCTTACACACACCCACATGGTACACTGCAGATTCACTCTGAATCTCGTTGATAACAGCTTTGCTATTGCTAAATATGACTTCGATAATCCGATCTACCAAGCCGAAGATGAAAGTGAGGAAGATTGTGAAGTACCAGGAGAACTTGTCAGACTACTACAGTAAGAAGAGCAGATTATACAGCCACACGAAGAGCCAGTCGAGGTTGTGAATTTAGGTACTAACTAAGATAGAAAAGAAATCAAGATAGAAGCAGGTCTTGAGAATGGTGTCAAGGAGAGATTGGTCCAGATGCAGCGAGACTATATTGAGATTTTTGGTTGGTCCTAATGTAATACGGTGAACTGACTTTGAGATTTTTTTGTATCGCAAATGTGCGGATAGCAAGAGTCGCCACCGACTTTTCTTTTATCCAATTAAGGGAAGGTGAAAAGAACAGGAAAAGACCTTCGTTAGATTCCGAGTAAGGGAGAAGGTTATGAAAAGGGAAGGTATTAGCACCTTTCCATCCGTAGTTATCTACGGCTCTTAGTTGCTCTTAGATCATTTTAAAAAGAGTTTCTCGTGTTTGACAAAATGTTTTGAAAAGGCATTTCGCTTTGACTTTGTAATGATTCATGTAGGAATGTATACAAAGTGTTCTAAATGTTTCGCTTTGAAAAGAGTTTGAACTTTGACAAAAGTGAGGTGTAAAAGGTATTTTGATAGACCAAGCAACTAAAAGTCTTATTACCTACCGAATGGTCGTTGTCGTGTTTTATCGTCCTTTAGAATAGTGCTATCCATACCATTAGTTGGTAGGTAACCCTATTCGCTGGATGTAGAAGGACATTCAAGGACATTGGATGGTCATAGAAGGCAACTTGTAGGAAGTATCCTAGCACATTCAAGGACTATCATCATTTTTCGAGGCGACAATCGAGGGTCAAGATCATGTATTTGTAGGCGACATCGTGGGTCTATGATCTTTGTATCGGGGGACTATGATGATTTGTTTTGAAGGCACCGGTAGAATACCTCTACGTTCGAGGACTTGACCATTTGAATTGTGAAAGGCAACGAGAGAATTACCCTAAGGGGTATGTGAAAAGAGTGTGTCAAATTCAAATATTTTATCTTGGAGTTAGAAGTGATCTACGCTCGCTTTTATCTTGCCATACACGCCTAGTTACTAGCAGCTTTATAGGTGCGAAGTAAATCATGGAAATGTAAAGTGCGGAAAGATAAAGTCCTACGCTATTACATGGCTTTGGGCGATACATAATTGAAAGTGCGGAAAATAAAAGTCCTAATTAAACTATTACATCCCATAGGCAATTACATAATTGGAAAAGAAAAGCAATAAAATCGTCGAATCGTATAACTGTGAATGATGCAAAATTGAAAACTAAGAAAATTGCATAAGAGGAAAATGTTAGCAAAATAAGTATTTTGAACGAGAAAAGTTTTTGTGTTAGTGATGACATTAATATGATAAAATAATTTTTGGTAATTTTCTGAATTGATTTGATAATTTAAAACAATTAAAAGTCATTTAAATGATTAATTAGCAATTAAATTAAATATGCATGCAAAATAATAATTTTAATTTTAAAATTAAATAAGTATTTTTCTGATGATTATAAAAATAAATATTTTTGGTGTTTTAGATGCATGATAAAAATATTGAAGATAAAATAAATTGGATGAAAATATTAAAGAAAAAATAAAATATGAAAATAGAGTTAGTTTTGTAAAGAGAAAAATAATATGGTCCTGACCAGGTTCGAACCTGTGACCATTGAGAGCATCTTCCCATCCCCACGCCTTAACCACTACGCCAACGTGTCTTTTGTGTTTAGTAAACGAAATGAAGCATTTTTATACAAACTTGCCTTGAATTAAATTCGCCGAAGAACATCATCTTCTCCGCTTGAATTTGGGAATGTTGCATCCAAACTCGACTCTAAGGCCCCTGCAAACATAAAAAATCCAGCACAAGCAATATAAATGAAATCTAAAGCCATGGTTCGATCACAAATTCCATTCTGAACACGATGGTGGTATCGGTTTCATCCAATTTATCCTATTTAGAGAGTCCCTAATTCGAACCAGAAAACCCTAAACATGGCATATTTCGATCTGTGCCATGAAAATGCAATTATTGTCCAGATAGCTTGCAAACTTTGTTCTAAACACAAAACAAACATCAAAACATGTTAAAATGCATGAATAATGAATTCGATTTTGAAAAGTAAGAACAAATCAAAACCGAATTTCATGATTCTTGATATTTTGAGAGATGTAAAGGTCTGATCAACTCCAGTGGACCCAAGGAATGCAAAGGAATGTTAAACCAATTGAATCAAGTGGAACTAGGCTGCCACTTGCTTGCAATACACGGTTTTTTGAGTTTGGAATAGGGTTCTTGAGGCCATTTTTCTGTTGTTTCTTGTGTGATATGCATTGTATATTTATAGTGGATGGATTTAGGTCTGAATTCAAGAGCAAATAATGATCAATGAATGTAGAAAATATTTGATTTTGTATGAAATCAAATCTTCCTTTTTTGATCAAATTTCAATCAAATTCTTGCCAAATCTATGCAAATTTCGAAATTTTCCAGCTTGTGTGAGTTACTTGGATCTCAAGTATGAGACAAAAATCAATTTTGCATTTAATTTTGATTTTATACCTTATTTTTTAATTTAATTTGTATTTAAATGAATAAAATCCAAATTAAATAGAAAAATAAAGCTAAAATTCGTGGCATTGGGCTTGGATGTTCCAAATTGTCTAAGGAACAAGTTTGAATGAAGAAAAACTAGGCCCATTTGCAAAATTTTGATTTTAACAAGTATCTCTTTGTGCACTTTTTAAAAATGCCCAACTTGTGCAAGGTGTATTTTGCTCAATTTTCCACATTTTTGAGTGTTCTTGGACTTTTAGAAAGCTCTAAGTGTCCTCTAAACAACCTCTTTGGTTTCATCTCAATTGATTTTCCATGCTCAATAAACTTCAAAACAAAAGTTGACTTTTGTTGACTTTGAAAAGGACTCGAATGTTTTGATCCATACCTTCCAAATGAAGCATTTTTGAACATTCTTGTGAGACATGAAGTTGTAGAGAATTGAATTTCCTTCAAAATGAGAGGTGGGGAAAATTTCGAGAAAGTATGAAGAAGTTATGCTCATCAAAGTTCGCTTGACTTTTCATTGAAAACCCTAATTTGGAAAGTTTGACTTTTGAGCAAATCTTGAGTTTTCTTGATGAATCATGATCAACCCTTGATCAAATGATGAATGTGACTTCAAAATGAGGATGTTGACCAAAATCGTGAAGTTTGATCGTATGTTGACCATAATTGACTTTTGTCCAATACAATCGATTTTCAACCATCCGAGCAATTGTCGAGGAAACTTGACTTGTGAGGCTTGAAACTTGACATGGAGAATCTTTGAAGCATATGAGGAGGCATAGTGACCATTAGAGATGTTGAAGTCCATCCGGATCGAGAATAGCCAAACCCTAGTTTGGGTTGATTGTCTGGAGAGAGTTTGTCCGATCAACCCTTGAGGAACTTTGAGTATGGATGTATGAAATGTTTTGAGAAGTAGGAGGAAAATTTTGGGTATGACAGCCCCTGTTCAATCTTCTTGTACTGAAGAGTTAGATTGGCATGGTCGCCGTGACCGGAGGTAGAAGATGATTGAACACCGATACACCGAAAATTTACACTGCTGTTTGATCGATGATGGGGAATGGGCTTACAGATGCCATTTGGAGAAGTTGGAGACTTCGCTGGGGAATGAGTCGTACGCTAGACTCGAGATCGTTGTAAGGATAGGGGAACTGTCAGAGATGGGCTTAAGATGCCATCTGAAAAGATTGATGCTGGGGAGTGAGCCGTATGCTAGGCTCTATAGATGAAAGGGGGCATGGAGATGGGCTTAAGATGCCATCCGAAGAGGGTCGTACGTTAGACTTCGTGCTCATCTTTGAATGAAGTTATTGGTTTGTATTGGTTTTTAACCAAATATGCAGCATTCTTAAAGTGGAGAAATGTTGATAAGTAGTCGGGGATGGGCTTAAGATGCCATCCAAGGCAACTGAGTCGTACGCCAGACTCTGTAGTTGCTGTTGATAATAAGAGAGAGTCAGAATAATCCTTCGTGTCGATTACTCTGAGAGGATAATAGTTGGCAAAATATGGATAGCTTCCTCCACGCTCGGGTATTGATCCAAGGCTCGTTATCGGAGGATAACTTGGATCGCTCGGATAGCTTTCGCCCGGCTTCGCATTATCCGGATCTGTTGTCGGAGGACAACTAGGGCGGCGCTCAGATAGTTTTCCGTCTGCTTCGGCATTAATCTCGACCCGTCGGAGGACAACTAGGGCGGTCATTCGATAGTTTTCCCGTCTGCCGCATTAATCCCGGATCTGCTTTGTTTCGTAATGATTTGCACTGCTTTTCTCGAAAACAAAAGAAACTTTGATAGGATATCGTTAGTTTTATGTAAAGCATGATGCATGACGATGTTTATGAATGACATATGCATATATCATAACTTTATGAGTAATGTATGAATGATAGATGTTGGGTATCTCAAACATATCCATCTTGAAGAAGATGTGATACCGCTGGATTCTTGGCTTCGTCATAAACAGATTGGAAACCTTGAGAAGAAAGATAACCTTGATTCCTCCGATGCACTATCTGACCAAGTCGCGAGCCTAGATATTGTATGGTAGAGATCGAGAGACGTGCTGCTGAGGATCTTGTGCATGTAATTCGCTGGGAGAATCTAGGAGGTACTTTTATCGATCTTATGATAAATCCGCTAGAGAGCATTTGATAGTTGCCGAGACCAAGAAGGATCTGGAGCTCGTCGAAATCTCCGATCGGGGAATAAAGATGTTTCCTCCGATGCGCTATTTGACCAAGTTTCAAGTCCGGATATCACGCCGGAAATGATAATTGCCGGAGATATTTTGTCAGATAAATACTCTCGGTGATGAATCGTTATCGCTTGGAAACCGTGACATGGTTTAGTTGAGTGGAATCATCGCCGGGGACCAACGATACTGGCCGGGGAAGGTTTGTAGTGAGCGACACCTCTCGGGGGATCATGCTCTAGGGAATGTTTTGGTGACTTTCACGTCATCCCAATTCCTAGAGCCTCAGAAAATTACTGCTTTTCACTTTTGCATGTTTGTAAATGTATTTTTATCGTCAAATGCATATAATCATTCAAAGCAAACGTTGGACTTTATGCAAGTAACAAATAGCAGAAATTGTAAAGAGAAAGAACTCGTATTTATTTGAAATGTGGCGTATGGCCAAGTAGTTTGTACACAAGAGAAGTAAAAAGCTATGCGAAAACAATCTCTAAGTTCCAACTATGCCAAGACTATATATTTCAACTATCTCATCTCCTTGCTGTCAGTAGAAAGTGAGTGAATTGATTTTCGCCATTTGAACCTTGGATGCTGATAGTAGTCTATAGATAGATGATTTGGACGAGACATAGTCGTACGCTTAAATCCCTAACTTTTTCCTAGACCGCTTTTCGGTTTTCACCACCGATATTTTTTGCCCAAGCCGCTTTGCGTTTTCGATTTGCCTGTGTACATGTTTTATATATATTCTTAACTTTTTGCCCGAACCTTTTTGGTTCGCCAGGATGCCCTTGTTTTTGCCTAGGTCACCGACCCAGCGTGTCTCTTTATGCGTAGTATTTTTGACTATGTCTCAGGCTCACGTGGTGTGGGAAGTCTTCACCATCCATGGTGCTAAGCATAGTCTACCGAAAATACGCCTTGACCAAACGGTCCTCGAGGTGGGAGTCCATTTGCCCCTGGATCACCTTTGTGGAAGAATGATGCGCTGACTACTAGATCACCGACTTGGTAGACTCGGTTCTTGATTCTCTTGTTGAATGCTCGATCATTCCTTTTGATAGATCTGTCCATGGCAAATGGATGCGAGTCGTTTCATCAATCAAATTAATTTGGTCAAGGCGAAGTCTGACCCAATCGCTCGCTTAACTCAAGGCCCCGGAGGACTCTAGTCGAGGTATCCAACCTCGATGGGTAGAACTGCCCATACCGTTGTTCACGCTATTTTGGTGAAACAACCGCTAGTCCTCCAAACTATCAAACAAGCGTTATGATTGTTGTTTAATCCCTTTGGTAACTTGCAGGATCGACTAGATTGATCCTATGGGGTTATTGTCGCTTGCATAAACTTAAATGATGGTTCATGTTCAAGACTTGCTTTTGAATGTTTTATATATATATTTCAAGTGCTTCGATTATGATATCCAATAAGTTAATAACAAAATCAAGTAAATGGTATAAAACTAGTTCAAACAAGTAAGATATAAAGATCAATTAAGGAAAGCATATAAATGCAAGAACGTTTAAAGGATTTCTTGAATGTAAAAGACTTTCAAAATAAACGTGAAGTATAAAAGATGGAATGTAAAAGCAAGCATGTAGAAGTTTTCGAAAGTAAAAGACTTCAAAACGAAAGGAAAAGCGTTTAGATGCATGAAAATTAAATGACTTTGAATATAAATGATTTAAATGACATTTATGCAAGATAAAGGTAAACTGAAAGATAAAGATACATTATTGAAAGATAAAAGTGGTGCAATCATAAGTACATCATTCGTGCATTCGCTTCCTATCCATGTGGTATTTTGAATGTTATCGAATTTTAGTACAATAGATATGACACACGAAATCCTAACACTAAGACTTCTATTTATACTATTTTGGCCATAACGGTCCGACTTATGGGAGCTTGCCACGCTTCGACATGCAATACTATGCTTCTCTAGCTCCACGCCTCCGAACTGCTTTTCCACAGATATTTGAACTTCCATTCGTCCCGCTCACATTTTAAATTTCAAATATCTAAACTGCCTTTCGATTCGAACTCGCTTCCTAACACCACGCTACTACCATTTCGAAGCTCCTTCTACATATATCATCACAATTGCTACTCGAAGCCCCAAGTTTCAATATTTTATTCGAAGAGCTGATTCCTTCATTCCAAATCATGACATTTTCCTCGTTCCAATAAATGCTGACATTGTTTCATTTCGAGCTCAATGATTCTTATTCCAATCATCTGTATCAAAATCTTCAGCCAACAAAATGCCCCTTTAAAATATGTATTTCGAATCCCTATCTGAGAAATACTTATTTTAAATATATCCACAAGATTTTGATGTGACCTTGAGTAATAATGACACCGTATGACTTCCATTACGTACCATGTCGGCTCTGTTCGAACCGCTTCAAAACACGGTATGGTGCGGTTATTAAAGATAATGATTGTCTTTAATCATGCTTATTTCAATGCTTACTTTACGCCACCTTACTCCGTGTCCAACCCACGTTCTCCACGCACTTTGGCCTTAGTTGACGATTTTTCAAATTCCTTACTATAAAACCCAATGACTCAGCTTTTTACTTTTTTCCACACTCGAACCTTTTCTCTTCTCTTTGTAAAAACCCTAAAATCTTAACAATTTCCAACAATGTCTTCAACAACAACATCTCGTAAAAGATTTCTAAGAAGAAGACCAAGAACACCGAACGATCCTCGAAAGCAAGGTTGAAACTCACCACGCCAATCGGTACTCATTCCTCAAGGCATCTCAAAGGAACAAGAACTCTTGTATTCTTCATGTGTATTAATCCCAACTAACGCCTAGAAAGAGGTTTGCCCTAATGGGCCCTCTCACGCTTTTGAGATTTTGAAGGACACTAGAACCATATTCCCCTTGCTATGATTTTAAACCGTTATTTAACAAAATGGAAATCCCTAGAGTAGAAATCGATATGTGAACGAACCCTCTCGCTTCTAAAACCATAGGAACCCTTGATATTCCCCAAAAGATCCTTTCATCTTGACTATGTTAAAAGTAATTTCAAACCATTTCGATCTTGTCCTATCACGATGTAGCATACCGTAATTGGTTTACAATAGAGGTTAAGAAATCCCATCTGGGAGGAACTAGGTATTTACAATCGCTCAAGTTATCAAAACGGCTTTACCTATAGCCATCCTCTACTTTTTGCATCCCCGTACTGGATAGTACTTACAATACCTTTCACCTTCCCGGAGGGATGATCACACCCACGCTCTTTGATATAGTCGCTATCATCGGATTAGGAGAAACATACATTCCCGATTCCCGAGGAGCACTCGAGCATAATTGACTTCGATATCAAGTTAGCTAGCTTCTCCAAGTTTATCACCATTATCACACCAAGGTGATAGTGTTTCCGATGTTGAACACATTGCTTTCCTTACCCTCCGCTATCAAGATATGTCTTTGCAGAGATCGCTTCAAGTGGCTAGTGTGTTCATCCCTTTAGCAAGGATTTACATGAAAATAGGAGGATTAATTTAAGTGAACTCCTCCTATTTGACCTTTATGAAAGTTCGAGGTCACCGCTTCGAGCTTAAAATCCCATACCCTTAGAATATCTTGCTAGCTGGTCCTTCTCGTTGCTTCAATATGGCTTAATGCCATGTTCGAATCTTCACTTTCTACGACACCATTGTTGAGCAAAACCCGTATGATGGATCAAAATATTGAGGGCACGAGGTTAAGGAACCGACTCCAAGTGATGACAAAGTCGATTTCCATATTCTTTTTTCTCAAGACATCATGCTATTTTCCAAGAAGCATAAGTTCAAGAGGCTATGGCGCCTTTTGCTTCGAGGACCTATGGACCATCATGGTTTACCATATCCCTTTCGAGGCTGCCAAGACCAAAGAAATCCAAGACATCCGAAAGCCTTCTCGCTCCCAAGACTAATTTCTTCAAGAATTACTCCGACCAAGAACCAAATCCTTCTATTCGCCTACCAACCCAACTTTGTCTCAAGACAATTTGGTTTATGCCAACTGATTCCTGAACCACTCTTTCAGACTCACGACTCCATTACCTCCGGTCGAACTTTCAGGCTAGAGAAGCCAAGCTTCAAAGAAGAACAATATCAAGATTTTGCTCAATTTAAATTGATCTCTTTTGAACCAACTTATTTTTCATCTAAAGGTTTTCTGGATTGGTGGAGTAGATTCTACCAGTCTTGTATGTTTGACACTCTTACTATCGAAGAGAAACTAACTATTGCATTCGATGTGCAGGTACATAGAAAGAAAGGTATGTTCACTCACGCTCAAGAAATTAAAGCTTTTCAAACTTATTTCAAACAACTTACGATCCTACACGCTTGGAGTCCACAGATATCGAGGCCCCAAACCTTGAAGGAAAATTTACGTAAAAGTCTCTAAGTTTAGACTTCCTTCAGATCTGCCACCGAGGATAGGTATAGGTTGGCACCAAATGCATCCACCTAAGTTTCCCAAACTACCTACCTTTAATCGGCTCGCTTGTTTCCATACCCTTGGTGGCTTACTTGCAAAGAGATGTTCAAGTACAAATCTCAAAGGAAACTAAAGCCATCTCGAGACCGTGACATGGGCTCGACATTGGCTCCATAATTTCTGTGGCATCTTCGCTATGACCTTTCTCGCCATGTCGATTCTTTCGAATGAAGAAGTAATGCTTGGGAAACCCCAAATAAGTCTTATTTACTTTATTTTAACGCTTTGTCTTATGTGTTTCACTTTTCACCATCGTAATAAAACTGCTGCATCAAAGACCAAGGAAGGAAGTAGTTCCCAAACAACTAACGGTTGATGACAATGTACCCAAGGCAACTCCAACAATCACTCCCGCACCAACAACAACAACAAACACCAATGTCCGATTCCAACAACTACTCAGACTCCAACACCGCCCAATCCCAACAACTGCTCCAACCTCAAAGGTAAACAGCTTTATTTTGGCATTTCAAACAAGTTCAAGTCTATAATCAAGTCTAACTTACGCTCAGATTATTTCACCCTAGCAAACTCCCACCAACTACTCCAAAGAAGAGAAACCCGCCACACCGAAAGACTCAAGGTTGGGAAAGTTCACCATCGGTTTTAAGAAAGAAGCATAAGAAAGACACTCAAAAGACACTAACGCCTCGACTTGATTCCGTGGATGTTGCTTCCTCGCAAAAATCTAAAAATCCACCTTCGACCTCCAACGTAATGTTGGAACACATAGACAACAATATATCTGCAGATAACCCACGTGTGATTTTACTTCAATTTTTGAAAATGATTATTCATACCTTAATTATAAGTTTCTAATCTTTTTGTTTCGTAGGATGATTCAACCCGATCCCAACTACTTCGACTCCTCCCCACAAACAACCTCCGATCCATTCTTCTCCTCATGGAGATTCAAGCAACCGGGTGCGTAATAAAGGTTCGTCTAATATGGCGCTCCAATCGGAACTTCTCGAACACCAGATGATCAAGGCACCGCCTCCTCTCAAGGAGACCAACGAAACAACGTCAAGATGCTACAAGTGCCTCCAAACTTCTCACCCGTAGTCTTCCCAAACCCATCAAGAGAGCGAAAAGGCAATTCATATCAAGAAGAAAACCCATAACTCCCAAGAGAGTGAATATTCAAGTGAGGAAGGGTCTCGAGGATGAAGAAGGAGAAGATGCTCAAGAAGGTTCGAGCTAAGGGACTGATCCGATGTCGGTGGTAATCAAAATGATGACATCGAGGTGGTGGACTTGATTGATGATGAAGAGGATGATGAAGAAGCTAATAATGAAGGCGATGATGTTCCCACTAATGAACCAATGGACGCTGAGATGGATGTCACCCATTGCGTATGGAACTTCCAGTCTTCCAAATGCCGCCAAGAGGAGTTAGCCCTCTTGAAACGAACCGACCCTATTGGGTACATGAAGGCTAAACTAGCTCAGAGAAACACTCCCCTCCCTAAAGCTAATGCTGGTTCGACCTCTAATTCAGTACCTTCTAATGATAGAGTCATACTTCTTCACAAGATTCAAAACCATACTTGATATGGATTTATTCGAAGTACTCGTAAAAGATAGTACACCGCTCGTGATGAAGGGACTTATCAATCAAGTCAACCTCGCCACATGTTCTCCGAAGTCACAGCATTTTGTTTGAACTTCAATCCTCGATCGATAACGTAATCGGATGCTTTCTTCAAACGAATCGCGCCAACAAAGTCCAAGAAAACGAATCGCAATGGACGCCGCTATGAACATGCCTCAAGCTTACTAAGGAGGTCAAGATCATGCCATGCATATCAAGCTAAAGTTGATTATGATCTTCGAGCTCAATCCATTCTTCAATGGGAGAGGCGATCCGTGAACTTCAAAGATAAAATTAAGGAAGCACGCAAAGAACAACTTGCATATGAGTCCAATACTTTTGGTAATCGATTCAAGAGCTTCTAAATAAAGGGCTTAGAGATCGAGGCGGCCGAGCAATTAAGGGCTAAGTTGCTATCTTGAAGGAGCTCAAATACTCAAAGACAAGCTTGAGTCTTTAAGAATATCTTTGATCGACAAGAACAATGCCCACTTCGAACTTATTTATTTAAAGCAATCTTGTATCTTAATTGAATGTTTGTTTGTAACACTTGACAATGTCATTTTGGCAACTAATTTCACCATTTTGGCCTCGAGTTATATGTTTATGATTTACGTTGTACTATTCAAGCTCCCAGTTTGGTTTATATTTCTTTAAATACTTCCCATTAACCTTTAGGATTCGCTTGTCATCTCGCCACTCTTCAATTTCATACGCATTGTTTGAAAATGTTTTCGCTATTCGAAAAGGTCCTTCCCAATGAGGTGACCATTTACCTAATGCTTTATTTTTCTTGTCCATGGGCAATATAACTTTCCAAACTAAGTCATTAATACTGAATGTTTTACCTTTCACCCTTTTGTTATATGCTCTCGCCACTCTCTCTTTTTGCCTCATCAGGACTTCTAATGCATGCAATCTAACTTCATCTAGCTCGACCAACTCATTCATCATCAATTCCCAATATAAAGAAGATGAGATTTCATTTTGCCTTTGAATTAACCGATCAGATGAATTTCTACCGTAATCCGCATCATGACCAAATGTTAATTGAAAGGTGTAGTATTAGTAGCTTCTTTAGGGATGTTCTGTGCCCATAGTATTTGATCTAAAGTCTTATGCCAATTTCTTGGTTTTTACCAACATGTTTTTGATTAGACCTATTATTACTTTGTTGGTCGCTCGACCGACCATTTGCTCGAGCATAATATGGTGTTGACGTTAGCAACTTGAACCCCATTTCTTGGGCAAATTTTGCATCTTTTACCAAGAACACCGATCCTTGGTCCGTGGTTATGCTCTCCGCAACCCAAACCTATAGATAACTGCTTTTGTACGAATTGATGATAGTCTCTTGATCTACGCTACCAATGGTATTGCTTCGATCCACTTAGTGAAATAGTCTATTCCTACCAGATATATTTCCACCTTTAGATGAAGCAGATTGATTTCTCCTATTAAATCTAATGCCCATCCTCTAAAGGGCCATGGCTTAATGATCGAATGCAACTCACTTGCAGGAGCATGTTGAACTCGCATGTTTCGACATTCTTCACATCCTTTAGCAAAATCTATACAATCTTTGAGCATACTGGGCCAATACATACCATATCGAAATAGTAACCACTTCATTTTATGACCCGCTTGATGTGCTCCACATACCCCATTGTGGACTTCTGATAGTGCTAGATATGCCTCACTTTCCCCCAAGCATTTTAGTAACACACCTTCTTGGGTCTTCTTGAACAATTCATTTCCATAAGGACATATGACAACGCTCTATATTTTATTTTTCTATCCACATTCAATGTTGGGTTTTCTAAATACCTTATTAATGGATTTCGCCAATCTGTATCTGTTAAAGTGTCTATGGCTAATACTTCAAACCTATCTTTATCACCATAACTTATTTTGATATTCTCTAGATCTGATGGTGTAAGTCTGGTAGCCATGACTCTTCCTCTTATCTCAATCAAATCCTCTAAGTTTTTAGCAGAGACTTTATAACCTCAAGCTAATTGTGCTAGGTCATTTGCTTCTTGATTTTCTATTCTTGGTACGTTGAATGTCCATGTATTCAATTTTTGAGTAGCCTATTAACTATGACGAAATATATCATCGATTTTCCTTTATGCATTTGTATTCCTTAGTTATCCGCTTGACTACTAACTCGAATCACCCTTGATTTCGACTTAGTTGCCCCAATTCCAACAAAGCTTCAAGTCCAACAATGAGCGTCAGATTCACCGTTGTTCGAGCAACGAGGGCCATCTAACTTATACTTGAATTTTGTTGGAATTCCTCAGAGAAATTATGAGAACTCCAACACCACGCCTCTCTATGGGTCGAACCATCAAAGTATAGCTTCCAAGGTTTCATTTCGACATAACCCATGACGGTCGTTCGACCAATGAATGGTCCACAATGAAATCGAACTACTTGGCCTTTCAACGCTCTTAAAGGCATGAAAGTCAAAGCATATTCTCGTCAAAGCTAATGCCCATTTACCAATTCCGCTATGCATTATTGGCTTGAAAGCATGTGTTTAATAACATCGAAATGAGATGAAACATAAACATCAATGTTTTATATAATACTTGAGTTTCATACAAGAAAAGTATAAACAAAGACACAACTTTTCTATATTACTATATCTAGTTTCGCATCATTCAACACCCTACTTAAATAATATATGGCTCTTTCGATGCCCCATCGCCTTCCCGTACTAACATACTACCTATAGTAAGTTCAGATGCAGATATATACAATCTCATGGGTTTTCCCATGAAGGTGGAGACAAGATAGAGGTTGAGATAGATATCTTTAATCTTGTCAAGGCCTCCTCTGTGTTTCGCCATTCAAGGCTTTGCCTTGCTTTAAACGAAGTAGTGGAGAGAAAGCTTGTGTTTTCCCACTTAGGTTCGAAATGAATCTTCTGAGAAAATTAATCTTTCCTAGTAGAGACTGTAACTCCTTTTTCGATGTGGGGGCTTTAGTCTCCATGATGGCTTTGGTCTTGTTCGTTAATTTCAATTCCTTTTTATGAACCACAAAGCCCTCCCGCCTCGCACAAAATGCACATTTAAGGATTCATTTTAAGCCATGTTTTCTCATCCTTTCGAATGATTGGCTCAATGATGCAGATGATTTTCTAGATATAGATTTGATGACTATATCATCAATGTACACCGCATAAACGCCTCAATAAAATCATGAAATATGGAGTTCATTGCTCTTGGTAAGTTGCCCCGCTTTTTAAACCAAAAGGCATCACTACCCATTCATAGGTGCCTAAGGCTCCTTGGCAACGAAATGTTGTCTTAGCAACATCTTCTTCAACAATAAAAATTTGATTATAACCAGAGTATCCATCTAGCATACTTAGGTATTCGAATCCGGCAGCATAATCTATTAACATTTCCGCCACGCATAGAGTATTGATCTTTGGGGTTGCGATTTAGATCCCTAAAGTCTATGCATATTCTCAATGAACCATTTTTCTTAATAACAAGTACTATATTTGCTAACCATTCGACATACCTTGTGGTTCTGATGAATTTGCAGCGTAGCAACCTCTCGACCTCTGCTTTGATCTTCGTGGAGCATCACGCGAACCTCCCCGGAGTCTGCTTGATGGGCTTCTTGCCATCCTTAATTGGAAGTCTATGCTCCACTAACTCTTTTAAACTGCATTTCATAGTCCCATGCAAAGCAATCTTTGTTCTGCTTTGAGGACTTTGATCACCTCTTGTCTCGAGGCTGTATGAGTTTCGGCTTATGTAGGTGATTCTTTTGTGTTGATATCCCCAAATTCACTTCTTCGAGTGGGTCCTGTACAACATCTTAGCACTTGAGTTTGTTGGATCCTTCTCAAGCCCAAGGGTTTTGTATCATAAATGGCATCAAGCCTTTGATCTATTTCGCTCGCCACAGTGGTGAATCTTTCGACCATTCCTCGAGTTCGCTTTACTCGATGCTATTGCACCCTCCGCTTTCCATTCATTCTCACCATATAGGCCGAAATCCTTTCGAGGAAAGAGGACTCACCATGATCGTGGTCATCTGACTCCCACTGGTGGCCGCTGCTATGTGCCTTCGCCTCCTTCATCACCCTTAATTATTTTCCTATCCCAATACATGCCATCATGGCGAAGGGTCATATAGTAGTTACATCTCTTGTTTCATTCAATTCATCACTTGGGGTATGTGAGCTATTCGCCGATACTTGTCATAGTTCCTCTTGTTAACTAGATTGACCGTTGTCATGAAGTAGCTCGTCCGCTCGATGTTCTCTACTATCCCATCCTCTCTCCACAGACTAACCTTTGGTGCATCGACAAGGACTGCCCCTACGCCATGAATCCACTCTTCCCAATAGCAAGTTATAATTTGCTTTGGCTTCGATCACCATGAACATAGTGGGTCCGCAGCCTGATCCGACGCTAACTCCACTTGCACTACCCCAACGCTTGTCCTACCTTCCCTTCATAGTTGGATAAAACCATGTTATGAGGTTTAACATCACCGCCTTGAATGCCTAACTTTTTCAAAGATGAATTTTGGCATCGATTGACTGCAGCGCCCATCTACTAAGACCTTGTTCACCCCTCCAAATTTGCTCGAATGAACAAAGGGCTTTAAATGATTCTTCATTGTGGATCCGGGTGTTCAAGAATGCGCTCGCTTCTTCGACCGCGCCATTATCCATTACATAATAACAGATCGGTCTCGTGTTTCATTAGATCAATGGTGTCTTCTTCTTCCTGTTCTTCGATTTCGGTTTCCGCCAAATTGATGGTAATACGATACCACATTGCGCTTTAGGTTAAGGAGGATTCTCCTTCCGATTCGGTTATCGTAGCATATCCTCGCCTTCTTGTGGACTTGGAGTATACTCTTTTGATTCATCTAGTTTTGTTTCAGAAAAAAGCCTCCTACTAACTGGAGGTTTGTCTTCGAGTTGCCCGTTTGTTGTTGGTTGATTGGTGCTTGACGCTTCTTTTTTGTTGGTCGAAACTGCTCCTTTGTCTGCTAAGCCTTCCTCTCACCTTCGATTCCTGTCGCCATTGGGATCTTGACATGGGATTCTTACCTTTATAATTTCCCGCCTCCCTCTTGTCGTGTTGAATTGTCTCCGGTATACCATGGCATGACGCGCATTTCGCTCATGGCCTCCCCATCTATGGCCCTTTGTTGGTTTTGACTTGCAGCCATCTGTCTGTTGGCACTTCTGCAAGGATTTTAAATGTCACCCTTCGAGCACCCTTTGGATATGGGCTATAGGCTTTCACGACCGTGACTACCATCGAAACGCCGACTCATTTGACCAACTTCCTTGTGATTCCAAAGATGGGGTGAAGGGAATCGCTTCGAAAGCTCCACCATGTTCTGGTCGATAACGAACATCTTGGGCAATCAAGCACTTGGTTGCCTTTGTGACAACAGACTAAAAATTCCAACAAACTTTCCCTCCTAGGGTAGCATTTGAACAATTGGTTGTCTTGGCGCCAATTTACTCCAGTCCGAGCCCTTTGTTTTCGCTCAACTCCATGGCAATCCTCTCATTGCATATGATGTCGCATCTTGACAAAGCATCATTTCAAGATGTCCCTTGTGGCACAAAGATGAGATATTGTTTTAGACTAGTATCTCGCAAAGATAACCATCCTCCATTTTGTATTTTTCTTTTTGAGATATCTTCCATTTCCTGCATTTCGTAATGTGGTCTCTCCATGTCCACCATATTGACATCCACATCTGGTCCTTTCGTACCATTATCTCCCCATCCTGATGGTTTGATGTCTTCGATCCGAATCTTTGAACTCTCTGGAGCATAATATTTTACCATATAATCAAATTTCCCACTGGGCTCCCCTAAGGTGTCCCAGGTCTCTTTCTGAGGAACGTTACCATCTTTATCTTCCCCTTCTATATCATCATCTCCCCATCCTGATGGTTTGATGTCTTCGATCCGGATTTTCGAACTCTCTGGAGCAGAATATTTTACCAGATAGTCGAACTTCCCACTAGGTTCACCTAAGGTATCCCATGTCCCTTTTTGAGGGGAAGCCTGTTTTGTAATCCAACCTTTTCCGCTTGAGCCTCAGCCTCAGAGCTCGTGTCAATTTCTGCCGGCTTTCCGACCCTCAAGAGCCTCGGATTCCTTCTCAAATAACAAATGGAGTTGGTTCGACCAAGGCTCCCTGCTGCTCGTGGACGCCTTCAGGACTCCATTGTTGACTTCGACCAACACCCAACTTTCACTCTCGCTTTCCTCTTCAATGTAGTAGCCCCTTGGTCTGCTTCCACCATATTGATGTCTCCCATGCTCAAAGGCTCGGAGTAGTTGGTGTCTCGCAATATCCGAGGGTCTTCATCCACCTTCATTTTTGGTTTATCGAAACTTTAGTCTCGCCTTCTTAATTGCATTTTGAATCAAGTCCTCGAAAAGAAAACACCGTGAGGTTTTGTGGCCTAGGAAACTATGATATTTACAAAATCCTCTTTTCTTTCTTTTGATCTAAAGGAGGCATTTTGACATTTGGTGGCACAATTTGGCCATCTTTGACTAGTAAATCGAAAATTTCATCACACTTTGTTATATCGAAAGTATACACCTTCTTTGGAAACTTATCATTTTTTTCATTTTCAATAATTTCTTTCTCTTTTGTAGGGACTAGGAGTTTACAAGAGTAAGGTGGAGCCTGTTTCAATTCAATGAGATCTATTTCGATCTCCTCGACCCGGGTAGTCTTCACCTTCCTCCGCTTCGACATAGGAGACTCTTTCCTTCTTATTACTCTTAGAAGCCCTGGCCTTCTCGGCCTTTAGCCTTTCGACCTGTCAAACCCTATCTGCTAACTGAGCCATATCTCTCAAGTATTGAGTGTCTAATTTCTTTCTAATAGAATAGTCCAGACCACCAGCGGCCATTTCGACTAATTCATGCTCGTGGACCACGTGAAACATCTAGATTTCAAGAGCCCCGAACCTATTTAAGTATTCATCTATAGGTTCAAGAACTTCCTTTAACACTTGCTAATTCCTTTAGGCTTATCTTGATTGTCCCATATAGAACTGCTCATGGAACAACCTTTCTAAGAGGGTCCGTGTGTCTATGGATCCGGGGCAAAGTAATGAACCATGTGAAAGCATTCTTAGTAAGGGAACTTGGGAAATATTTAATCCTAAGGTTTTCATTATTTGCTATGTCTCCGCCCGCTTAGGTACCTAGCTATGTGTTCGATCGCTGACTGCTTTGTATCTCCAACAAATTTTGTAAATTTAGGGATCTTGTACCCTCTAGGCAAATCGGTATGGATTACATAGTCCGCTATGGAGAAGCGCATTTGGCCTTCTAATTCTCGTGTTAATACCGCTTTGGGCCATGATCCTTTCTATCATGGTGGTTAGATTATTTTCCACCAAGATATTGTCATTTCGAACTCTATGAACCATCAGATCAAGATCTTGGTTTCGACTCACAAGGACAACCTCTAGGTTGTTCTTCTCAAACTGACCTCTAGTCTCAACCCTTGCCCTCGGTTCAATAATTCCTTTGTGGTTCTTCTCGAATCACTGGACCTCAAATCTTTCACCTTGCTGGTGGTTCTAACAATCCCTTTGTGGTTCTCCTCGAATCATCGACATCTACCCTTTGTGCTCTTGCCCCAAGTTAACTCCTCTCGGCGGCCTATAAGGTGGGTCATCGCAACTGTTCTATGATAGGTGCGCTTGTTCGAACTAATGCCCTGTTCTCGCCTTTCGTGGAGCAAAGAAATCGCTATTCGATTCATATTGTCTGCTCTCCGCTTGTTACAACACGCTTTAAACTATCGGGCAAAGATTTCTTGCATAGTTTGCGCTAATATTCCTATCATGTTGTGGTTACTATCATCCATTAACCGCCTAAAAGCCATTTGATTTTCTGTGGTCAAATGGGCAACGCACTACAGCCTCATCGACCCTTGGTTATTTGTCATGAATTGGTTAGCCCCGTAACCCGACCCTAAGTGTGGCGACGCTGCTCGACGTCAAGTTTGCAAACCCGCCATGAAGGATGTTGGCATTCTGCATCGGGAATTTCGGGTCTAGTATTGTCGAAACCGAATGGTCTAGCCTGTGGTGGGGTAGCGAAATGGGTTTGTGCCCCGATGGTGGGATGAATCCTCCAGGTACCCAAGTGGTCCCCGTACTACCTAGGATCGAATTGTTTGTTGACATGCCACTTGTTCCATTCGTGGCCATGCTATTAGTGTAAGATGCAATGATTGTGCTCAAGGGATCGCTACCGACGCCCTCGTCGAAACAATGATTAGTGCCTCAATGTATGCTTTTGTTCTTGTGGGTTATTTGGATCCGACATCCTATTACTTTGATTTCTTCGGTAAGGGTTGGTTATCGTTAGTTATTCTACCACTCCTAAGGTTCATATACTAATGAACTTTGTTTACTCGTAAAGAACCTTTTAACAATAATTAAGTTTTTAAACATTAATTTTAATTAGCAACAACCAATCTCTCCCAATCGTGCAATTTGTTCACAAGTGATTTCGTGAAACAACCGCTAGTCCTCCAAACTATCAAACAAGCGTTATGATTGTTGTTTAATCCCTTTGGTAACTTGCAGTGATCGACTAGATTGATCCTATGGGGTTATTGGTCGCTTGCATAAACTTAAAATGATGGTTCATGTTCAAGACTTGCTTTTGAATGTTTTATATATATATTTCAAGTGCTTCGATTATGATATCCAATAAGTTAATAACAAAATCAAGTAAAATGGTATAAAACTAGTTCGAACAAGTAAGATATAAAGACTTCAATTAAGGAAAGCATATAAATGCAAGAATGTTTAAAGGATTTCTTGAATGTAAAAGACTTTCAAAATAAAACGTGAAGTGTAAAAGATGAATGTAAAAGCAAGTATGTAGAAGTTTTCTCGAAAGTAAAAGACTTCAAAACGAAAGGAAAAGCGTTAGATGCATGAAAATTAAATGACTTTGAATATAAATGATTTAAATGACATTTATGCAAGATAAAGGTAAACCGAAAGATAAAGATACATTATTGAAAGATAAAGTGGTGCAATCATACGACATCATTCGGCATTCGCTTCCCTATCATGTGGTATTTTGAATGTTACCAATTTTAGTACAATAGATATGACACACGAAATCCTAACACTAAGACTTCTATTTATACTATTTTGGCCATAACGGTCCGACTTATGGGAGCTTGCCACGCTTCTGACATGCGTAATACTATGCTTCTAGCCTCCAC
The DNA here is from genome assembly GCA_021764765.1 of Vicia sativa. Classification (NCBI taxonomy): domain Eukaryota; kingdom Viridiplantae; phylum Streptophyta; class Magnoliopsida; order Fabales; family Fabaceae; genus Vicia; species Vicia sativa. The sequence continues at coordinate 301,040,535 of CM038792.1, read as the reverse complement.
GCTCCGAACCGCTTTCCAAATACAGATATTTGAACTTCCATTCGTCCCGCCACATTTTAAATTTCAAATATCTAAACCGCTTCGATTCGAACTCGCTTCCTAACACCACGCTACTACCATTTCAAGCTCCTTACATATATCATCACAATTGCTACCAAGCCCCAAGTTTCAATATTTTATTCAAGAGCCGATTCCTTCATTCCAAATCATGACATTTTCCTCGCTCCAATGAATGTCGACATTGTTTCATTTCGAGCTCAATGATTCTTATTCCAATCATCCAGATCAAAATCTTCACCAACAACCCACACAAGAGAGAAGGGTTGCCCTCGTTGATGTTCGATCAGAAAGCGATAACCTTGAAGAGCAAATGGTAACATCTCATGCCAATCCTTGTAAGTCACCGTCATCTTCGTATGATCTTCTTAATGTTCTTGTTGGCGGCTTCCACAGCCATTCATCTTAGGCCGATAAGGAGAAGAGTTGCGATGCTTGATCTTGAACCGTGCGTAGTTCGTGATCATCTTATTGTTGAGATTAGAGCCAAGTGTGTGATAATCCTTTCTCGAGTGCCATACCGATAGATAAGATTGTGCTTGATGAATCGAGCCACGACATTCTTGGTACAGATGCGAACGAGGTCGCTTCTACCCACTTGGTGAAATAGTCAATTGCCACAAGGATAAACGATGTCCGCTGGAAGTCGTGGGCTTGATTTCTCGATCATGTCAATGCCCCACATTGCAAAAGGCCAAGGAGTTGTTAGAACATTCGTAGGTACCGAGGTGTGTGCACTTTGCTCACAGAATCGCATTTGTGACAAGACCGAGCGTAGCGGTGACAATCGCCCATGGTGGACCAATAGTAACCTCGTTTCTAATCTTCTTAGCCATCGATATCCACCGGAGGGGTACCAAACGCTCTGTAATTCTTCCATGATTCGCTCCATTGCTTTCCAATCTACACAACGGGCAAGCACGTGTATAAGATGTCGTTGTCGAGGAAGAATTTGGATGCTAACCTTCTCAAGAACTTCTTATCGTTGATGATGCCCTCTGGATACTCCCGAGTCTCAAGATACATCTTCACGCCATAGTACCAAGGTTTCTTCGTATCAAGCTCATAACAATATGCAGTTCGCCAAACTTCTCAATGATGATCCGGGAGCCTCGTTGTCCCATCTAACCTTGAACATAGATGACATAGTAGCCAATGCGTCCGCCAACTAATTCTTCTCGTGGAATGTGATTGAAAGTAATCTTCAAACAGGGATCAAACTCAAAACATGCCTCGATATGGAATGAGATTCGGATGCTTCAGATCCCACTCGCCTTAACTGACCGATCACCAAAGTTGAGTCTCCATACACTTGTAAGAACTTGATTCTTAAGTCAATAGCAGCCTTTAATACCCATGATGCACGCTCAGATTCGCCATGTTGTTGGTGCAAAACATAATCTGCGGTGAAAGGCGAGGTCCAGTAGGGATGTAATGATGGCGCCAATGCCATTGCGCGCTTGAGGCTCCATCAAAGACCATGGTCCATCGGGATCCTTGTTCGTGTCCTTCGTCTGGGCCCGTTCTTCGCAATCGCAACTAGTAAAACATCTTCATCTGAAATTAACCGCATAGATCGATAGTCATCTACGGCTGATGAGCCAAATGATCGCCACTACCCTTCCTTTGATTGCTTTCGAGAAGTATACCGGATGTCATATTCGTCAAGATCATTTGCCATCTTGCTATCCTTCCCGAGAGAGTCGGTTTCTCAAATATGTATTTTATCTGATCCATCTTAGAGATCAAGAAGGTAGTGTGAGTCAACATATACTATCTTAGTCGGCGAAATTTCTGTTAAAGCGTCAGAAGTTTTCTCGTGAGTATCTTGTTTCACAATGGTAAACTTTTGCTAAGGTAGTATATTGCATACTCTTTTCGACCAAACTCGCCATGTTGCCCCAACACACACCCCATTGAATTCTCTAACACTGCCAAGTACATGATAAGAGGTCTTCCTTCGGAATTAGGATAGGAGGATTCTGTAGGTACTCCTTGATTTTGTCAAAAGCGATCTCGCAATCGCCATTCCATTCCACTACTTGATCTTTCTTTAGTAACTTGAAGATTGGCTCACAAGTAACAGTTAAATGTGCAATGAATCTGACAATGTAATTCAATCGGCCCAAGAAACCTCTAACTTCCTTCTCGTGGGAACCGCATTGGATAGCTCTAACCTTGCGGGTCAACCTCAATACCTTTACCACTGACAACAAACCCTAGGAGTTTACCGGATCTGACTCCAAAGGTGCACTTGTTGGGATTAAGTCTCAATCTGTACTTCTTTAATCTATCAAACAGTTTCTGTAGATGATCAAGATGTTCTTCTTCAACTGCGGATCGAGCTATCATGTCGCCGACGAGACCTCTATCTCGTGATGAATCATGTCATGAAATAATGTCACTATAGCACGATAAGTGGCGCCTGTTCTTCAGGCCGAACGGCATAACCTTGTAGTGCCCCACCGTAACGAAAGTAGTCTTCCATGTCTTCGTGGAGCCATTTTGATCCGATTGTAACCGAGAAACCATCCATGAAGGAGAAAACCTTATGCCGAGCGGTGTTGTCAACCGTAACATCAATACGAGGTAGTGGAAAATCGTATTTTGACTTGCTTTGTTCGATCTCCGTAATCCACACACATTCGCATTCTTGCCATCCTTCTTAGGTACGGGTACCACGCTTGCAAACCCATCATGGATAGAAGTAACAACTAAGAAACCGCGTTGAACTGCTTTCATAACTTCTACTTTGATTTTCTCCGACATCTTAGGACGATGCATTTAACCTTCTGCTTCACTGGAGAAAACCTTCTTTGTTCTGCAATCGGTACCACAATATCAATGTCCAAACTCGGCATGTCTTCGTATGACCAAGCAAAACCTCAATGTAGTCTCGTAGCATCCGAACCAACCTTTCTTTAACATTGTTCTCAAGACCCACTCCTATCTTGATTTCTTTTCGCTCACACTCCAAATTCACAACTTCAACCGGCTCTTCGTGGTTGTATAACTCGATCTTCTTGTCAGAAAATGACAAGTTCTCCGGCACTTCACAATCTTCCTCACTTTCGCCTCGGCTGGTAGATCGGATTATCAAGTCATATTTAGCAATAGCATAGTTGTTATCAACGAGATTCTGAGTGACTCAGTAGTGTATCACGGGTGTGTAAGAAACATAGCTTTTTGAAGGGTGATAAAGTAAAAGAAAGAAAGCAACAATTAATGCAAGAGTCCAACGATTTTATTGAATGAAAATATGCAAATGACAGATGATAACCCTCACAAACGAGCCATGATACCCCGAGCAAGGCACTAGGCTTTAGAGTTTGTTGTTCAAAACACAGAAAATGAAAAGCAAAACAAAAACAAGAGCAATTACTCCTGTCTAAAGGAGATTGGTATGACGCCTTCGCCTTCCACCATCGAGTCCACTGTCGGAGTCAAGATCCATTTGTCGATGTCGAAGTCGTTGTCATCGTCTTCTATAGCATGGATTCCACTCTCGCTGATGCGGAAAGGAAGTTGGCCGACACGTTCGCGGTGTATCATCTTCTGACCTTTGATGGTGAAACCTAAACGAGTTTTGTCAGATTTGAAAGGGAGATCAGGGAGCTGTCCCCAAATAGTATTACCTCCTTCTTCAACAGCAGCTCGAGCATCTTTCAACGAAGCCATCCTAGGCGGAACTGTGTAACTTCAGAGGCGGAGAGTCACAGCATGACTGGGATTGTTTCAAAAGCTTGACAGGGAGTCTCAAAGAATTCGCCTTCCACCTCGAGATAACGGAATGACTGTAGATGACTGACCATATACTCTTCTTCACCACATACCGTAACAACCTTCCCTTTCACCGGTACTACCTCCGATGCAAGGTAGAGGTACCGCCCCATGTATCCAAGGGCGTCCAAGTAGGCAAGAGTAAGTTGGACGGATGTCCATGACAAAGAAAGTGGAGTCGAAAGTCTGGGAACCGACTTTAAGAGGCAGAGTGAGCTCTTCAAGTACTGTTCGCTTAGAACCATCAAAAGCTCTCACAATTATGTCACTGGGTTCCAGGACCAACCCTTCAACATCGAGTCGATCAAAAGTAGTCTTCGGAAGGATATTCAGAGCAGAACCAGTATCTACCAAAACATGAGATAATGTAATGCCCTTGCACTCAATAGAGATGTGCAAGGCTTTGTTGTGTTTCCTTCCCATAGAGTCAAATCAAGATCGAGAAGCCTAGGCCATTGTTGGCCAGCTAGCAATACAAACTTCAAACTGGTCAAGAGTAGTGTCTGCGGCACATGAGCATTCTTCGTAAACTTCACCAAGGCGTTGGTATGGGCCTCTGAGCACAAGAGCGTAGCAAGTATGGATATCTTGGACGGAGTCTCGTCCCAACTGCTCCACAACATTGTAGTCACTCTTCTTGATAATCTTCTAATTTCCTCCATTTCTCGCTTGGAGGTGTCTTCAAGAACTTCCTTTGGTACTTCGGCCGAAAGGTGAGTCATCGTTCTTTCCTCTAGTCTCTCGAACCGATTGAATAATGGAATGCGAATGGAGTCGCAGTGTCTTTGGAGGAGAGATTTTGGAGAGAATACCCTTCCGCTCGTCACCTTACTTGATCCTGATGTTGTCAATGTCGAATGGTGGCTTCAATCAGTAAGATCTTCAATAGTCGAGGGTCTTGCTTGACGCCATGATAGTAAACATCACCCATAATTCCAAGGATAGCCTTGTCGAGGAATATGGAACCGGTCTTGGAGAAGTAATGATGAGAGGTGCCACCTTAGGCACAGAATCAACAGAGAAAATCCTTATTGTGTTTACATCAGCATAGTCTTTTGGGAAATCGTCACCCCATCCGGTTGCCTTAACATCTTCAATAGGAATCTTGTAGCTCTCAGGAACAGTGTACTTCACCATGTAATCATACTTTCCACTTGGCTACCCCAAGGTATCCCACACAATCGGTACAGTTCCATTCACATCTTCGATCTTCAGTTGCTTAGACATGTCTTCACACGTACTCCACAGTGGCTTCGTGAATAGTATTTCACGTTATCCATCATGCAATCGAACACGCCTTCTTAACCAAGCACAACCATCGTGCAGATGGGCACCAACGAAAATTCTCGGGCATCCTGGTTGACACCGCTTGTAGCAAATTCTTCTTAACACCATCGAGGAATGGTCAAGTCATCTATGTTGAAAACGTAAGTATCCTCACCAACAAAGATTGGAACTTTTGTCATGGTTAGGCATAGGCGCTGATCACATTTGGAGTCTCAACAGAGGATCAAACTCAATCTACTTAGCTTCAATCATATCTTGAATTTTGTTCTTCGTGAGCCCAACAATTGTCGTTGTCGTGCCCCGGGTTGTTGGAGTGGTAAGCACACTTAGCATTAGGATTGTATCTCTGAGAGGAAGTGTTGACACCGAGGAGGATCCTTCAAAGTAATCACCGCTTTCAACATGTGTTGCAAGGCTTGCGACAATGGCATGTTGATCTTCGTGAACTGCCTCGTGGTGCTCGCCACGCTGCTGTCTCGCCGAGGTTGTGCCGATGTAGGGTTAGAGATCACAACCGCCCTACGTATTGAGCGCGGCCGGTCTTGGCTCGCTTTTCCACCACACGATTAATTTCTTTCTTACCACCAAAAGATCTCTTCAAAGATTTGAAGATGTCTCACCGAATCTTTCCACTTTGATACCAACACGCCTCAATAATATCACCGGTGAATCCGTCAAGAGTTTCTAATCGATGATTGAAGAATGGGCCTGTCTGTTCCCATAAACATATCAACCAACTCCTATTGATAAGGGTGGTTGAACTCACCGCTATCTCTCCATTTCGAGCATACTTTGAACTTCTCATCACGACCCATAGACATGCTCGTAGTTGCATGCGAGTGTGCCAATTCAAGATTGTACCATACCGTCTCAGAAAGCATCCGCTAAGTCACCCAAGTACGGATACGGTCTTAGCCGATAATACCACTCCAATTGAGTTCCGGACAAACTTTCTTGAAATAATGCATCCACAACTTTCATCAAGGGTTGATCTTCAACATAGGACTTCAAATGCATTGGACAAGAAATGCCATCATATTTGGCAAAAGATGGAACTTTGAACTTGGGAGGAATCACCACACTGTGGACAAGACTCGATCATCAAAATTCAGCCCGACATCTTCGTGTTTTCCACAACATTCAGACGGTCTTCAAGTTGCTTATACTTGTCATCTTCATCGAGTACGTCATTATCATAATGATCTTCTCTCCTTTCTGTGCTCACGACGCCTTCATCGCCCTTGACACTCCCCCTTGACACTTTTGAGAGCTCTATCCGTGACCACTTTAGGACCACCTTGTAACGCCTACCCATGTTGAGAACACCAACGACCTCTTCTTTCTCGTTGATGAGCTTCTTCGATCTTCTTGGCCTTGGACCAAGCTAGTGAACATCTCTTGAACCGAGCATTCTCGAGCTTGAGATCTTTGATACTGTTCAAGAGCCATTTCGCTAAAATAAATAGCGAGAAAATGAGAAAACCAATCTTCAATGTACCTGTTATGAGATGTTATGCCATGATATGCGATGTTTATGCAAATGCAATGTAATGTTTTCAAGGACCTTAGAGATTTAAATTTGTTAAACAAGCACGAACAAACATTTATTAGTTCTCTTTTTATTCTTTCTCTTTTTAAGCACAAAAGATAGTTCAAAACAATAAAAGGAAAGCATAACAATCCTAAAGCTCTAAGTCTCCCATGGGCTCTTCCTCTTGGTGCCGAGGTAGGCGTTGATGTTTCGCTCCTCATGAAGTAGCTTGGTCAACTCTAGCACTTTCTTCTCGCTTGCATAGCACTGAGCTTCGAACGTATCCCTTTCTTCTTTAAGCTGAATCCAAGACCTCTTCAAGTCTTCAAAATCAGTAGGCATGTCGGGATGGAGAATAGTATAGGTACGCCACCTATAGCAACAGTTCCATAATTACCGTAAAACAGGCGTGAAAGGAATCATGAGGTTTTGAGCTCGAGCTCTCACCCATTTGAGGTAAGGTTCCCAAGGAATGGAGTTCTGGTGCCCCAAAGTCTTGGTATCAGTCTTCTTTACCATGCCCCAAGCGTGTATGAACCTTCATCGACAATTCTGGAGATTGTGATTGTAATCGAACACAATATCTTGGAGAAGCATATCATGTGGACCATCTCTTCGAGCAAAACCAAAATGACGTAGAGCTAAAGAAGGGTTGTAAGTAATGCCTCCCCTTATACCAAGGAGTGGTACATTAGGGAATTCTCCACAACGCTCAATGAATGTGAAGTCCTTTTGAGAGAAAAGACACCAACGGATATCTGAATGAGAGAGTGACATTAACCTTTGAGACCACTTCAACCTTTGCTCATTCTTCAAAACTGATGGAGGAAGGTGCGAAATAAATCACCTGGAAAGTAACGGTATACAACACATGAGAGTTCCTTGTCTTTTGATGATACAAGTGTGGAGAGAATGTAGGATGTCTCCAAGTAAAGTAGGCTTAGGATTGCGGGTAAGAAACAACTTGATGGTGTTGACATCTATGAATTGATCCGAGTTAGGGAATATAACCAAACCATAAATTAGCAAGGCCACAATATCTTCGAATGCATGGAAACTCATAACTTTGAGGAATTCTCGGGCTTTCTTAATTAGGTACTTAGCAAGTAAACCCTTAACTCCGCTTCTTGTTTCCCAATTGGCTTCAATGTCTGAGCGCTTTAGGTGTAATGCTGATGCAATGTCTTCGTACCTAGGAACCTTTACTAAACCGGTGAATGGCATTTGATCAAGAATAGGTACCCCCAAGTAGCTTAGAGAACTCTTCCAAAGTAGGAACCAACTGATAATCTGGGAATGTAAAGCAATGGTGTTTCAGATCAAAGAACTGGAATAGGACATGCATCATATCTTCTTCAAAACCGGAGATAACCAAGTCAACTAGATAACCATATCTTTTGATGAACTGGGCATGATCAGGAATCTCTGAAACCAATTCTTTGAGCTGAGAAGGTATACCCATGAAGTTGATTCAGATAGTTTTTCTAGAAGCCATAATTCCCTACAAAACAGAGCAAAGATAAATCCCTAGGTCCTTGAAATAGTTAGAAATGATATGCAATGCAATGATGTCATGATGTCATGTTTAGCACACACAAACAAATCACACAATGAGCCTAGGTTTAAGGCTTGCAAGAGGTATAGGTGATTACCCCACCAAAGGTTTGAGTTGGTTCATCCTGTCCTATAATAGTAACCGGGTTCTAGGAATCTCATATCATTGATCTTTCTCGTAGGCGTTTATTTCAATACGACTACCAAGTGGTCGACCGAAAATATCCCAAAAGTCTGATCTTAATGAGCGTAGCATAGAGTATCAGCCAACCTTAGTCTGCACCAAAGTCGGCCATCTCACTACCTTCTAATGACCAAGATGGGTCAATTAAGGTTCTAAAAGTTTAGTTAGTGCTTGATGACACCACGCAGAAGCCAAATACTATCCTCAACTTAGAAATGAAGAGTATCAGGATATCCAAAGTGTCACACTAACGTAGCCATCATGTTGACCGTTTTGATATACGTCTAACGGTCGCGACAATTTATTGCTACTTACCTAAAAGGAAACCCGGATCCGGGTGTAGGATCCCCCACAAATATAATACCTAAGCAACCCTTAAAGATAAAGCAAGCAAGTCAAACAGAAAGCAATAAAGTGATCTAGAAATCCCTAAGGTATTCTCTCTTTAGGGTGTCTCCCCGGCAGAGTCGCCAGTTTTGTAATACGGTGAACTGACTTTGAGATTTTTTTGTATCGCAAATGTGCGGATAGTAAGAGTCGCCACCGACTTTTCTTTTATCCAATTAAGGGAAGGTGAAAAGAACAGGAAAAGACCTTCGTTAGATTCTGAGTAAGGGAGAAGGTTATGAATAGGGAAGGTATTAGCACCCCTTTCCATCCGTAGTTATCTACGGGCTCTTAGTTGCTCTTAGATCATTTTAAAAAGAGTGCTTTCTGTGTGTTTGACAAAAATGTTTTGAAAAGGCATTTCGCATTGACTTTGTAATTATTCATGTAGGAATGTATACAAAGTGTTCGGAAATGTTTCGTTTTGAAAAGAGTTTGAACTTTGACAAAAGTGTGAGGTGTAAAAAGTATTTTGATAGAGCAAGCAACTAAAAGTCTTATTACCTACTCAGAATGGTCGTTTTCGTGTTGTTTTACGTTCCTTTAGAATAGTGTTATCCATACCATTAGTTGGTAGGTAACCCTATTCGTTGGATGTAGAAGGGATATTCGAAGGGACATCAGATGGTCATAGAAAGCAACTTGTAGGAAGTATCCTAGCACATTCGAAGGGACTATCATCATTTTTCGTAGGCGACAATCGATGGTCAAGATCATGTATTCGGAGGCGACATTGTGGGTCTATGATCTTTGTATCGAAGGGACTATGATGATTTGTTTTGAAGGCAACGGTGCTAGAATACCTCTACGTTCGAGGGGACTTGACCATTTGAATTCGTAAAGGCAACGAGAGAGAATTACCATAAGGGGTGCATGTGTGAAAAGAGTGTGTCAAATTCAAATATTTTATCTTGGATTTAGAAGTGATCTACGTTCGTTTTTATCTTTCCATACACGCCTAGTTACTAGCAGTTTATAGGATGCAGAAAGTAAATTGCGGAAATGTAAAGTGCGGAAAGATAAAGTCCTACGCTATTACATGGCTTTGGGGCAGATACATAATTGAAAGTGCGGAAAATAAAAGTCATAATTAAACTATTACATCCCATAGGCAATTACATAATTGGAAAAGAAAAGCAATAAAAATCGTCCGGAACGGTATAACCTGTGAACAGATGCAAAATCGGAAAACGGAAGAAAATTGCATAAGAGGAAAATGTTAGCAAAAATAAGTATTTTTGAACGAGAAAAAGTTTTTGTGTTAGTGATGACATTAATATGATAAAATAATTTTTTGGGAATTTTCTGAATTGATTTGATAATTTAAAAACAATTAAAAGTCATTTAAATGATTAATTAGCAATTAAATTAAATATGCATGCAAAAATAATAATGTTAATTTTAAAAATTAAATAAGTATTTTTCTGATGATTATGCAAAAAATAAATATTTTTGGTGTTTTTTAGATGCATGATAAAAAATATTGAAGATAAAATAAATTGGATGGAAAATATTAAAGAAAAAATAGAAAATATGAAAAATAGAGTTAGTTTTGTAAAAGAGAAAAATAATATGGTCCTGACCAGGTTCGAACCTGTGACCATTGAGAGCATCTTCCCATCCCCACGCCTTAACCACTACGCCATTGTGTCTTTTGTGTTTAGTAAATGAAACGAAGCGTTTTTATACAAACTTGCCACCTGGGAAATCAAATTCACGCGCGAAGATCATCATCTTCTTCGTTTGAATTTCTGGGAATTTTGCGTCGGCCAAACTCGACGCTAAGGCCCCTGCAAACATCAAAAATCCAGCACAGGCAATATAAATGAAATCTAAAGCCATGGTTCAATTAGAAATTCCATTCTGAACACGATGGTGGTATCGGTTTCATCCAATTTATCCTATTTAGAGAGTCCCTAATTCGAACCAGAAGACCCTAAACATGGCATATTTCAATTCAGGCCATGAAAATGCAATTCGATTGTCCAGATAGCTTGCAAACTTTGTTCTAAACACAAAACAAACATCAAAACATGTTAAAAATGCATGAATAACAGAATTCGATTTTTGAAAAAGTAAGAACAAACCACCAAAACTGAATTTCGTGATTTTTGATGTTTTTGAGAGATGTAAAGGTCTGGATCGACTCCAGGGACTCTAAGGAATGCAAAGGAATGCTTAAAACCAATTGAATCAAGCTGGAACTAGGGCTGCCACTTGCTTGCAATACACGGTTTTTTTGAGTTTGGAATAGGGTTCTTGAGGCAATTTTTCTGTTGTTTCTTGTGTGATATGCATTGTATATTTATAGTGGATGGATTTAGGTCTGAATTCAAGAGCAAATAATGATCAATGAATGTAGAAAATATTTGATTTTGTATGAAATCAAATCTTCCTTTTTTGATCAAATTTCAATCAAATTCTTGCCAAATCTATGCAAATTTCGAAATTTGCCATCTTGTGTGAGTTACTTGGATCTCAAGTATGAGAGAAAAATCAATTTTGCATTTAATTTTGATTTTATACCTTATTTTTTAATTTAATTTGTATTTAAATGAATAAAATCAAAATTAAATAGAAAAATAAAGCTAAAATTCGTGGCATTGGGTTTGGATGTTCCAAATTGTCTAAGGAACAAGTTTGAATGAAGAAAAACTAGGCCCATTTGCAAAATTTTGGATTTTAACAAGTATCTCTCTTTGTGCACTTCTTCAAAAATGCCCAACTTGTGCAAGGTGTATTTTGCTCAATTTTCCACATTTTTTAGTGTTCTTGGACTTTTTAGAAATCTCTAAGTGTCCTCTAAACAACCTATTTGGTTTCATCTCAATTGGAGTTTCCATGCTCAATAAAACGTCAAAACAAAAAGTTGACTTTTTGTTGACTTTGAAAAGGACCTGTAATGTTTTGACCCATACCTTCCAAATGAAGCATTTTTTGAACATTATTGTGAGACATGAAGTTGTAGAGAATTGAATTTCCTTCAAATTTAGAGGTGGGGGAAATTTTTTTGAGAAAGTATGAAGAAGTTATGCTCAGTCAAAGTTCAGTTGACTTTTCACTAAAAAACCCTAATTTGGAAAGTTTGACTTTTGAGCAAATCTTGAGTTTTCTTGATGAATCATGATCAACCCTTGATCAAATGATGAATGTGACTTCAAAATGAGGATGTTGACCAAAAATCGGGAAGTTTGACTGTATGTTGACCACAATTGACTTTTTTGTCCAATACAACTGATTTTCAACCATCTGAGCAATTGTCTGAGGAAACTTGACTTGTGAGGCTTGAAACTTGACATGGAGAATCTTTGAAGCATATGAGGAGGCATAGTGACCATTGGAGATGTTGGAAGTCCATCTGGATCTGAGAATAGCCAAACCCTAGTTTGGGTTGATTGTCTAGGAGAGAGTTTGTCTGATCAACCCTTGAGGAATCCTTGAGTATGGATGTATGATATGTTTTGAGAAGTAGGAGGGAAAATTTTGGGGTATGACACCTACGAAGACATGCCAGGTTTAGACATTGACATTGTGGTACACCGACTACCGACGAAAGAAGGTTGTCTCCCTATGAAGCAGAAGGTCCGCCGCATGCGTCCTGAGATGTCCGAGAAAATCAAAGCCGAAGTTATGAAATAGTTCAATGTCGATTCCTAGTCACATTTTATCCACAAAGGTTGCAAACGAGTGCCTGCATCTAAGAAAGATGGTAAAGTGAGGATGTGTGTGGACTACAGAGACCTGAATAGAGCAAGTCCGAAAGACGACTTTCCACTTCCTCATATTGATGTTCTAGTTGACAACACCGCTCAACACAAGGTTTTCTCATTCATGGATGGTTTCTTTGGTTACAACCAGATCAAAATGGCTCCCGAAGACATGGAAAATACTACTTTCGGTACACAGTGAGGCACATTCTGCTACAAGGTCATCCCTTCGGTCTGAAGAACGCTGGCGCCACGTATCAACGTGCCATGTGTAATACGGTGAACTGACTTTGAGATTTTTTTGTATCGCAAATGTGCGGATAGTAAGAGTCTCCACCGACTTTTCTTTTATCCAATTAAGGGAAGGTGAAAAGAACAGGAAAAGACCTTCGTTAGATTTTGAGTAAGGGAGAAGGTTATGAAAAGGGAAGGTATTAGCACCCCTTTCCATCCGTAGTTATCTAGGGGCTCTTAGTTGCTCTTAGATCATTTTAAAAAGAGTGCTTTCTGTGTGTTTGACAAAAATGTTTTGAAAAGGCATTTCGCATTGACTTTGTAATTATTCATGTAGGAATGTATACAAAGTGTTCGGAAATGTTTCGTTTTGAAAAGAGTTTGAACTTTGACAAAAGTGTGAGGTGTAAAAAGTATTTTGATAGAGCAAGCAACTAAAAGTCTTATTACCTACCGTAATGGTCGCTTGTGTGTTTTACGCCCTTTAGAATAGTGCTATCCATACCATTAGTTGGTAGGTAACCATATTCGTTGGATGTAGAAGGGACATTCAAAGGGACATCGGATGGTCATAGAAAGCAACTTGTAGGAAGTATCCTAGCAAATTCGAAGGGACTATCATCATTTTTCGTAGGAGACAATCGAGGGTCAAGATCATGTATTCGGAGGCGACATCGTGGGTCTATGATCTTTGTATCAAATGGACTATGATGATTTGTTTTGAAGGCAACGGTGCTAGAATACCTCTATGTTCGAGGGACATGACCATTTGAATTTGTAAAGGCAACGAGCGAGAATTACCCTAAGGGGTGCATGTGTGAAAAGAGTGTGTTGATCACAGTTGAATTTTTGTCCAATACAACTGATTTTCAACCATCTGAGCAATTGTCTGAGGAAACTTGACTTGTAAGGCTTGAAACTTGACATGGAGAATCTTTGAAGCATATGAGGAGGCATGATGACCATTGGAGATGTTGGAAGTCCATCTCGATCTGAGGATAGCCAAACCCTAGTTTGGGTTGATTGTCTAGGAGAGGGTTTGTCTGATCAACCCTTGAGGAATCCTTGAGTATGGATGTATGAAATGTTTTGAGAAGTAGGAGGGCAAATTTTGGGGTATGACAGCTGCCCCTGTTCAATCTTCTTGTACTGGAAGGGTTAGATTGGCATGCTTGCCTTTCGTGACCGAGAGGTAGAAGATGATTGAACACTCGAGTACACCTGAAAATTTGCACTCGCTTTTGATTGATGCGGGAATGGGCTTACAGATGCCATTTGGAGAAGTTGGAGACTTCGCTGGGGAATGAGTCGTACGCTAGACTTGAGATCGTTGTCAGGATAGGGGAACTGTCGGAGATGGGCTTAAGATGCCATCTGAAAAGATTGATGCTGGGGAGTGAGCCGTATGCTAGGCTCTATAGATGAAAGGGGGCATGGAGATGGGCTTAAGATGCCATCCGGAGAGGGTCGTACGTTAGACTTCGTGCTCATCTTTGAATAAAGTTATTGGTTTGTATTGGTTTTTAACCAAATATGCAGCATTCTGAGAGTGGAGAAATGTTGATAAGTAGTCGGGGATGGGCTTAAGATGCCATCCAAGGCAACTGAGTCGTACGCCAGACTCTGTAGTTGTTGTTGATAATAAGAGAGAGTCAGAATAATCCTTCATGTCGATTACTCTGAGAGGATAATAGTTGGCAAAATATGGATAGCTTCCCTAGCTCGGTATTGATCCAAAGGCTCGTTATCGGAGGATAACTTGTGATCATTCGGATAGCTTTCCGCCCTGCCGGTATTAATCCCGGATCTGTCGGAGGACAACTAGGGCGGCCGTTTCGGATAGCTTTCCGTCTGCTTCGGCACATCCCGGCTCGTTGTCGGAGGACAACTAGGGCGGTCGCTTAGATAGTTTTCCGTCTGCCGGCATTATCTCGACCTCGTTGTCGGAGGACAACTAGGGCGGTCGTCGTATAGTTTTCCCATCCGGCTTCGGCATTAATCCTGGACCTATTTGTTTCAAAAGTGATTTGCACCTGTTTTTTGGAAAAAACAAAACAAACTTTGATAGGATATCATTAGTTTTATGCAAAGTATGATGCATGACGATGTTTATGAATTACATATGCATATATCATGACTTTATGAGTAATGTATGAATGATAGATGTTGTGGTATTTCAAAACATATCCATCTTGAAGAAGATGTGGATGCTCTACTTGGGGATTCCTGGCTTCTGTTGGGGCGAAACGGATTGGAAACCCTGAGAAGAAAGATAACCTTGATTCCTCCGATGCACTATCTGACCAAGTCGTGAGCCTAGATATTGTATGGTAGAGATCGAGAGATGTGCTGCTGAGGATCTTGTGCATAGACCCTGTTGGGGAGAATCTAGGAGGTACTCATCGATCTTTGCCAGAATCTCACTGGAGAGAATTTGATAGTTGCTGGGAGACCGGGTTAGAAGGATCTGGGGCCCGTTGAAATCTCTGGCTGGGGAACAAAAGGTGTAGGTTTCCTCCGATGCACTATCTGACCAAGTTTCAAGTCTGGATACTGCTGCTGCTGGGGAAATGATGATTGCTGAGAGATATTCTGCTGGGGATAAATACCTCTGCTAGTGATGAATCATTACTGCTTGGAACCCGGCGTGACATGGTTTAGTTGAGTGGAATCACTGCTCGGGGACAAACGTATACTCCGCTGGGGAAGGTTTGTAGTGAGCGACACCTCTGTGGGGATTGTACTTTGCAGGGGAATGTTTTGGTGACTTTCGTCGTCATCCCAATTCCTAGAGCCTGTAGTAATTACTTTCGTTTGTTCACTTTTCGCATGTTTATAAACAGATTTTTATCGTCAAATGCATATAATCATTCAAAGCAAACGTTGACTTTATGCAAGTAACAACAGCGTAAATTTAAAGAGAAAGAACTCGATTTATTTGAAATGTATGATGGCCAAGTAGTTTGTACACAAGAGAAGTAAAAGCTATGGAAACAATCTCGTAAGTTCCAACTATGTCAATACTCATATATTTCAACTATCTCATCTCCTGCCAAGAGAAAGTGAGTGAATTGATTTTCGCCATTTGAACCTTGATGCCGATAGTAGTCTAGATAGATGATCCGATTTAGACATAGCCGCACGCTTAAATCCCTAACTTTGCCTAGACCGCCTTTTGGGTTTTCACCACCGGATACTTTTTGCCTGCCGCCTTGCGTTTTCGACTGCCGGTGTACATGTTTTATATATATTCTTAACTTTTGCCCAAACCTTTTGGTTCGCCAGATGCCCTTATTTTTGCCTAGGTCACCGACCTAGCGGTCTCTTTATGCGTAGTATTTTGACTATGTCTCGCTCAGTGTGTGGGAAGTCTTCACCATCCATGGTGCTAAGTATCATAGCTCCACCGAAAATATCGTTTTGACTACAAATGGTCCCTCATAGGTGGGAGTCCATTTGCCCCTGGATCACCTTGTGGAAGAATGATGCGCTGACTACTAGCTCACCAACTTGGTAGACCTTGCTTGATTCTCTTGTTGAATGCTCGATCATTCGCTTCGATAGATCCGTCCATGGCAAATGGATGCGAGTCGCTTATCATCAATCAAATTAATCTAGTCAAGGCGTAGTCTCGACCCAATCGCCTTCGCCTAACTCAAGGCCCGAGGACTCTAGTTGAGGGTATCTCAACCTCGATGGGTAGAACTGCCCATACCGCATACAAGAGAGAAGGGGTTGCCTCGTCGATGTTCAGATCAGAAAGGATAACCATAAAGAGCAAATGGTAACATCTCATGCCAACCTTATAAGTCACCGCCATCTCGTATGATCTTCTTAATGTTCTTGTTATGCTTCCACGCCATTCATCTTAGGCCGATAAGGAGAAGAGTTGTGATGCTTGATCTTGAATCGCAAGAGTTTGGTGATCATCTTATTGTTGAGATTAGAGCCGTTATCTGTGATAATCCTTTCGGGAGTTCCATACCGACAAATAAGATTGTGCTTGATGAATCGAGCCACGACATTCTTGGTAACAGATGCGAACGAGGCTGCTTCTACCCACTTGGTGAAATAGTCAATTGCCACAAGGATAAAACATTCAGAGGCCAAGGAGGTTGGAAGCTATGGGTTTGATTTCTCCGATCATGTCAATGCCCCACATTGCAAAAGGTCAAGGAGCTGTTAGAACATTCAGAGGTACTGGAGGTATGTGCACTTTGTCAGCGTAAATCTGACATTTGTGACAAGACCGAGCATAGCGGTGGCAATAAGCTTCCATGGTGGACCAATAGTAACTCGTTTCTAATCTTCTTAGCCATCGTATGTCCACCGGAGGGTACCAAACGCGCTTCGTAATTCTTCCATGATTCGCCCACTGCTTTCTCCGATCTACACAAATAAGTAAGCACATGTCGTGGTTGTGCTTGTATAAGATGTCGTTGCTGAGGAAGAATTTGGATGCGAACCTTCTCAAGAACTTCTTTATTGATGATGCCTCTGGATACCCCGAGTCTCAAGATACCTCTTCACGTTATAGTACCAAGGTTTCTCTTCTCAGACAAGCCCATAACAATACGCAGGTTCGCCAAACTTCTCAATGATGACTGGGAGCCTCGTTGTCCCATCCGACCTTGAACATAGACGACATAGTAGCTAATGCCCCGCCAACCGATTCTCTTCTCGTGGAATGTGATTGAAAGTGATCTCTTCAAAGTAGGATCAAACTCGAACATGCTCGATATGGAATGAGATTCGAATGCTGTATCCCACTCGCCTTAATCGACCGATCAAAGCCGAGTCTCCATACACTTGTAAGAACTTGATTCTAAGTCAATAGCACTTTAATACCCATGATGCACGCCAGATTTGGCCATGTTGTTGGTGTAATGAAACATAATCGCGTGAAAGGCGATGTTCGCCTAGGGATGTAATGATGGCGCCAATGCCATTGCAAGCGTTGAGGCTCCATCAAAGACCATGGTCCATCGGGATCCTTGTTCGTGTCTTTCGTCTGGCCCGGTTCTTCGCAATCGAATTAGTAAAACATCTTCATCCGAAAATTCGAATCTGATAGATCGATAGTCATCTACGGCTTGATGAGCCAAATGATCGGCTACTACCCTTCCTTTGATTGCTTTCGAGAAGTATACCGATGTCATATTCGGTCAAGATCATTTGCCATCTTGCTATCCTTCCGTAGAGAGTCGGTTTCAAATATGTATTTTATCGGATCCATGTTAGAGATAAGTAAGGTAGTGTGAGTCAACATATATCGCCTTAGTCGGCGAGCAGCTTAGTTAAAGCTTGCAAGTTTTCTCGAGCGAGTATCTTGTTTCACCGGTAAACTTTTGCTAAGGTAGTATATTGCATACTCTTTTCGACTGCACTCGCCATGTTGCCCCAACACACACCCCATTGAATTCTCTAACACTGTCAAGTACATGATAAGAGGTCTTCCTTCGGCAGGCGGCATCAGGATAGGAGATTCTGTAGGCACTCCTTGATTTTGTCAAAAGCGATCTGGAAATCGCCATTCCATTCCACTACTTGATCTTTCTTTAGTAACTTGAAGATTGGCTCATAAGTAGCAGTTAAATGTGCAATGAATCTGGCAATGTAATTCAATCGGCTCAAGAAACCTCTGACTTCCTTGTCAAAAGGGAACCGCATTTCTTGGATAGCTCTAACCTTGGCGGGGTCAACCTCAATACCTTTACCACTGACAACAAACCCTAGGAGTTTACCGAATCTGACTCCAAAGGTGCACTTATTGGGATTAAGTCTCAACTCACTTTAATCTATCAAACAGCTTCAGAGATGATCAAGATGTTCTTCTTCACCGTGATCGAGCTATCATGTCGCCGACGAGACCTCTATCTCGTGATGAATCATGTCATGAAATAATGTCACCATAGCACGACAAGTGGCGCTCTTTTCAGCCGAACGGCATAACCTTGTAGCGTAGTGCCCCACCGTGTAACGAAAGTAGTCTTCTCCATGTCTTCGTGAGCCATTTTGATCCGATTGTAACCGGAGAAACCATCCATGAAGGAGAAACCTTATGTCGAAGCGGTGTTGTCAACCGTAACATCAATATGAGGTAGTGGAAAATCATCTTTGACTTGCTTTGTTCGCATCTCCGTAATCCACACACATTCGCATCTTGCCATCCTTCTTAGGTACGGTACCACGCTTGCAACCCATTGCGGATAGGAAGTAACACTAAGAAACCGTGTTGAATCGCTTCATAACTTCGCTTTGATTTTCCTCGACATCTCGTGACGATGCGATTTAACCTTCTTTCCAGGAGAAAACCTTCTTTGTCGGCAATCGTACCACAATATCAATGTCCAAACCGCATATCTTCGTATGACCAAGCAAAACCTCAATGTAGTCTCGTAGCATCCGAACCAACCTTTCTTTAACACTTATCTCAAGACCCGCCCCTATCTTGATTTCTTTTCTTCATCAAGACTCCAAATTCACAACCTCAATCGGCTCTTTGCGGTTGTATAACTCGATCTTCTTGTCAGAAAGTCCGACAAGTTCTCCGGCACTTCACAATCTTCCTCACTGCCTTCGCTTGGTAGATCGGATTATCAAGTCATATTTAGCAATAGCATAGTTATCAACGAGATTCGAGTGACTCACAGTTGTATCACGGGTGTGTGTAAGAAACACATAACTTTTTGAAAGTAAAAGAAAGAAAGCAACAATTAAATGCAAAAGTCCAACAATTTTATTGAATGAAAATATGCAAGTGACAGATAATAACCCTCACAAACGAGGCATGATGCCCCGGGTAAGGCACTATGCTTTAGAGTTTATTGTTCAAAACATAGAAAATACGAAAAGCAAAACAAAACAAGAGCAATTACTCCCTGCCTAAAGGAGATTGGTATGACGCCTTCGCCTTCCAATTGCTGAGTCTATTGTCGGGAGTTGGGAAGATCCACTTGCTGATGTCGAACTTGTTGTCATCGTCTTCTATAGCATGGATTCCACTCTGGCTGATGCGGAAAGGAAGTTGGCCGGCACGTTCGCGGCGTATCATCTTCTGACCTCTGATGGTGAAACCTAAACCAGTTTTGTCATATTTGAAAGGGAGATCAGGGAGCTGTCCCCAAATAGTATTACCTCCTTCTTCAACAGCAGCTTGAGCATCTTTCAACGGGCCATCCTAGGCGGAATTGGCATGAATCTCAGAGGCAGGAGAGTCAATGTGCATGACTGGGATTGTTTCAAAGCTTGACAGGAGTCTCAAAGAATTCGCCTTCCACCCGAGATAACGGAATGACGTAGATGACCGACCATACTCTTCTTCACCACATACCGTAACAACCTTCCCTTTCACCGGTACTTCCGATGCAAGGTAGAGGTAATGTACCGCCCCATGTATCCAAGGGCGCCCAAGTAGGCAAGAGTAAGTCGGACGGATGTCCATGACAAAGAAAGTGGAGTCGAAAGTCCGGGAACCGACTTTAACAGTGAGTGAGTTTCAAGCACTGCTCGCTAGAACCATCAAAAGCTCACAATTATGTCGCTGTTCCGTGACCAACCTTCAACATCGAAGTCGATCAAAAGCGCTTGAAGGATATTCAGAGCGTAACCAAGATCTACCAAAACATGATATATCGTAATGCCCTTGCACTCAATGTAGATGTGCAAGGCTTTGTTGTGTTTCCTTCCCACAGAGTCAAATCAAGATTAGAGAAGCCTAGGTGTTGTTGGCAGCCGTGCTAGCAATACAAACTTCAAACTGTTAGTAGTAGTGTTCATGACATGAGCATTCTTCAAACTTCACCAAGGCAGCATGGGCCCTGAGCACAAGAGCGTAGCAAGCATGGATATCTTGACTGAGTCCGTCCCAACTGCTCCACAACATTGTACTCACTCTTCTTGATAATCTTCGTAATTTCCTCCATTTCTCGCTTGGAGGTGTCTCCAAAGAACTTCCTTTGGTACTTCTCGAGCGTGAGTCACCGGTTCTTTCCTCTAGTCTCGAACCGATTGAATACCGGAATGCGAAATGGAGTCGCAGTGTCTTTTGGAGGAGAGATTTCTGGAGAGAATACCCTTTCGGTTCTGGTCACCTTACTTGATCCGGTGATGTTGTCAATGTCAGGAATGGTGGCTTCAAATGTAAGATCTTCAATAGTCAGAGGGTCTTGCTTGACGCCATGATAGTAAACATCAGCCCCATAATTCCAAGGGATAGCCTTGTCGGAGGAATACGGAACTGGTCTTGGAGAAGTAATGATGAGAGGTGCCACTCTAGGCACAAAATCAGCAGAGGAAATCCTTATTGTGTTTACATCAGCATAGTCTTCTGGGAAATCGTCACCCCATCCGGTTGCCCTAACATCTTCAATAGGAATCTTGTAGCTCTCGTGAATGCGGTACTTCACCATGTAATCATACTTTCCACTTGGCTGCCCCAAGGTATCCCACACAATCGTGGGCCCATTCACATCTTCGATCTTCGCTTAGACATGTCTTCACACGTACTCCATAGGTGGCTTCGTGAATAGTATTTCACTGGTTATCCATCATGCATCGAACACGCCTTCTCAACCAAGCACAACCATCAGTGTATGGGCACCAACGATAATTCTCGGGCATCCTGGTTGACACCGGCTTGTAGCAAATTCTTCTTAATACCATCGAGGAATGGTCAAGTCATCTATGTTGAAACGTAAGTATCCTCACCAACAAGATTGGAACTTTGTCATGGTTAGGCATAGGCGCATTGATCACATTTGGAGTCTCAACAGAGGATCAAACTCAATCGCTTAGCTTCAATCATATCTTGAATTTTGTTCTTCGAGCCCAACAGCTGTCGTTGTCGCCCGGGTCGTTGGAGTGGTAAGCACACTTAGCATTAGGATTGTATCTCGAGAGGAAGTGTTGACACTGAGGAGGATCCTTCAAAGTAATCGCTCTACTTTCAACATGTGTTGCAAGGTTTGCGACAACCATATGTCGATCTTGTCAACCGCCTCGGGCGCTGCTCGCCACGCTTGTCTCGCCGAGGTTGTGCCGATGTAGGATTAGAGATCACAACCACCCCCACGATTGAGCACGGTCGGTCTTGGCTCGGCTTTTCGGACCATACACAAGATTGGCTTCTTACCACCAAAAGATCTCTTCAAAGATTTGAAGATGTCTCACTCGAATCTTTCCGCCTTGATACCAAATTTCAATATGTTTCTCCTCATATCACCTGAATCCTATCAAGAGTTTCCAATCGATGATTGAAGAAGGCCTCGCTGCTCCCATAAACATATCAACCAACTCCCTATTGGACAACGGTGGTTGAACTTTGCCTGCTAGGTCTCTCCATTTCTGAGCATACTCTTTGAACTTCTCATCACGACCCATAGACATGCTCTGTAGTTGCATGCGGGTGGGTGTCAATTCAAGATTGTACTCATATTGTCTGTAGAAAGCATCTGCTAAGTCACTCCAGGTACGGATACGATCATTTTCTAGTTGATAATACCACTCCAATTGAGTTCCGGACAAACTTTCTTGGAAATAATGCATCCACAACTTCTCACATCGGTAGGGGTTGATCTTCCAACATAGGACTTCAACCACTGGACAAGAAATGCCATCATATTTGGCAAAAGTTGAACTTTGAACTTGGGAGGAATCACCACACTGTGGACAAGACCGATCATCAAAATTCAGCCCGTTTTCCACAACATTCTGACGGTCTTCAAGTTGCTTATACTTGTCATCTTCATTGAGTACTGTCATTATCATAGTGATCTTCTCTGCCTTCTGTGCTCACGACCGCCTTCTTCATCGCCTTGACACCCCCCGCCTTGACACTTTCGATAGCTCTATCCGCTGAACACTTTAGGACCACCTTGTAACGCCCGCCCATGTTGAGAACACCAACGACCTTCTTCTTTCTCGTTGATGAGCTTTTCGATCTTCTTGGCCTTGGACCAAGCTAGTGAAAATTTGTCGAACCGAGCATTCGAGCTCGGAGATCTTTGACATTGCTCAAGAGCCATTTCGCTAAAATAAATAGCGAGAAAATAAGAAAACCGATCTTCAATGTACCTGTTATGAGATGTTATGCCATGATATGCGATGTTTATGCAAATGCAATGCAATGTTTTCAAGGACCTTAGAGATTTAAATTTGTTAAATAAGCACGAACAAACATTTATTATTTCTCTTTTTATTCTTTCTCTTTTTAAGCACAAAAGATAGTTCAAAACAATAAAAGGAAAGCATAAAAATCCTAAAGCTCTAAGTCTCCCATGGGCGCTTCCTCTTGGTGCCGAGGTAGGCGTTGATGTTTCGCTCCTCGTGAAGTAGCTTGGTCAACTCTAGCACTTTCTTCTCGCTTGCATACCACCGAGCTTCGAACGTATCCCTTCTTAAGTCGAATCCAAGACTCTTCAAGTCTTCAAAATCGAGGCATGTCTGGATGGAGAATAGTATAGGTACGCCACCCATAGCAACAGTTCCATAATTACCGGTAAAACAGCATGAAAGGCATCATGAGGTTTTGAGCTCGAGCCTCACCCATTTGAGGTAAGGTTCCCAAGGAATGGAGTTCGTGCCCCAAATTCTTGGTATCGCCTTCTTTACCATGCCCCAAGCGTGTATGAACCTTCGCGGCACTCGAGATCATGGTTGTAGTCGAACACAACATCTTGGAGAAGCATATCATGTGGACCATCTCTTCGAGCAAAACCAAACCGACGAGCTAGAGAAGGGTTGTAAGTGATACCTCCCTTATACCAAGGAGTGGTACATTAGGGAATTCTCCACAACGCTCAATGAATGTGAAATCCTTTTGAGAGAAAAGACTCCAACGGATATCTGAATGAGAGAGTGACATTAGCCTTTGAGACCACTTAAACCTTTGCTCATTCTTCAAAACTGATGGAGGAAGGTGCGAAATAAACCACCTGGAAAGTAACGGTATGCAACACATGAGAGTTCCTTGTCTCTTAGTAGTACGAGTGTGCAGGGAATGTAGAATATCTCCAAGTAAAGTAGGCACAGGATTGCGGGTAAGAAACAACTTGATGGCATTGACATCTATGAATTGATCCGAGTTAGGAAATAGAACCAAACCATAGATTAGAAAGGCCACAATGTCTTCGAATGCATGGAAACTCATAACTTTGAGGAATTCTCGGGCTTTCTTAATTAGGAACTTGGCAAGTAAACCCTTAACTCCGCTTCTTGTTTCCCAATTGGCCTCAATGTCTGAGCGCTTTAGGTGTAATGTCGATGCGATGTCTTCGTACCTAGGAACCTTTTCTAAACCGGTGAATGGCATTTGATCAAGAATAGGTATCCCAAGTAGCTTAGAGAATTCTTCCAAGGTAGGAACCAACTGATAATCCGGGAATGTAAAGCAATGGTGTTTTGATCAAGAACCGAATAGGACATGCATCATATCTTCATCAAAATCGAGATAACCAAGTCAACTAGATAACCATGTCTTTTGATGAACTGCATGATCAGAATCTCAAACCAATTTTTGAGTCGAGAAGGTATACCCATGAAGTTGATTCGGGTAGTCTTTCTAGAAGCCATAATTCCCTACAAAACAGAGCAAAGATAAATCCCTAGGTCCTTGAAATAGGTAGAAATGATATGCAATGCAATGATGTCATGATGTCATGTTTAGCACACACAAACAAATCACACAATGAGCCTAGGTTTAAGGCTTGCAAGAGGTATAGGTGATTACCCCACCAAAGGTTTGAGTTGGTTCATCCTGTCCTATAATAGTAACCGGGTTCTAGGAATCTCATATCATTGATCTTTCTCGTAGGCGTTTATTTCAATACGACTACCAAGTGGTCGACCGAAAATATCCCAAAAGTCTGATCTTAATGAGCGTTAGCATCGAGTATCACCAAACCTGGTCTACACCAAAGTCACCCATCTCACTACCTTCTAATGGCCAAGATGGGTCAATTAAGGTTCTAAAAGTTTAGTTAGTGTTGATGACACCACGCAGAAGTCAAATACTATCCTCAACTTGGAAATGAAGAGTATCGTGACATCCAAAGTGTCACACTAACGTAGCCATCATGTTGACCGCTTCGATATACGCCTAACGGTCGCGACGATTTATTGCTACTTACCTAAAAGGAAACCCGGATCCGGGTGTAGGATCCCCCACAAATATAATACCCAAGCAACCCTTAAAGATAAAGCATACAAGTCAAACAAAAAGCGGTAAAAATGATCTAGAAATCCTAATGTATTCTCTTTAGGTGTCTCCCACAGAGTCGCCAGCTCTGTACGGTGAACGACTTTGAGATTTTTGTATCGCAAATGCGGATAGCAAGAGTCGCCACCGACTTTTCTTTTATCCAATTAAGGGAAGGTGAAAAGAATGAAAAGACCTTCGTTAGATTCTCGAGTAAGGTAAAGGTTATGAAAAGAGAAGGTATTAGCACTTTCCCATCCGTAGTTATCACGGGCTCTTAGTTGCTCTTAGATCATTTTAAAAAGAGTGTTTTCCGTGTGTTTGACAAAAATGTTTTGAAAAGGCATTTCGCTTGACTTTGTAATGATTCATGTAGGAATGTATACAAAGTGTTCTAAATGTTTCGCTTTGAAAAGAGTTTGAACTTTGACAAAAGTGTGAGGTGTAAAAATATTTTGATAGAGCAAGCAACTAAAAGTCTTATTACCTACTCGTAATGGTCGTTGTTGTTTTATGCCCTTTAGAGTAGTGCTATCCATACCATTAGTTGGTAGGTAACCCATTCGCTGGATGTAGAAGGGATATTCAAGGGACATCGATGGTCATAGAGCAACTTGTAGGAAGTATCCTAGCACATTCAAGGACTATCATCATTTTTCGTAGGCGACAATCGATGGTCAAGATCATGTATTCGGAGGCGACATTGTGGGTCTATGATCTTTGTATCGAAGGGACTATGATGATTTGTTTTGAAGGCAACGGTGCTAGAATACCTCTATGTTCGAGGGACATGACCATTTGAATTCGTAAAGGCAACGAGAGAGAATTACCCTAAGGGGTGCATGTGAGAAAAGAGTGTGTTGATCACAATTGACTTTTTGTCCAATACAACTGATTTTCAAACATCTGAGCAATTGTCTAAGGAAACTTGACTTGTAAGGCTTGAAACTTGACATGGAGAATCTTTGAAGCATATGAGGAGGCATGATGACCATTGGAGATGTTGGAAGTCCATCTGGATCTGAGGATAGCCAAACCCTAGTTTGGTTTGATTGTCTAGGAGAGGGTTTGTCTGATCAACCCTTGAGAAATCCTTGAGTATGGATGTATGAAATGTTTTGAGAAGTAGGAGGGCAAATTTTGGGGTATGACACCATGGTGGCATTGTTCCATGACATGATTCATCACAAGATAGAGGTCTACGTCGACGACATGATAGCTCAATCACAGACTGAAGAAGAGCATCTCGATCATTGAGAAAGTACAGACTAAGACTTAATCCTTACAAGTGCACCTTCGGAGTCAGATCCGGTAAACTCCTAGGATTTGTCGTCAGTGGTAAAGGTATTAAAGTTGACCCCGCCAAGGTCAAAGCTATTCAAGAAATGCCAGCTCCCCGTACCGAGAAGGAAGTTAGAGGTTTCTTGGGACGATTGAACTACATTGCCAGATTCATTGCGCATCTAACTACTACTTGTGAGCCAATCTTCAAGTTACTGAAGAAAGATCAAGTATTGGAATGGAATGACGAATGCCAAACAGCTTTTGACAAAATCAAGGAGTATATACAAAATCCCCCTATCATGATGCCGCCAGTCAAAGGAAGATCTCTTATCATGTACTTAACAGTATTAGAGAACTCAATGGGGTGTGTGTTGGGGCAACATGACGAGTCTGGTCAAAAAGAGTATGCAATATACTACCTTAGCAAAAAGTTTACCGACTATGAAACAAGATACTCACAGCTCGAGAAAACTAGCAGCGCTTTGGCTTGGGATGCTTGCCGACTAAGACAGTATATGTTGACTCACACTACCTTGCTAATCTCCAAAATGGATCCGATAAAATACATATTCGAGAAACCTGCTTTCTCCGGAAGAATAGAAAGATGGAAAATGATCTTGACCAAATACGACATCCAGTATACTACTCAGAAAGAGATCAAAGGAAGTGTAGTAGCCGACTATTTGGATCATCAAGCCATAGATGACTATCAGTCTATGCAGTTCGAGTTTCCAGTCGAAGATGTTTTGCTAGTTACCGATTACGAAGAACCAGGACTAGACGAAGGACCCGAACTAGGATCTCGATGGACCATGGTCTTTGATGGAGCCTCAAATGCACTCGGCAATGGCATTGGCGCCATCATTACATCTCCTACAGGCGGGCACACGCCCTTCACCGCCAAACTGTGTTTTGACTGCACTAACAACATGGTCGAATACAAAGCGTGCATCATGGGTATCAAAGCTGCTATTGACTTAAGAATCAAATTCGTGCAAGTATATGGAGACTCAGCTTTAGTGATCAGTCAAATTAAAGGCGAGTGGGATACGAAGCATCCGAATGTCATCCCATATCGAGAGCATGTTCTGAGTCTGATCCCTTACTTCGAAGAAATCACTTTCAATCACATTCTATGAGAAGAGAATCAGCTAGCAGATGCATTGGCTACCATGTCATCCATGTTCAAGGTCAGATGGGACAACGGAGCTCCCCAAATCATCATCAAAAAGTTCGACAAACCAGCGTACTGTTGTGAACTCGATACCGAAGAGAAGCCTTGGTTCTATGAGGTGAAGAGGTATCTCGAGACCCAGGAATATCCCGCAGGGGCATCTGTCAATGACAAGAAATTCTTAAGAAAATTCGCATCCAAATTCTTCCTCAGTAACGACATCTTATACAAGCGCAATCATGACTTGTGCTTACTCCGTTGTGTAGACCAAAAGATGGCGGAATGGATTATGGAAGAGTTACATGAAGGCGCATTTCGTACCCACTCCGGTGGGCATACGATGGCTAAGAAGATTCTGAGAGCAGGTTACTATTGGTCCACCATGGAAGCTGATTGTCACCGCTATGCTCGGTCTTGTCACAAATGCCAGATATATGTAGACAGAGTACACGTACCTCCAGTTCCGTTGAATGTTCTGACCGCTCTGTGGCCTTTCGCAATGTGGGGCATTTACATGATCGGAGAAATCAAACCTACCGCTTCCAATGGACACCATTTCATCCTTGTTGCAATTGACTACTTTACCAAATGGGTAGAAGCAGCCTCGTTTGCATCTGTTACCAAGAATATTGTAGCTCGATTCATTAAGCATAATCTTATCTGTCGATACGGTGTCCCTGAAAGGATCATCACATACAATGGTACCAACCTCAAAAACAAAATGATCACCAAACTCTGCACGCAGTTTTAGATCAAGCATCACAACTCTTCTCCATATTGGCCTAAAATGAACAGCGCAGTGGAAGCCACCAACAAGAATCTCAAGAAGATCATACAAAAGATGACAGTGACTTGCAAAGATTGGCATGAGATGTTGCCATTTGCTCTCCACGGTTACCGCACCACAGTGTGAACATCTACATGGGCAACCCCTTTCTCTCTCGTATACGGTATAGAAGTAGTCCTACTAATTGAGGTTCAGATACCCTCAACCAGAGTCCTCCAGGACGTAGAGCTAGGCGAAGACGAATGGATCCAGACTCGCCTTGACCAGATCAACTTGATCGACGAAAAACGGCTCGCATCCATCTGCCATGGACAGATCTATCAAAAGAGAATGATCAGAGCATTCAATAAGAAAGTCAAGCACCAAGTCTACCAAGTCGATGATCTAGTAGTCAAGCGCATCATCCTTCTGCAAGGTGACCCCAGGGGCAAATGGACTCCCACCTATGAGGGACCATTTGTAGTCAAAACAGTATTTTCTGACGGAGCTATGATACTTAGCACCATGGATGGAGAAGACTTTCCACACCCTGTGAACGCGGACATAGTCAAAAAATACTACGCATGAACGAGACCCGCTAGGTCGTCCGACCTAGGCAAAAATAAGGGCATCCTGGCGAACCAAGAGGTTCGGGAAAAAGTTAAGGATTTATATACAAAATTGTACACCCAACAAGTCGAAAACCTGCAAAGGCGACTTGGGCAAAAATGGGTATCCCGGTAGACTGAAAATCCGAAAGGGAGGTCTAAGCAAAAGTTAGGGATTAAAGCGTACGACTATATCTCGTCTAGATCACCTACCTACAGACTGTACCACTATCAACATTCAAGATTCAAATGGAGAAAATCAATTCAATCACTTTCTTATGACAACAAGGAGATGAGATAGTCGAAAATATATGAGCAATAACATAGTTGAAACTTGACAAGATTATTTCCGCATAGCTTTTTACTATTCTGACAATTTCCTGTTACTAGGATATTCGTCTCTTGTATACAAACTGCCTGACTATGTGCCACTTTTTAATGCAAATTCGTCTTTTCTAGTTCCAATTTTATTGTTTTGTTGCATAAAGTCCAATGATTGTTGTGAATGATTATATGCATCTAACAGACAGTAAAATTCACAAACATATGAAAAGTGAACAAAAACAAGTGATTACTATAGGATCTAGGAATTGATATGATGACCAAAGTCACCAATACATCCCCACAGGGTTACTTTCGCAAGAAATCTACGCAAGATCATTTCTACAATCCCTCATCCAACAGTGTTCCAACACTTCAACTTTATCACATTAGTCCCCGAGTAGTGGTCCTATCAACTTTATCAAGCTTCAACTATATCACATTAGTCCCCGAGCAGTGATCCTATCAGCTTTATCAAGCTTCAACTTTATCACATTAGTCCCCGAGCAGTGATCCTATCAGATTTATCAAGCTTCGACTATATCACATTAGTCCCCAAGAAATGATCCTATCAACTTTATCAAGCTTCGACTATATCACATTAGTCCCCGAGCAGTGATCCTATCAGCTTTATCAAGCTTCGACTATATCACGTTAGTCCCCAACTATATCACGTTAGTCCCCGAGAAGTGATCCCATCAGATTCATCACCCAAGTGATCCTATCAAATTCATCACCTCAAGTAAGCCTATTAGATTCATCACCTCAAGTGATCCCATCAGATTCATCGCCTCAAGTGATCCCATTAGATTTGTCACCTCAAGTGATCCCATCAGATTCATCACCTCAAGTGATCCTGTCAGATTCATCACCTTAAATGATCCTATCAGATTCATCACCTCAAGTGATCCTACAAGCCTCGTCAAGCTTTAATGACACTATCAACGTCATCACGCCATGATCAGACAGTGGTAGGTTATGACATTTCACATCATCCCCAGCAGGGTTTATGCACATGATCCCCAACCGGGTATCTCCCGATCATTGCTCTTTATCCAACAACATAAATATCCAGACTCAAGATTTGGTCAGATAGTGCATCGGAGGAATCTGAAATATCTCTTTTCTCTCTAGTCAGGGTTCGCAACGACCCTATTCCCAAGCAAACATCAGAAATCCCAAATAGACGCTCCTATCTTCAAGATGGATATGTTTTGAAATACCACAACATCTATATTCATACATCTACATAAAAGTCCTAACATATGCATACATCATAGTAACATTACCATACATTATCATGCATCATAATCTGTATAGGACTAACCATATCCCGTCAAGATTTTATCTCTGTTACAGGTAAAAGTCAAAGATTAATGCCTCAAACAAGACGGGAAAACTATCTAAAAGACCACACAAATTATTTCCAAGCGACAGATCACGGATTAACACCCGAAACAAGACGGGAAAACTATCCGCACCCTGCCAAGTATTCATCTCAGGAATAACCAAGACGAAGGCTTATTCTGACTCTCTCTCACATCTTCATTACCTTGGATGGCATCTTTAAGCCCATCTCCGTTTTCCCTCATTCAAAGGACCAACACAGAGTCGAGCGTATGACTCACTCTCTAGAATTCAGCATCTCCAAATGGCATCTATAAGCCCATTCCAGCGCATCATCAATTAACGATCTTGTTCCATACAACAGCAAGTGCAAATTTTCAAGTGTACTCGAATGTTCAATCATCTTCTACTTTCAGGTCACAAAAGGCACGCATGCCAATCTAACTCTTCCAGTACAAGAAGATTGAATAGGGGAAACTGTTATACCCCAAAATTTGCCCTCCTACTTCTCAAGACAATTCATATTTCCATACTCAAGGATTTCACAAGGGTTGACCAGACAAACCCTCTCCTAAGCAACCAATCCAAATTAGGGCTTTGCTCCTCTCAGGTCAAAATGTGTTTTCAATGCTCCAAGTGGTTATCATACTCCATCATATGCTTCAAGGAATCACCATGTCAAGGTTTAAGCCTTACAAGTCAAAGTTGTTCATCCAATGGCCTTTATAGTCGAGAATCAACAGATTGGACAAAAGTCAATCGTGGTCAACATACAGTCAAACTTCATAATTTTTGGTCAACACCAATATTTTGAAGTGATATTCATCATTTGACCAAGGGTTGATCATGATTCCTCAAGAAAAGTCAAGATCTGATCAAAAGTCAAAGTTTCCAAATTAGGGCTTCTCTAGATAAAGTCAACAGAACTTTGACCAAGCATAACTTTCACATATTTCATCAGAAATTTCTCCACCACGGATCATTTTGAAGAGAATTCAATTCTATACAACTTCATGTCTCACAAGCTTAGGCAGAAAATGCTTCATTTGGAAGCTATGGATCAAGACATTATGGGTCCTTCTAGAAAAGTCAACAAAAGTCATCTTTTTGCAAAGAAGTGTCCATGAGCATGGAAACTCCAATGAAGATGAAACCAAATATTCTGTTTAGAAGACATATTGAGCTTTCTAAAAAGTCCAAGAACACCCAAAAATGTTGAAAATTGAGCAAGATACAAATTATGCAAGTTGAGCATTTTTGAGGAGGTGCATGAAGAAAAATACCTTGCAAAAGCCAAAAATTTCCAAATGGGCCTAAGATTTTATGATTTTAACTTGATCATGAGATTATCCATGACTACTATACAGCCTGCCACGCCCTCTACCTCATTTATTTATTTATTTTTGAATTAAAATAACTTAAATTCAAATTTAATTAAATAAAATGCAAAAATAAAAGATAAGGCAAGTTGGGTTGGATATTTGCATGGCTTGGGGTCCAAGATAGCTCACTACAAGCTGTCAATTTCGTGCAAGAAGATTAAGGAAAGATTGAGCAAATTTGGAAAGATTTTGTGCAATTTTTCCAATCAAATATTCTCCATTTAAGGAGAATATTTTCTCCTAATGCCTTGACCTAATTCTACTCATCTATAAATACCTAGCTTTCTTACAAGTTCAGGAGCTCTTTAGACAACCCTTACACGTGCAGCCAACCTCTCACAAACCCTAGAAATTTCTCAAATTTCTTCAAAAGTTGAAAAAATTGTGTTTTGCTTTCTAGACAGTTTCAAGCAATTCCAAGCACTTAAACGTGTTCCTGAAGTATTGTAGGGTAGGTACATGTCCAGAAACATGGCCATAACACGTTGAATCATGCCATACATATACTTTCGTTTGCATATTTTTCATGAATTTGCATTCTGCTTTTTATTGTGTTTTAATCGAAACTAACAATTCTAATGTGTTCCTGAGGTTCATTAGAGCAGGTTAGATCAATCGTAGCAAGCTTTCCATGGCTTAATCATGAAACACCATTGCTAGGGTTCATGAACTGTGTAGCTTCGTATTCACTGTTAGAGTGTGTTTCAGGGCAAGAGAATGCCACCATTAGATTCGTAGCATCCTAATTAGTGGATCTGGGTTATTTTGGTTTGTATTTTCATGCGTTTTTCAGGTTTTGGTGTTTGAGCACGATCAGAGAAGACAATCGGAGCATTGCTCTGGTGCTTCTGATGCAGAGGCTATTAACCCTTACCTATTTATGGGTTTAGAAGGATGAATGGATGTATCGCCGCCCTGGCAGTTCACCTTGCGCGCACTATGTCATTCTCTCTATCAGGTCATGGGTTCAAACCCCACCTTTTGCAATATTTTTCTTTTGCCTTGCGTTTCTGCATTGGTTACGCCTGTAAGCTCTAGCCTCGGTCCTTTCCAAAAGTGCCTACTGGCCACAAGCACCAAGCTCCAGCTGGGCCTCACTCCATCAAGTACCAACTTCTAAGTCTCCCAGCATAAAATTTCTCCAAAAGTTCCAACTTCTGGATGGCCCCAGACGTGAAGCCCCCAGAAGCTCCAGCCGGACGCCCGATTCCGTAACCTCCAAGCTCCAACTCGGACGCCCAAAGACCGTAAACCCCTGTTAACTGGTGCCTCCAAGAAGAAACTCCCAGAAGCTCCAACTTCTGGGATGGCTTTTGTCAGAAGCTCACCAAAGTTTTTTTTTTTTTTACATTTTTCATATTTTTCTTATTTAATAATTAATTAATTAAATTAGTAATTAGGTTAATTAATTTAGGATTAATTAGATAATTTTCACTAATATTTTCCTTTTAATTAATTAATTTAGGTTAGTACCCACTAATATTTTAATTGATTAAAATCAACTAGACTTAGGTTATTTTCACATCTTCAAAAAATACAAAAATATTAGGACTAGTTTTCTTTTCCGCTATTTATATTTCTTGCATTTTAAATTCTAGAAAGGTTGTATAGGTCTCAAATTTTTTATCATGTAATAGCGTAGGATTTTACTTTCCGCACTTTACTTTCCACACCTCCTATTATGTATCTGCCTCAAAGCCATGTAATAGCGTAGGACTTTACTTTCCGCAATTTATTTTCCGCACCTATTAAACTGCTAGTAATTAAGCGTGTATGGCAAGATAAAATTAATCTAGATCACTAATCACAAGATAAATATTTGAAAACAATGCACTCTTCTCACACATGCACCCCCTAGGGTATTCTCTCTCGTTGCCTTATAAATGGTCAAGTCCCTCAAACGTGGGGGTATCTTAGCACGGTTGCCTAAGAAATATCATCATAGTCCCTTCGACTTAAAAGATCACAGTCCCTCGATGTCGCCTACGAATACATGATCTCGTTCCTCGATTGTTGCCTACGAAAAGTGATGATCGTCCTTATGAATGTGCTAGGATACTCCTACAAGTTGCCGTCTATGACCATCCGATGTCCCTTCGAATGTCCCTTTACATCCAACGAATAGGGTTACCTACCAACTAATGGTATGGATAGCGCTATTCTAAAAGAAATCAAAATAACACGGAAACGACCGTTCTGAGTAGGTAAATAAGTTTCTTTTGCTTGCTCAATCAAAAATCATTTTTACACCTTACATTTTTCTCAAAACTTTTCCAAAATGAAACATTTCCAAACACTTCGTATGCATTCCAGCGTGAATCATTACGAAGTCAAAGCGAAATGCCTTTTCAAAACATTTTCAAACACACACAGAAAGCAAATTTCAAAGTGAGCTAAAGTAATTAAGAGCCCGTAGATAATTACGGATGGAAAGGGTGCTAATACCTTCCCTTTTCATAATTAACTCCCTTACTCAGAATCTAACGAAGGTCTTTTCCTGTTCTTTTCGCCTTCCCTTAATTGGATAAAAGAAAAGTCAGTGGCGACTCTTGCTATCCGCCACATTTGCGATCAAACGCAAAATAAACAAGTCAGTTCTCCCACCGTGTTACATGTGTTAATGAGTTTCTTCGTTTTGATTCTCAGACCATTCACAAACATCTGCACCTGCTCAGTCTAATCCAGGTTATGCGTAGGGAATGCCACCAGGAGTCTCTTAAATCTCTTGAAAGAGTCTCCTAATGATTCACCCTTCTTCTGCTTGAAATTCGAGATCTCATATCTTTTTCTCATGAACACCGATGCTGGAAAATACTCATTGAGGAACGTTGTTTCCATATCTTCCCAAGATGTAATGCTGCCTGCTGGAAGAGAATAGAACCACTCCTCTGCTTCATCTGCCAAGGTAAACGGAAACATGCACAAATTTTTCTATTCTTCAGTATGCCACTCTATCTTTAGAGTGGTGCTCATAGTCAGAAATCGTTTCAAATGCTTGTTAGCATCTTCATTAACCCTTCCAGAAAAGGATCTCTTCTCCAATTGAGTGATGGTGCTCGGGTGGAGCTGAAAGTTAGGAACATTCACCGGTTGGTTAACAATGGTTAGTCTTCCCCCCGGTGCATTTGTGCCTCCGTAATCTCCTAGCAGGCTTTCTTGCGGTGGATTCATGGTCTCGATTCGTCGAGTGTACTAAATTTTATCTTCTTCTTCTGCCAGTATTGCTTGCTTCGCTTTTTTTCGCCTAGCGTGAAAGATTATTTCTATCTCTACGTCAAAAAGATAATCAGCTGAGGGTTTACCTCGCATAAAATATTAGACACAATATTAGTACTGATACAATTTAATAGAAAAAATAAAATTTTAATTGCAAAGCAATAAAATTTCAATTGAACTAAGATTAAAATCTGTATTTTGGCAGTCCCCGACAACGGCGCCAAAAACTTGATCGGAAAAATAGCAAGTGTACTATTTTCGCCGATGTAGTTATAATGAGTTTCCCCAAGTATCGATCTCGAGGACTGCATAGTAAATACCTATTTGTGCTCTTAATTCAATTGAACAAAAACAATGGTTGGGTTGAGTTAAAACTTTAAATGATACTCGTAACAAAATAATGACTGATGAAATATATGGAGAATGATGCTAGGGTGAGTGGTTGATTTAACAAATTATGATCCGAATTCATATTTCCTCATTACATATGAAAACTTTCAATTACCTATCTCTAGATTGTTCTTCCTTAAGTCCTTAATGAAGAAAACTATTAAAACCCAAATCCTTATTCAAATGTCCATTCAAATAACTCTTGGTTTTAACCATGAAAATATCAAGAATTCATGTAATTAAAAAGAGTTCCTAGTCCTAGGTGAGACTCCTAATAACCTAATTGTGTAGAAACCCTAACAATCACAGTCCTGCCAATTGTTAGTCATAGGTATACATGTATTTGTCCAACACAAAATCATAAGAACACCACACAATTAAACTGAAATAGATAAACAATGCATTAAGGAAATCAATAATTCAAATTCATAACAACCATCAAATCAGGACCACCCCCTAGCATTGGGGGGTTTAGCCTCTCATAGTATTCGAAGAAAATATTAGATAAAACTTAAACATTACAAAGAATAACGATGACGTTGATCTTCAATGGTGGCTGCCCTTGAATCTCGCCGTCTTCGAACTCCTCTCCGTAACTATCTTCTCTTCTCTGTAATATTTTTCTCGTGCTTTCAAAAAGTCCCTTTTTCTCTTTCCAAAATTCCTTCTAATAGTCTCAGCTCCATCCAAGTCTTAGCAAAAGTCCAAAGTACCCTTAATGACAAAGAAAAGGTCCAAAAACCAAAAAGTGCAGTTTCCACACGCGTCCATCAATACGGGCCGTGTTGATTAACACGGGTGCCCGTGTTGATCTCTTGAATAAAAGATTTGCTGCCAGGTCAATCAACACGGGTAGTGTTGATTCACGCAGGTGCCCGTGTTGATTCACTGACTTTGGTTGTTTTGCACTTTCCACAGGCTTTTCAACACGGGCAGTGTTGATTCACACGGGTGCTCGTGTTGATTCACTGACTTTGGTTTTCCGCTCAAAGGGCTGACACGTCGTGTTGATTCACATGGGGGCCCATGTTGATTTCTCTGTAGCCTCTAATATTCTTGCTTTTGCAGTTCTTTTTCCCCGATTTTTCCTGTTTTATTCTTCTGACCCTGAAAACACTCAAACACATAACCAAAGCGTAAAATACGGTAAAATGACATATAACACTGGACAAATAAAATAAACGATAATGAAATTCAATGCTAAATATCTGTGTAAAAACCACCGATCAATATTCCCATAATATTCTGCTCTAATTAAAACAGAATTGTAACAAGCTTAACAGATTCTGTAGCCTGATATCCTGATGTCTGATGTCTCGACATCTCATATGACATGCTGTTCCAGTTGTTGAAATACTTCAACACGGCATGTTAAGGCATTCCAATAGGACTTTTGTTGCATATATCCTATTGTACAATATACCGTTGCTACTTATTATTTGTTTTATTAAAATTGAGCCAATCAACAAGTTCAAGGAACTTACAATCCCCCCTTTGGAAAATTTTATCTAAAACAAATAAGTACAATTACAAGAAGATAGATTAAATAGCAACAACAGTTACAAATAAAAATTTACACTTAAAATATGGTCTTCTGCTCACAACTTCAGATCTTGAGTTGTTTGGAATGTCTGAACATCCATCTTGGCATCTTCCTTTCTTCATTGAACCAACACCTGACGTGTGTGGTATAATAAGGAAGAGACTCGATGCTAGATTTGGAGTTGAAATACATCCTGAGTAGCATAAGGATATAGCCTCATGTTACTCAGAACACATGTCACAACTGTGTTCACTCCAGCTTTGAGTAGGAACAAAACTCAGAATACAGGTCACAAAAGATATTCAACCAAGGGTTTGATATTTGGTTTGGGACCTTCTGTGAATATGCTCCTTTGTTTATAGCAGCAGTAGAGAGACCAACAATAACAGTAGCAGTAATATAGTAATCCTTTCTCCCCCTTTTTAGTCAAAATTTGACAATGGGAGCCTACACAAAACTAGATCCAATTGCATGATATCCACATTCTACTGAACTTCATTTGATCTGTTTCTCACTTATCTTGTTGTAGTAATAGAGGTTAGGGGGTCCTCTATAAATAGCACAAGTGAGGCTTATAAAATTTCAGTCTTTGTTTCTTGGTCAAGCTTTGGTCAAAGGACTGCACTAGAGACAAAACAGTACCATTCACTAACCCTGACTGTCTTTATTTGTTTCTGTCAGATTCCTTTGAGTTATTTCCAATAGAATGCATGGGTTACTTAATCTTTGTATACCATGCAGGAGCATGTGATTTCCACCTCTTCTTTCACCAATCCGGATTGCTTCTTTTGAGATATTATACTTGTGGTTTGACCAGATTCCTTTGAATGGTTTCTTCTTGTCCATATCTTCACATGTATCTTGGACGTACTTGTAGTCTAAATTTATTTTACTCTAATCTCCTGTTAGAGAGTAATGTTGTTTATAATGAGACTTTCATCTAGAATCTTGATGTTCCAGCATTCAGTGGGACATCCACACAGAGTCCATGTGACTTGGCTCTGAGAATATGATAGCACTGCCCCTTTTAAGGCCTTATTCTACTTCAGTACAAAGCAGATAAACTTCCTTTTACATCATCTAATGAACAATCTCCCCCTTGAAATTAGTTGGTCATCAATATATATAACAACTGCGCCTTCATACAATTGCACTAGACAAGGCAGCTTTCACAATTGACAATTAACAATTAACAATAGACAATTGCTCTTCAATTTTCCAGTTCCCCTTCAATTGGATAATTGCTTCTTAGAATAGACTGCTGTTCCCTAATGATACTTTTTCTTTCCCCTTAATATCTGAAATCCTCCTTTTTAGCTTCTAAAATAAAGCTAATCATGATGATGTTACTCTTACTCCCCCTGAGTTATACAAAATAAGACATTTTTTATGCAGGTCCTTATAGTACTTTAAGCATTCTTCATTTGGACTTGCCACAGTTTCCAAATTAGGAATCCTTAGTTTGCTTGCTATACACGTTTAAGATTGCCACACTTTGTAACTTGTAATAGAAGTAACCTCTTAGTTAATCATGTGTATAACTAATTATATGTCTTCATAAGATAAGTATGAACCTTATCTCCTTCTTCAATCTCTGGTGTCTTCAATAGTTGTGATGTTACATCTTCATGCAGAACATTCTTCATTATTTATCACAGTCTTTTTCTCATCTTATTTAAGATTACCATATAGTTATCACAAATATCCAACTCCCATCAAGATATTTGACAACATTTGTATGTATTTCCTTAGTTGAATCAACTTTTCAAATAATCACCAGATCATATTTCCACACATCCAAAACTTGTGAAGATAGCAGTGAATTTAATATTGACGACCAGTTCACACTATGCCATGAATCTATCATACACACACTCAAGTTACGACAGAGTATATGAATTTTGAATTCATACTGCACATCTAATAAGTACTTAGTCTCCCGTCAAGGTACCTACCAGTTTAGTCAGTTAGAATTAACTACTCACACTAGATCATTCTGACTGATTACATCTTCACACACACTTCTACTTCCAAGCAATAAAATATATATTCAAAAATGAAGACATTTAGATGATGTTCCAACATCTCATACGACATCATCTATCATAGGGTGATTTTGGGGATAACATCCATATTTTCTCATCCATATCATTTGGGGGGAAACAAGGAAGCACTGCAACTGTCAACTTTACATCCCAACACTTTACCCATCAAGGAATAATATGATACATATATCAATAAGCTTTTCTTTAGACTTTTACTTTTGATTTTGAGATGATGGATGCCATAGTCTGTACCTATAGAGGAGATTCCCTCAACTAGGTTTCTGGAATAAACTTGACACAAAAATATTCAGATTCTTCACTGTAATCTGACTTCCTTGATTCTTATTAACACTACCCTTCCAGGAAAATATTAGGAAAGTCAACATTCATGATCATATTTCACTATGGTTGAGACACAGTATTCAGCTTCACAATCTGTTTTATGGTCATGAATAAATCTCCACATATCTGGTTCCTTTGATCAGAAGGATGTACCTGATATAAGCTCATCTTGATATCACATAAAGGGATTGAGGGGTATACCTTTATGAGTCTCTTATTTGCACTGAGTTTGAATTCTATACTGCCATAAGCGTATGCAGAAATAAACTGACATCTGGAGTATAAGAGCTTGTTGATTGTGTCATGATTAACTAATAAGCAAATGTCTCTTCTTCCAGATCAGGAGAAGGTTCCAAACATATGTAATCACACTACATTTGTTTAGCACCCAGAACATCTGTTCTTCAACTGGTAGCTGCATACCAGTAATAATGTTCTAACATCCTATAGAACATCTGTTCCATCTCCTAGGAACACATCATCCTTGATATTCTTCAAGGTCTTCAAATATGCAGATTTATATGAGAATCATTGATCAATTGATACTCATCAACTCTATTAATATATGCCTTTATGAGTGGACTTGAGAGGATCTCAAGTATCTTTGACACTTTTAATGTAGTTATAATAATCTGCCAAAAAATATTCTGTTGATAAAATAACCCTAGGATCCTTCTCTCACTATATGGGTTGCATCAGAGGCTATGCAGCGAAATATAGCCATACTTCAACAGAATGTACACAATGCTTACTCCATAATTTATTTGCAAGCATGAAATCCAAGGATTGAAAATAAATAAATCCTACAAAATGCTTGCTTCTTCGCCAAGCAACAGACTAGACCCAACCAATAGGGAGTTGGTTGACCTATTTATGGGAACACTGACAGGCCCATTCTTCAATCATCTGATTGGAAACTCTTCAGACGGATTCATCGAGCTGATATTGACAGATGAGCGTATTGAAGCTGGAATCAAGAGCAAAAAGATTCAAGTAGAGTCATCTTCAAATGCTGCGAAGAGATCTTTTGGTGGTAAGAAAGAAGTCAATGTTGTGTATGGTCAAAAGAGTCGTGACAAAGCTGATCGTACTCAATCTGTGGGGGCATTTATGATCTCCAATCCTACACCAGCACAACCTCAACGAGACAACACACGTAGTCACAACGCGCCATGAAGACAGTTTACGAAGATCAACATGCCATTGTCTCAAGCACTACATCACATGTTGAAAGCAGAGCTCATTACTTTGAGGGATCCTCCTCAACACGTCAACACTTTCTCTCCAAAGTACAATCCTAATGCGAGGTGTGCATACCACTCCAACAGTCCAGGGCACGACACCAACAACTATTGGGATCTGAAGAACAAAATTCAAGACATGATTGAAGCCAGAGAAATTGAATTCGACCCTCCTATCAAAACTCCGAATGTGATCAACGCATCAATGCATGACCATGGTAAAAGTGCCAATGTTATTGATGAAGACTCCTACGTTTATGATGTGAATGAGTTAACTATTCCTCTAATGACTATCAAGAAAGACTTGCTGCAAGACGGTGTATTTACAGGATGCCCTGATGACTGTCATTGGTGTGCATCTGAATCTGACGGATGTACTTGGTTGAAAAGGCGTATGCAACGCATGATGGACAACCGAGAAGTGTTATTTCTGAAACCTCCGTTTGTGGAGAATCTGTGCGAAGATGTTTCTAAGAATCTGAAGATCGAAGACGTAAGCGAAGCCATACCAGAAGTCTGGAATACCTTGGGGCAGCCAAGTGGAAAGTTCGATTTCATGGTTAAATATACCGCTCCTGAAAGTTACAAGATTCCAATTGAAGACATCAAGGCAACCGGATGGGGAGATGATTACCCAGAAGACTATGCTGATGTGAACATAATAAGGATCACCTCTGTCGATCCTGCGCCTAGAGTGGCGCCTCTCATTATTACCTCGCCCAGACCAATTCCATATTCCTCTGACAAAGCTATACCTTGGAATTATGGAGCCGGAGTTTACTATTATGGCGTCAAGCAAGAACTTTTGACCACTGAAGATGTTGCACTTGAAGCTACCAATCCTGACATAGGCAACATCACCGGATCAAGCAAGGCGATCAGAACCGGAAGAGTGTTTTCTCCAGAGATCTCTCCTCCAAAAGACACTGCTACACCAATTCGCATTCCTGCTATCGAACCAGTTCTCGAAGCTAGAGGGAAAGAACCAGTAACTCATCCCGCCGCATGTATACCAAAGGAAGTTGCTGAAGATACTTCCAAGCAAGAAATGGAGGAAATCCTAAAGATCATCAAGAAGAGTGACTACAATGTTGTGGAACAATTGGGACAGACTCCATCCAAGATATCTATGCTAGCTCTGCTATTGTGCTCTGAGGCTCATGCTAAAGCCTTAGTAAAGTTTCTGAAGAATGCTCACATACCGCAAGACACTACAGCTGATCAATTCGAAGGTTGTTTTGCTAGCCTGACCGTCAATAATGGTTTAGGTTTCTCTAATACTGATTTAACTCCCGCCGGAAGGAAACACAACAAGGCCTTGCACATCTCCGTTGAATGCAAGGGCACTAAATTGTCTCACGTATTGGTGGATACTGGTTCTGCTTTGAATGTTCTGCCAAAGAGCGCTCTTGACCGACTTAATGCTGAAGAAGTGGTCATGAAGCCCAGTGGCATAATTGTAAGAGCTTTTGATGGTTCGAAAAGAACAGCACTTGGAGAGTTCATCCTGCTAGTTAAAGTTGGTTCCCAGACTTTTAACTCTACTTTCTTTGTCATGGATATTCGTCCAACTTATTCTTGCCTACTTGGACACCCTTGGATACATGGGGCAGGTGTTGTTACCTCTACCCTGCATCAAAAGTTGAAGTACCCAGTGAAGGGGAAGATTGTTACCGTATGCGGTGAAGAAGAATATATGGTAAGCCATATGCAGTCATTCCGATACATCGAAATGGAAGGTGAATTTGTCGAAACTCCCTGTCAAGCTTTCGAAGCAATTCCACGAGTCATGCCTGTTGACTCTTTTGTCACTCCTGAAGTCACAAGAGTTCCACCGAAGATGGCTTCGCTGAAAGATGCCAAATTTGCGGTTGAAGAATGAGGTTATACTGTTTGGGGTCAGCTCCCTGATGTTCCGTTCAAATCTGACAAGACTAGTTTAGGCTTCACTATCGAAGGTCAGAAGATGATACGCTGCGAACGTGTCGGCATACTTACTTTCCACATCAACAAAAGCGGAGTCCATGCTATAGAAGACGACGACGACGACTTCGATATCAACAATTTGATCTTCCCAACTTCTGACGACGGACTCAACAATTTAAAGACTGAAGATGTTATACAAATCTCCTTTAGACAGGAGTAATTGCTTTTTCTGTTATGCTTTTCGCTTTTTACGCTTTCGAACAATAAACTTTAAGCCAAGTGCCTTGCCCGGGGCACCACGGCTCATTTGTGAGGGTTATTATTTTTCATTTGCATACTCTCATTCAATAATCATTGGACTTTTGCATTCAAATATTATGCTCTTTTCTTTCTTTGTACTTTATCACCCTTTCAAAAACCTATGTGTTCTTACACATACCCACATGATACACTGCAGATTCACTCTGAATCTCGTCGATAACAGCTCTGCTATTGCTAAATATGACTTCGATAATCCGATCTACCAAGCCGAGGACGAAGGTGAGGAAGATTGTGAAGTGCCAGGAGAACTTGCCAGGCTACTACAACAGGAAGAACAGGTTATACAGCCACACGAGGAGCCAGTCGAGGTTGTGAATCTTGGTACTGACGAAGACAGAAAGGAAATCAAGATAGGAGCATGTCTTGAGAACAGTGTCAAAGAGAGATGGTCCGATGCTGCGAGACTATATCGAGATTTTTGCTTGGTCCTATGAAGACATGCCAGGGCTAGACATTGACATTGTGGTACACCGATTACCAATGAAAGAAGGTTTTCTCCCTGTGAAGTAGAAGGTTCGTTGTATGCGTCCTGAGATGTTTGAGAAAATCAAAGCCGAAGTTATGAAACAGTTCAATGTTGGTTTCTAGTCGCTATTTATCCACTTGTTGCAAACGTGGTGCTCGTACCTAAGAAGGATGGTAAAGTGCGAATGTGTGTGGACTACAGAGATCTTAATAGAGCAAGTCCGAAAGACGATTTTCCACTTCCTCATATTGATGTCCTTGTTGATAACACCGCTCAACATAAGGTTTTCTCCTTCATGGATGGTTTCTCTAGTTACAATCAGATCCAAATGGCTCCCGAAGACATGGAAAAGAGTACTTTCATTACACAGTGGGGCACATTCTGTTACAAAGTCATGTCGTTCTGACTAAAGAACGCTGGCGCCACATATCAATGGGGTATGTGTTGGGGCAGCATGATGAGTTTGGTCGAAAAGAGTATGCAATATACTACCTTAGCAAAAAGTTTACCGACTGTGAAACAAGATACCACATAAAAACTTGCGCTTGGCTTGGACCGTCACCGACTAAGACAGTATATGTTGACTCACACTACCTTGTTGATCTCTAAGATGGATCCGATAAAATACATATTCGAGAAACCTGCTCTCTCCGAAAGAATAGCAAGATGGAAAATGATCTTGACCGAATACGACATCCAGTATAGTACTCAGAAGGAAATCAAAGGAAGTATAGTAGCGGATCATTTGGCTCATCAAGCCATAGATTACTATCAGTCTATGCATTTCGAGTTTCCAGACGAGGATATTATGTTAGTCACTAATTATGAAGAACCTGGACCAGACGAAGGACCTAAACCAGGATCCCGATGGACCATGGTCTTTGATGGAGCCTCAAACGCACTTGGCAATGGTATTAGCGCCATCATTACGTCTCGCACAGGCGGACACACGCCTTTCACCGCCAGACTATGTTTCAACTGCACCAACAACATGGCCGAATACGAAGCGTGCGTCATGGGTATCAAAGCTGCTATTGACTTGAGGATCAAATTCTAGCAAGTGTTTGGAGACTCAGATTTGGTGATCAGTCAGATTAAAGACGATTGCGATACAAAGCATCCGAATCTCATTCCATATCAGGAGCATGTGTTGAGTCTGATCCCTTACTTTGAAGAAATCACTTTCGATCACATCCTACGAGAAGAGAATCAGTTGGCAGGCGCATTGGCTACCATGTCATCTATGTTCAAGGTCATATGGGACAACAAAGCTCCCCAAATCATCATTGAAAGACTAGACGAACCAACATACTGTTGTGAACTTGATATCGAAGATAAACCTTGGTTCTACGAAGTGAAGAGGTATCTCGAAGCTCAGGAATATCCCGCAGGTGCATCTGTCAATGACAAGAAGTTCTTAAGAAGATTCGCCTCCAAATTCTTTCTCAGTAACGACATCTTATACAAGCGCAATCACGATATGTGCTTACTCAATTATGTAGATCAGAAAACAGCGGAACGAATCATGGAAGAGTTACATGAAGGCGCATTCGGTACCCACTCCAATGGATATACAATGGCCAAGAAGATCCTAAGAGAAGGTTATTATTGGTTCACTATGGAAGCTGATTGTTACCGCTATGTTCGATCCTATCA
The DNA here is from genome assembly GCA_021764765.1 of Vicia sativa. Lineage (NCBI taxonomy): Eukaryota > Viridiplantae > Streptophyta > Magnoliopsida > Fabales > Fabaceae > Vicia > Vicia sativa. The sequence goes on along the minus strand of CM038792.1, from coordinate 300,995,590 downwards.
CAAATGCTAGATATACGCGGACAAAGTGCATGTGCCTCTAGTTCCATTGAATGTTTTGACCGCCCCGTGGCCTTTCGTAATGTGGGGCATTGACATGATTGGAGAGATCAAACCTACCGCTTCCAATGGACATTGTTTCATCCTTGTTGCTATTTATTAATTTACCAAATGGGTAGAAGCAACCTCGTTTGCGTCTGTTACCAAGAATGTTGTGGCTCGATTCATCAAGCATAATCTTATTTGTCAGTACGGTGTCCCCGAAAGGATTATCACATACAATGGTACCAATCTCAACAACAAAATGATCACTGAACTCTGCATGCAGTTCAAGATTAAGCATCATAACTCTTCTCCATATCGGCCAAAGATGAACGGCGCAGTGGAAGCCGCCAATAAGAATCTCAAGAAGATCATACAGAAGATGACAATGACTTACAAGGATTGGCATGAGATGTTGCCATTTGCTCTCCACGGTTATCGCACTACAGTACGAACATCTACAGGGGCAACCCCCTTCTCTCTTGTATATGGTATGGAAGCCGTCCTACCCATTGAGGTTCAGATACCCTCAACCAGAGTACTCCAGGACACAGAGTTAGGCGAAGACGAATGGGTCCAGACTCACCTTGACCAGATCAACTTGATCGACGAAAAACGGCTCGCAGCCATCTGCCATGGACAAATATACCAAAAGCGAATGATCAGAGCATTCAACAAAAAAGTCAAGCACCGAGTCTACCAAGTTGGTGATCTAGTAGTCAAGTGCATCATTCTTCCACAAGGTGACCCCAGGGGCAAATGGACTCCCACCTATGAGGGACCATTTGTAGTCAAAATAGTGTTTTCCGACGGAGCTATGATACTTAGCACTATGGATGGAGAAGACTTCTCACACGCTGTGATCGCAGACATAGTCAAAAAATACTACGGATAATCGAGACCCGCTAGGTCGGCTAGCCTAGAAAAAAATAAGGGCATCCTAGCGAAACAAAAAGGTTCGGGCAAAAGTTAAGGATATATATACAAAAAATGTACATCCGGCAAGTCGAAAACCTGAAAAGGCGGATTGGGCAAAAAAGGGTATCCTGATAGACTGAAAACCCGAAAGGGTGGTCTAGGCAAAAGTTAGGGATTTAAGCGTACGACTGTGTCTCGTCCAGATCACCTACTTGCAAACTACACTACCATCAGCTTCAAGATTCGAATGGCGCAAATCAGTCCAATCACTTTTTTTGACAACAAGGAGATCAGATAGTCAAAAATATATGGGCAATAGCATAGTTGAAACTCGACAAGATCGTTTCCACGTAGCTTTTTACTACTATGATAATTTCCTCTTACTAGGATATTTGTCTCTTGTATACAAACTACCTGACTATGGGCCACTTTTCAAATTCAATATTCCAAATTTTATTGTTTTGTTTGCATAAAGTCCAATGATTGCTTTGAATGATTATATGCATCTGACAATAAATATATGTTCACAAACATATGAAAAGCGAACAGAGACAGTAATTACTACATGCTCTAGGAATTGAGATGATGACTAAAGTCACCAATGCATCCCCACAGAGTCACTTTCATAAGACATACATTCGTAGGATCATCAATCCCCACAGAGCCCTCACTCCCCTAATAGAAACAAATCTCTCCAACCAGATTATAAGTCCATCATCTCTTTTCAGCAGCATCCAACACTCAACTTCATCACGTTATTCCCCGAGCAGTGATCCTATCAACTTCATCACATTAGTCCCCGAGCAGTGACCCTACCAGCTACATCAACTTCGAACTTCATCACGTTAGTCCCCGAGCAGTGATCCTATCAACTTCATCACGTTAGTCCTCGAGCAGTGATCCTATCAGCTACATCAGCTTCAAACTTCATCACGTTAGTCCCTGAGTAGTGATCCTTCAAACTTCATCACGTTAGTCCACGAACAGTGATCATATCAACTTCATCACGTTAGTCCCCGAGCAGTGATCCTATCAGCTACATCAGCTTCAAACTTCATCACGTTAGTCCCCGAGCAGTGATCCTATCAACTTCATCACGTTAGTCCCCGAGCAGTGATCCTATCAGCTACATCAGCTTCAAACTTCATCACGTTAGTCCCCGAGCAGCGATCCTTCAAACTTCATCATGTTAGTCCCCGAGCAGTGACATGTTATGCTATATCATCCACAACAAGGTTCATACACAAGATCCTCAACTGAGTATTTCTCAATCATCATTATTCTTCCAGCAGCATTAATATCCAGACTCGAAACTTGGTCAGATAGTGCATCGGAGGAATTTGAATCATCTCTTATTCCCCAGCTAGGGTTTTCAACAACCTCATTCCCAAGCAGACATCAGAAATCTCCAGCAGAACGGTCCTATCTTATTCAAGATGGACATGTTTTGAAATACCTCAACATTTACATTCATACATTATTCATAAAAGTCATAACATGTGCATGTATCATAACAACATTGTTCATGACTTTGTCATATACTCGCATGCATTATAATCTGCATAGGACTAACCATATCCTATCAAGATTTTATTTCCCCGGCAGGTAAAAGCTATTCGCCAAACGGAAGGTCAAAGATTAATACCTGAAATAAGACGGGAGAACTATCTGAACGACCATGAAAATTATTGCCACACGACAGATCATAAATTAACACCCGAAACAAGACGGGGAAACTATCTATGTTGTGACAAATATTCATCTCAGAAATAGCCAAGATGAAGGTTTATTCTGATTCTCTCTTATTATCAACCGCCTCGGATGACATCTTAAGCCCATCTCCGATTTCTCTTTCATCCAAAAGACGAACACAGAGTCTAGCATCATCTTCTCCCAATGGCATCTGCAAACCATTCCAGTACATTGTCAACTAACGATCCCATTCCATACAACAACGAGTGCAAATTTTCAGGTGTACTCGAGTGTTCAATCATCTTCTACCTTCAGGTCACGAAAGGCAAGCATACCAATCTAACCCTTTCGGTACAAGAAGATTGAACAGAGGCAACTGTTATACCCCAAAATTTTCCGTCCTATTTCTTAAGACAATCCACAACTCCATACTCAAGGATTCCACAAGGGTTGACCAGACAAACCCTCTCCTAAGCAATCAATTCAAACTAGGGTCTTGCTCCTCTCAAATCAAAATGGATTTCCAATGCTTCAAGGGGTTGTCATGTCAACTTTCAAGCCCTACAAGTCAAAATTGCTCATCCAGTTGTTCAGATGGATGAAAATCAACTATCTTGGACAAAAAGTCAATTGTGGTCAACATACAGTCAAACTTCATATTTTTTTGTCAAAATCAATATTTTGAAGTAATATTCATCATTTTATCAAGGGTGGATCATGATTCATCATAAAAAGTCAAGATTGGATCAAAAGTCAAAGTTTCTAAATTAGGGTTATAAGACAAAAGTCAACAGAACTTTGACCAGGCATAACTTTCACATGCTTTATCAGAAATTTTTCCACCAAAGCTCATTTTAAAGAGAATTCAATTCTCTACAACTTCATGTCTCACAAGCCTAGGCCAAAAATGCTTCATTTGGAAGTTATGGATCAAAATATTATAGGTCTTTTTAAAAGTCAACAAAACGTCTTCTTTTTGCAAAGAAGTTTTCATGAGCATGGAAACTTCAATGAAGATGAAACCAAAAGGTCTATTTAGAAGACATATTGAGCTTTCTAAAAAGTCCAAGAACACCCAAAAATGTTAAAAATTGAGCAAGATACAAGTTGTGCAAGTTGAGCATTTTTGAGCAGGTGCATAAAGAAAAATGCCTAGCAAAACAAATATTTTTCAAATGGGCCTAAGATTTTATGATCCAAACTTGATTATGAGATTATCCATGACTTCTATACCTCATGACACGCCTCTTGTCCTTTTTATTTATTTATTTTTGAATTAAATGGCTTAAATTCAAATTTTATTAAATAAAATGCAATGAGGATTATTAATACAAGGTGGGCTTGATTTGTACATGTCTTGAGGACCAAGGAAGCCCAGAAGAGCTGTCATTTTCATTCAAGAAGATTTAAGGAAAGATTGAGCCAAGTTTGGAAATATTTCATACAAATTTCAAATCAAATATTCTCCATTGAAAGAATATATTTTATCTTAAAGTCTTGACCTATTTTCACTCCTCTATATATACCCAACAAGTTCAGATGCTCAGGGGACAGATTGCTAGCCTCTTACAAACCCTAAAAATCTCTCAAAAATTTCCACAAACTTGTAAAATCGTGTTTCAATTTCCAGGAAGTTTCAAGCCATTCCGTCCATCCATTCGTGTTCCTGAAGTTACCAAGGATCGATTCACATCATTACACAAAGCCAAAGCACTCCAGATCAAGCTTTCCCAGCCTCTCCGATTTGGTAAATGTCTTAAAATCGTTTCTCTCAATCCATGCATTACTAACTATTTTTGTTTGTTTGTATAATCTCAGGATGTCATTTAGAATAGGTACAACGTGTTACTTGTAAGCTTTAGGGCTTAGATCCTGTGATGCCATTGTTAGGGCATGAGAAGCTGTGAGCTTCGAACCCATCAATATAGGGACTTTCAGGCTGTAAAAACACCACCATTGGATTCCTGGGGTTCGAATTAGGGGGTATGGTCCTCTATTTGCATTTATGTTGTTTATTTTGCAAGATCTAATTTCCAGAAGGCCGGAGAAGACGACCGGAGCCTTGCTCCGACGCCTCTGACTCAGGAACAAGCAACACACATATATTTATGCTTTCACTTTGATACATGGATGTATCACCGGCCCAGTGGCCTACCTTGCGCCCGTTATCTCTCTCTATCCATCAGGTTGTGGGTTCGAACCCACCATTTGCTATTTTTTCATATTTTTTAATTAACACAGGTTTCAGAGTTTCCAGAAGGAACACCTCCAGAAGCTCCAGCTTCTAGACCCCCAGAGGCAGTATCACCTCCAGAAGCTCCAACTTCTGGACCCCCTAGAGGGAGTATCACCTCCAGAATTTCCAGCTTCTAGACCCCTTCAGAAGCTTCACCTCCAGAAGTTCCAGCTTCTGGACCCCTTCAGAAGTTTCACCTCCAGAAGCTCCAGCTTCTGGACCCCTCCAGAAGTTTCACCTCCAGAAGCTCCAACTTTTGGACGCTCTCAGAAGGATCCCCTCTAGAAGCTCCAACTTCTGGATGCCCAAGGCGCACCACTCACAGAAGGATTAGCTTCCGTGCCAGTCTCTGTCAGAAGCCCTGATGGAAACCCTCATCCCTTTTTATTTTTCTGCTGATTATTTTCTTATTTTCCCTTTTTTTAATTATTTCAATTAATTAATTAGTAATTAGGTTAAACAATTAGCTTAATTAGGATTAATTTCACAAATAATTTTCTCTGTTTTCTTAATTAATTAATTTAATTAGTTTAATGTAGGTTAATCATTTAATTTAAATTAAGTTTTTTTTATTAAAATCAATTAGAACTAGGGTTTTCTTACATTAAAATCAATCTTCAAAAATACCAAAAAAAATATTTTTCCTTTTGCAATTAGGATTTAGGAATTCACTTTAACCATTAGACATTTTTCTTCTATTTTATTTTTGCATTTAAATTCTAGAAAGGATGTATAGTGTAATACGGTGAACTGACTTTGAGATTTTTTGTATCGCAAATGTGCGGATAGCAAGAGTCGCCACCGACTTTTCTTTTATCCAATTAAGGGAAGGTGAAAAGAACAGGAAAAGACCTTCGTTAGATTCTGAGTAAGGGAGAAGGTTATGAAAAGGGAAGGTATTAGCACCCCTTTCCATCCGTAGTTATCTACGAGCTCTTAGTTGCTTCTAGCTCACTTTAAAATTGCTTTCCGTGTGTTTGAAAAAGGCATTTCGCTTTGACTTTGTAATGATTCATGTAGGAATGTATACAAAGTGTTCGGAAATATTTTGTTTTTGAAAAGAGTTTGAACTTTGACAAAAGTGTGAGGTGTGAAAAGTATTTGATTGAGCAAGCAACTAAAAGTCTTATTACCTACTCAGAATGGTCGTCTTCGTGTTGTTTTACGTTCCTTTAGAATAGTGCTATCCATACCATTAGTTGGTAGGTAACCCTATTCATTGGATGTAAGCGGGACATTCGAAGGGACATCGGATAGTCATAGAAGTCAACTTGTAAGAAGTATCCTAGCACATTCGAAGGGACTATCATCATTTTTCGTAGGCGACAATCGAGGGACGAGATCATGTATTCGTAGGCGACATCGTGGGTCTATGATCTTTGTATCGAAGGGACTATGATGACTAAGTGGTGCATGTGTGAAAAGAAGTGTGTTGAATTCAGATATGTTATCTTGAAATTATGAGTGATCTATGTCCAATTTTATCTTGCCATACACGCCTAATTACTAACAGTTTATAGGGTGCGGAAATTAAATTGCGGAAAGTAAATGTCCTACGCTATTACATGGCTTTGGGGCAGATACATAATGAGAGTGCGGAAAATAAAAGCCCTAATTAAACTATTACATCCCATAGGCAGTTACATAATTGAAAAAGAAAAGCAAGAAAAATCGTCTGAAACGGTACAACCTGTGAACAGATACAAAATCGGGAAATACGAGAAAATCACATAAGAAGAAATGTTAGTAAAAATAGATATTTTTGAATGAGGAAAAAAGGTTTTATGTTAGTAATGGCATAAATATGATAAGATAATTTTTTGGTAATTTTTGGAATTGATTTGATAATTTAAAAACAATTAAAAGTCATTTAAATGATTAATTAGTAATTAAATTAAATATGCATGCAAAATTAATAATTTTAATGCTAAAAATTAAATAAACATTTTTCTGATGATTATGCAAAAAATAAATATTTTTGGTCTTTTTTAGATGCATGATAAAAATATTTCAAGATAAATTAAATAGAATGAAAAATATTAAAGAAAATATAAAAATATGGAAAAATAGAGTTAGTTTCAAAAGAACAAAAATATATTGGTCTTGCTAGGATTCGAACTGGAGACCTCTTGGCAACACGTCACGCTTCCATGCCTTAACCACTGGGCCAACGCGCACTTGGTGTCAAGTAAATGAAACGAAGCGTTTTTAAATAAACTTGATTTCTGGGAATCCAAATCACGCGCGAAGAACATCATCTTCTTCATTTGAATTTCTGGAAATTTAGCGTCGGCTGAGTTCGACGCTATGGCCCCTGCAACTTTCAAAAATCAAGCATAAGCAATATAAATAAGTTTTGAAGCCATGGTTCGATTGGAAACATCGTTTTAAACACGATGGTGGTCTTAGATTTGTCCAATTTTACGTATTTCGTGAGTTCCCAATTCGAACAGGGAAACCCTAGCCATGGTAATTTCCGATTCAGGCCACTAAAATGCAATTAAATCATCCAGAAAGCTTGCAAACTTTGTTCTAAACACAAAACAAACATCAAAACATGTTAAAAATGCATGATAAACAGAATTCGATTTTGGGAAAATTAAGAACAAACCAAAACTGGATTTCGTGATTCTTGATGCTTTTGAATGTTGTAAAGGTCTGGAATCACTCAAGTGTTTGGATGATTAGAATCGGCTGAAACCAAACAAAACTAGGGCTGCAAGTTGCTTGAAGTGCACGGTTTTTTGACTTTAGGTTAGGGTTCTTTGAGGCATTTTTTTATGTTCTAATTGATATGGTATGCATTGTACATTTATAGTAGATGAATTTTGGGCTGATTTGAGGAACAAATAATGATCAATCAATGCAAAAATTATTTGATTTTGTACAAAATCAAATCATCCTTTTTTGATCAAATTTCAATCAAATTCTTGCCAAATCTGTGCAAATTTCGAAATTTGCCAGCTTATGTGAGTTACTTGGATCTCAAGTATGAGAGAAAAATCAATTTTGCATTTAATTTTGATTTTATACTTTATTTTTTAATTTAATTTGTTTCTAAATGAATAAAATCCAAATTAAATAGAAAAATAAAGCTAAAATTCGAGGCATTGGGCTTGGATGCTCCAAATTGTCTAAGGAACAAGTTTGAATGAAGAAAAACTAGGCCCATTTGCAAAATTTTGGATTTTAACAAGTATCTCTCTTTATGCACTTCTTCAAAAATGCCCAACTTGTGCAAGGTGTATTTTGCTCAATTTTCCACATTTTTGAGTGTTCTTGGATTTTTTAGAAAGATCTAAGTGTCCTCTAACCAACCTCTTTGGTTTCATCTCAATTGGAGTTTCCATGCTTAATAAATCTTCAAAACAAAAAGTTGACTTTTTATTGACTTTGAAAAGGACCTGTAATGTTTTGACCCATACCTTCCAAATGAAGCATTTTTTGAACATTCTTGTGAGACATGAAGTTGTAGAGAATTTAATTTCCTTCAAAATGAGAGTTGGTGGAAAAATTTCTGAGAAATTATGAAGAAGTTATGCTCAGTCAAAGTTCAGTTGACTTTTCACTAAAAAGCCCTAATTTGGAAAGTTTGCCTTTTGGGCAAATCTTGAGTTTTCTTGATGAATCATGATCAACCCTTGATCAAATTATGAATGTGACTTTGAAATGAGGATGTTGACCAAAAATCAGGAAGTTTGACTGTATGTTGACCACAGTTGACTTTTTGTCCAATACAACTGATTTTCAACCATCTGAGCAATTGTCTGAGGAAATTTGACTTGTGAGGCTTGAAACTTGTCATGGAGAATCTTTGAAGCATATGAGGAGGCATGATGTCCATTGGAGATGTTGGAAGTCCATCTGGATCTGAGAATTACCAAACCCTAGTTTGGGTTGATTGTCTAGGAGAAGGTTTGTTTGATCAACCCTTGAGGAATCCTTGAGTATAGATGTATGAAATGTCTTGAGGAATAGGAGGGCAAATTTTTGGGTATGACATATAGGTCTCAAAGTTTTATTCTGTAATAGCGTAGATTTACATTTCTGCTTTTACTTTCCGCACCTCCTAATATGTATCTGCCCCAAATTCATGAAATAGCCTAGGACATTTACTTTCCGCACTTTACATTTCTGCAATTTATTTTCTGCACCTATTAACTGCTAGTAACTAGGCGTGTATGGCAAGATAAAAATCAACATAGATCACTTCTAACACAAGAAAAAATATCTGAATACAACACATTCTTCACACATGCACCCCACCTTAGGGTATCCTCTCTTGTTGCCTTTCGAAACCATGGTCATGTCCCTCGAACGTAAGGATATCTTAGCTAAGACGCTTACAAACATATCATCATAGTCCCTTCAAATTAAAGATCATAGTCTCTCGATGTTGCCTACGAATACATGATCTAGTCCATCGGTTGTTGCCTACGAAAAGTGATGATCGTCCCTACGAATATGCTAAGATATCCTTAGAAGTTGCCTTCTATGACCATCCGATGTCCCTTCGAATTTCCCTTTTACATCCAACGAATAGGGTTACCTATCAACCAATGATATGGATAGCCTTATTATAAAGGAAAGCAAAATAACACGGAAATGAGCGTTCTGAGTAGGTAATAAGTCTCTTTTGCTTGCTCAAAATACTTTTCACACGCCACACTTTTAAAAATCTTCTTTTTAAGACACTTTGTATACATTCCAGCGTGAATCACTACAAAGTCCTTTTCCAAAACAAAACATTTCCAAACACTTCGTATACGTTGAATCATTACAAAGTCAAAGTGAAATGTCTTTTCAAAAATCTTTTCAAACACATACACAAAAAATCAATTAAAGTGAGCTAAGCAATTAAGAGCCCGTAGATAACTACGGATGGAAAGGGTGCTAACACTTTCCCTTTTCATAACCACCTCCCTTACTCAGAATCTAACGAAGGTCTTTTCTTGTTCTTTTCGCCTTCCCTTAACTGGATAAAAGAAAAGTCGGTGGCGACTCTTGCTATCCGCAACATTTGTGATCAAACGTAAAACAAACAAGTTAGTTCTCCCACCGTGTTACAATAACATTATCCTAAAGGAGAAGGAAAATAAAAAGAATGACCCTTCTAAGTAGGTAATAAAGACTCTAAATTGCTTGCTCAATCACAATACTTTTCACACCTTACACTCTTTTCATAAATACTTTTCAAACAAACACTTTGTATACATTCCAACGAGAATCATTACAAAGTAAAACTTTCAAAACATTTCCAAAAAATTCTTATAAATTCTTGAGGACTGATACAAGAATCATTATGAAGTCAAAGCGAAATACTTTTCAAATCACATACACACAAAAAGAAAGTTTTCAAAAAAGTGAGCTTAGCAATTAAGAGCCTGTAGATAACTACAGATGGAAAGGGTGTTAATACCTTCCCTTTTCATAATTACCTCCCGTACTCAAAATCTAACAAAGGTCTTTCCTGTTCTTTTCACAATTCCTTTATTGGATAAAAGAAAAGTCGGTGGCGACTCTTGCTATCCGCAACAATTGCGATAAGACGCAAAACAAACAAGTCGGTTCTCCTACAATGTTACAACAGCTGAAAGAATTATGGAAGAGCTGCATGAAGGCGCCTTTGGTAAACATTCCAACGAACATACAATGGCCAAGAAGATTCTAAGAGCAGGTTACTACTGGTCCACTATGGAAGCTGATTGTTATCGATACTCTGGATCTTGTCACAAATGCAAGATATACGCCGATAAAGTGCATGTGCCTCTGGTTCCATTGAATGTTCTAATCGCTCCGTGTCTTTTTGCAATGTGGGGAATTGATATGATTAGAGAAATCAGTCGACTGCTTCTAATGGGCATTGTTTCATCCTCGTCGCTATCGATTACTTTACCAAATGGGTAGAGGCAGCCTCGTTTCCATCTGTTACCAAGCATGTTATGGCTTGATTCATCAAACATAATCTCATATGCCAGTACGGCATCCCTGAAAGGATTATCACAGACAATGGTACCAATATTAATAACAAAGTGATCACCGAACTCTGCACGCGGTTCAAGATAAAGCATCACAACTCCTCCTCATTTCGGTCAAAGATGAATGGCATTGTGGAAGCAGCCAATAAAAACCTTAAGAAGATTATACAGAAGATGATAGTGACATATAAGGATTGGGATAAGATGTTTCCATTTGCTCTCCACGGTTATCGCACTTCAGTACGAACATCTATAGGGAAAACCTCATTCTCTCGTGTATGTATAGAAGCAGATTTACCTATCGAGGTTCAGATTCCTTCACTTCGTGTTATGAAGGATGCAGAGTTAGAAGAAGATGAATGGGTCCAAACTCAGCTTCACCAGATAAACTTGATCGATGAAAAATGACTCACAGCCATCTGCCATGGACAGATATATCAAAAATGAATGGTCAAAGCCTTCAATAAGAAAGTCAAGCATCGAGTGTACCAAGTTGGCGATCTAGTAGTCAAGCGCATCATCCTACCACAAGGTGATCCTAGGGGAAATGGACTCCCACCTATGAGGGACCATTTGTAGTCAAGATAATATTTTCCGGCGGAGCCATGATATGGATCATCTACTTACATACTACATTACTATCAAGTTCAAATGGCGCAGATCAATCCAATCACCTTCTTTTGGCAACGAGGAGATGAGACATTTGAAAATATATAAGCAATAGCAGAGTTAAAACTCGATGGGATTATTTCCACATTGCTTTTACCACTTTTTCAATGCTTTTGATGATTTCCTCTTACTAGGACATTTGTCTCTTTGTACACAAATTGTTGTCTATAGGCCCACTTTTTAAAATTAATATAATTCCTCTTCTTAATTCAAATTTTTTTACTTTTGTCTGTTTTGTTTGCATAACTCCAATGATTACTTTGAATGATTATATGCATCTGACAATAAATATCTACTCACAAATACATGAAAAGCGAGCAAGAAAAGCAATTACTACAGGCTCTAGGAATTGAGATGACAACCTAAGTCGCCAACACGTCCCCACAGAGTCAGTATCACAAAAATACCCTCACAAATCTCACAGAGTTATCACATCTTCAAGAATACAACACCACCATCTCATCCGCAGTAGGATGGTTCACTTACAATATCTACACATCCTGTTGCTACATCAGTCCCCGAGTAGTAGCAGGTCACCAACTTTCAACTCATCACGTCAGTCCCCGTGCAGTGATCATCTGCAATTCATCACGTTAGTCCCCAAGAAGTGATCATCTCAACTCATCACGTCAGTCCCCGCGCAGTGATCGTCTACAATTCATCACATCAGTCCCCACACAATGATTATCTACATTATCAATTTATCACGTTAGTCCCTACGCAGTGATCATCTACAATTCATCACATCAATCCCCACATAGTGATTATCTACATTCTCAATTCACCACATCAATCACCGCACAATGATTATCTACATTCTCAATTGATCACGTCAGTCCCCGCGCAGTGATTATCTATATTCTCAATTCATCACGTCAGTCCCCACACAGTGATTATCTACATTCTCAATTCATCACATAAATCCTCACGCAGTGATTATCTATATTCTCAACTCATCACGTTAGTTCCTGAGCAGTGATCATCTACATTGTCACGTCAGTCCCCGTGCAGTGAACGTCAACTTTGTTACATTGGTCCCTGAGCAGTAACAAGTCATCAATCAACTTATTATTTCAGTCTCTGAGCAGTAATAGGTTATTCATAACCACATCATTCCCCAACAAGGGTTATTACTTCAAAACCATAAACAAGATATTCATCCCCAACTGAGTATCACATAAGGATTACCATCCTCCAACGTCATCAATATCCAGACCCAAAACTTGGTCAGATAGTGCATTAGAGGAATCCACATCTCTCGTATCCCCAGTCGGGGCCTCCAACAACCATATTTCTCCATCCCCAAGTAGAAGTTGAAGATCTCCAACAGAACATTCTCGTCTTCTTCAAGATGGATACGTTTTGAAATACCACAACATCTATATTCATACATCATTCATAAAAAAATCATAACATGTGCATACATGATTCTCGTTTATTTCGAGAGCATCATCACATACTCGCATGCATCATGATGTGCATAGAACAAACTTTACTCTTTCAGGTTAAATTCTCAAACAGGCAAAAATTATTTACAAACTTCCAAACAGAAGTTCAAAGATTAATGCCCGAAATAAGACGGGAAAACTATCTGTGCGGCCAAAACGGTATGAAGGCCCGAAGCCAGTCGGGTGTACCAAAAAAATCAACTTGTAGATCAATTCCCAAAACAAGACGGGGTGACTAATCTACACAATCAAACGGTATGAAGTCTCGAAACCAGATGTGTTTACCAGCAAACAGCAGGCTACAGATTAATACCCAAAATAAGACGGGGAAACTATCTACGTCCTGACGAATACCTATCTCAGATAAAACCAAGACAAAGGTTTATTATGATTCTCCTATTATCAATATCTCTAGATGGCATCTTTAAGCCCATCCCCGACTACAAATAGTCATCGCTCCACTTGTAGATTGCTGCATATCTGGTTAAAAAAATCAATGCATACTAATAACTTCATTCAAAGACGATCACGGAACACATTTCCATTTCCAAAAAGATACCATGGAGTCTAACGTACGACTCACTCTCCAGCATCAACTTCTCCAGATGGCATCTATAAGCCCATTCCAATACATCGTCAATTGACGATCTCATTCCATACACCAGCGAGTTCAAATTTTAGGGGTACTCGTGTGTTCAATCATCTTCTACCTTTAGGTCACGAAAGGCAAGTATGCCAATCTAACCCTTCAGGTACAAGAATATTGAACAGGGGAACTGTTATACCCCAAAATTTTCTCTCCTATTTTTGAAGTCAAGGCACATCTCCATACTATAGAATTCCTCAAGGGTTTGATCAGACAAACCCTCTCCTAAGCAATCAACCCACAACTAGGGTTTTGTTTCTCTCAAGTCAAAGTTGACTTATATTGCCTCAAGTGAGCATCATGCCTCCTCATATGTTTCAAAATACCACCATGTCAAGTTTTAAGCCTTATAACCTAAGTTTGCTCAGTCAATTGTTCAGATGGTTGAAAATCAGTTGTATTGGACAAAAAGTCAATTGTGCTCAACATATAGCCAAACTTCATCATTTTTTAGTCAACATAACTATTGTGAGGGAACATTCATCATTTGATCAAGGGTTGATCATTATTCATCAAGAAAATTCAAAGAATAATCAAAAGTCAAAAGTTTCTAAATTAGGGTTTCTTGAGGGAAAGTCAACAGAACTTTGACCAAGCATAACTTTCACATAATTCATCAAAACAATTTCCACCAAATCTTATTTTAAAGGTAATTTAATTCTCTACAACTTTGTCTCTCCCAAGCCTTGCTAAAAAATGCTTCATTTGAAAGATATGGTTCAAGACATTATAGGTCATTCTAAAAGTCAACAAAAAGTCATCTTTTTCCAAAGAAGTGTACATGAGCATGGAATCTTCAATGAAGGTGAAACAAAAAGGAGCTCTTAGAGGAAATCTTAATCTTTCTAAAAAGTCCAAGAACACTCTCAAATAATAAAAATTGAGCAAGTTATGGCTTGGGCAAATTTTGAAGACATGCATGAAGAAAATATTGATCAAACTTGAAAATTTTCCAAATGGACCTATATTTATTTGGTTCAAACTTGTTTCTAATGTTGTCAAGAGCTTCTAAAGCCCATACACACGCCATGCTCTCATTTATTTTATTTATTTTTGAATGAATTCATTTTAATTCAAGTTTAATTAAAATAGAATACAAAAATTAAATTAATGAGTGCAAGGCTCAAAATCTAAGCTTCTTGAGGTCCAATCAACTCAATACAAGCTGGAAATTTCGAAAATATTTGATTGGGATGAGATTGGAGTGATTGAAGATCAAAAATAGAAAGATTTCGTGTTGATTTCGAATCAAATATATTTGCATTCAAGGATTGATTTCTGATCAAATTTGTTGACCTAAATTCATCTCTTATATATATACAAGGATGCCAGATGCTAATGACACGAAATCCTTGCCTCAAGAACCCTAACCAAACTCCAAAAAACTTGAGAAAAAAAGTAACTTCGGATTCAAAATTGCAGTCCAATTCAAGGAGTTTTGAGGATCAATCGAGCATAACAGAGGTCCCAGGAACGTTTTCCAATCATCACACAAGCCTGAAGCATGCCAAATCGACCAAACAGAATCACGGTTTGTACAACTTTTTTTCAAAATCGATTTCAATGATTCATGCATGTTTAACATAATTCGATTGCATATTTGTGTTCATGATGATGTTTGCAAGCTATTTGGGTCGCTTAATCTGAGTTTGAGTGTAGGTACATAGATTCACCATTGCTAGGGTTCAGAGCTTCAAATTAGGGTTTTTCGAAATAACCAAAATTGGATAAAACGATGGGTACCATCGTGCTCAGAACATCAATTGCAATCTGTCATACCCCAAAATTTGCCCTCCTACTTCTGAAAACATTTCATACATCCATACTCAAGGATTCCTCAAGGGTTGATCAGACAAACTCTCTCCTAGACAATCAACCCAAACTAGGGTTTGGCTATTCTCAGATCCAGATGGACTTCCAACATCTCCAATGGTCACTATGCCTCCTCATATGCTTCAAAGATTCTCCATGTCAAGTTTCAAGCCTAACAAGTCAAGTTTCCTCAAACAATTGCTCAGATGGTTGAAAATCAGTTGTATTGGACAAAAAAGTCAACTGTGGTCAACATACAGACAAACTTCCTGATTTTTGGTCAACATCCTCATTTTGAAGTCACATTCATCATTTGATCAAGGGTTGATCATGATTCATCAAGAAAACTCAAGATTTGCTCAAAAGTCAAACTTTCCAAATTAGGGTTTTTCAGTGAAAAGTCAACTGAACTTTGACTGAGCATAACTTCTTCATACTTTCTCAGAAATTTTACCAACACCTCTCATTTTGAAGGAAATTCAATTCTCTACAACTTCATGTCTCACAAGAATGTTCAAAAAATGCTTCATTTGGAAGGTATGGGTCAAAACATTAGAGGTCCTTTTCAAAGTCAACAAAAAGTCAACTTTTTGTTTTGAAGTTTTATTGAGCATGGAAACTCCAATTGATATGAAACCAAAGAGGTTGTTTAGAGGGCACTTATAGCTTTCTAAAAAGTCCAAGAACACTCAAAAATGTGGAAAATTGAGCAAAATACACCTTGCACAAGTTGGCCATTTTTGAAGAAGTGCACAAAGAGAGATACTTGTTAAAATCCAAAATTTTGCAAATGGGCCTAGTTTTTCTTCATTCAAACTTGTTCCTTAGACAATTTGGAACATCCAAGCCCAATGCCACGAATTTTAGCTTTATTTTTCTATTTAATTTGGATTTTATTCATTTAAATACAAATTAAATTAAAAAATAAGGTATAAAATCAATATTAAATGCAAAATTGATTTTTCTCTCATACTTGAGATCCAAGTAACACACAAGCTGGCAAATTTCGAAATTTGCATAGATTTGGCAAGAATTTGATTGAAATTTGATCAAAAAAGGAAGATTTGATTTCATACAAAATCAAATATTTTCTACATTCATTGATCATTATTTGCTCTTGAATTCAGACCTAAATCCATCCACTATAAATATACAATGCATATCACACAAGAAAGAACAGAAAAATTGCCTCAAGAACCCTATTCCAAACTCAAAAAAACCGTGTATTGCAAGTAAGTGGCAGCCCTAGTTCCAGCTTGATTCAATTGGTTTTAAGCATTCCTTTGCATTCCTTGGAGTCCCTGGAGTCGATCCAGACCTTTACATCTCTCAAAAACATCAAGAATCACGAAATTCAGTTTTGGTTTGTTCTTACTTTTTTCAAAAATCGAATTCTGTTATTCATGCATTTTTAACATGTTTTGATGTTTGTTTTGTGTTTAGAACAAAGTTTGCAAGCTATCTGGACAATCGAATTGCATTTTCATGGCCTGAATCGAAATATGCCATGTTTAGGGTTTTCTGGTTCGAATTAGGGACTCTCTAAATAGGATAAATTGGATGAAACCGATACCACCATCGTGTTCAGAATGGAATTTCTAATCGAACCATGGCTTTAGATTTCATTTATATTGCTTGTGCTGGATTTTTGATGTTTGCAGGGGCCTTAGCGTCGAGTTTGGCCGACGCAAAATTCCCAAAAATTCAAACGAAGAAGATAATGTTCTTCGCGCGTGAATTTGAATTCCCAGGAGGCGATTTCGTTTAAAAACAATTCGTTGAATTTTCCTAACACGTGGACGCTCTAGCTCAGTTGGTCAAGGCGCGTTGGTATGAAGGAAGGGTCACCGGTTCGAGTCTCAGCCATGACATTTATTTTTTGCAAGTTAGAAAACTAACATATTTTCTCTATTTTTCATATTTTCTATTTTTTCTTTAATATTTTCCATCCAATTTACTTTATCTTTAATATTTTTTATCATGCATCTAAAAAACACCAAAAATATTTATTTTTTGCATAATCATTAGAAAAATACTTATTTAATTTTTAAAAATTAAAATTATTATTTTTGCATGCATATTTAATTTAATTGCTAATTAATCATTTAAATGACTTTTAATTGTTTTTAAATTATCAAATCAATTCAGAAAATTCCTAAAAAATTACTTTATCATATTAATGTCATCACTAACACAAAAACTTTTTGTCGTTCAAAAATACTTATTTTTGCTGACATTTTCCTCTTATGCAATTTTCTTCCGTTTTCCGATTTTGTATTTGTTCACAGGTTATACCGTTTCTGACGATTTTTATTGCTTTTCTTTTCCAATTATGTAATTGCCTATGGGATGTAATAGTTTAATTAGGACTTTTATTTTCCGCACTTTCAATTATGTATCTGCCCCAAAGCCATGTAATAGCGTAGGACTGTATCTTTCCGCACTTTACATTTCCGCAATTTACTTTCTGCACCCTATAAACTGCTAGTAACTAGGCGTGTATGGCAAGATAAAAACGAAAGTAGATCACTTCTAAGTCCAAGATAAAATATTTGAATTTGACACACTCTTTTCACACATGCACCCCTTAGGGTAATTCTCTCTCGTTGCCTTTACGAATTCAAATGGTCAAGTCCCTCGAACGTAGAGGTATTCTAGCACCGTTGCCTTCAAAACAAATCATCATAGTCCCTTCGATACAAAGATCATAGACCCACAATGTCGCCTACGAATACATGATCTTGACCCTCGATTGTCGCCTACGAAAAATGATGATAGTCCCTTCGAATGTGTTAGGATACTTCTTACAAGTTGCCTTCTACGACCATACGATGTCCCTTCGAATGTCCCGCTTACATCCAACGAATAGGGTTACCTACCAACTAATGGTATGGATAGCGCTATTCTAAAGGAAAGTAAAATAACACGAAAACGACCATTCTGAGTAGGTAATAAGACTTTTAGTTGCTTGCTCTATCAAAATACTTTTCGCACCTCACACTTTTGTCAAAGTTCAAACTCTTTTCAAAACGAAACATTTCCGAACACTTTGTATACATTCCTACATGAATCATTACAAAGTCAAAGCGAAATGCCTTTTCAAAACATTTTTTCAAACACACAGAAAGCACTTTTTTAAGATGATCTAAGAGCAACTAAGAGCCCGTAGATAACTACGGATGGAAAAGGGTCCTAACACCTTCCCTTTTCATAACCTTCTCCCTTACTCAGAATCTAACGAAGGTCTTTTCCTGTTCTTTTCACTTTCCCTTAATTGGATAAAAGAAAAGTCGGTGGCGACTCTTGCTATCCGCATATTTGCGATACAAAAATCTCAAAGTCAGTTCACCGACATGTAACTCGACTGGGGAGACACCCTAAAGAGAGAATACCTTAGGGATTTCTAGATCACCTTTATTGCTTTCTGTTTGACTTGCATGCTTTATCTTTAAGGGTTGCTTGGATATTATATTTGTGGGGGATCCTACACCGATCCGGTTTCCTTTTAGGTAAGTAGCAATAAATCATTGCGACTGTAGACGATATCGAACGGTCAACATGATCGCTACGTTAGTGTGACACTTTAGATGTCCCGATACTCTTCATTTCCAAGTTGAGGATAGTATTTGGCTTCTGCGTGGTGTCATCAGCACTAACTAAACTTTTAGAACCTTAATTGACCCATCTTGGCCATTAGAATGTAGTGAGATAGCCGGCTTTGGTGTAGACCGAGGTTGGCTGATACTCGATGCTACGCTCATTAAGATCAGACTTTTGGGATATTTTCGGTCGACCACTTGGTAGTCGTATTGAAATAAACGCCTAAGAGAAAGATCAATGATATGAGATTCCTAGAACCCGGTTACTATTATAGGACAGGATGAACCAACTCAAACCTTTGGTAGGGTAATCACCTATACCTCATGCAAGCCTTAAACCTAGGCTCATTGTGTGAATTATTTGTGTGTGCTAAACATGACATCATGACATCATCGCATTGCATATCATTTCTAACTATTTCAAGGACCTAGGGATTTATCTTTGCTCTGTTTTGTAGGGATTATGGCTTCTAGAAAGACTATCCGAATCAACTTCATGGGTATACCTTCTCAACTCAAAGAATTGGTTTCAGATATTCCTGAAAGAAGCGGAGCAACCGCTCACCACTAGAGAAAATTCTAAAAACATAAACCCTAACCGCATACATCTTTACATGCAAGCAAAATCTCAAGCCTGAACAACCAAATTCCTATGAAAAGGTCAGAAACGTACTGTTTGTGGGTGAACTAAACTGAAGAAACAAGCAAATCGCGAATCTGACACGGCAGAGGAAGGCAAAGATGACGTCGACCATCGTGAAATATCTCCCCTGATTGATGAATGGTGAAGTCGAGCAAGAATGAACCAAAATAATCAGAAGAAATGAAAAACGAAAAAGTTATAAATGAGAGAATCCTCTAGCTTTTATAGCCCTCTCTCCACTCGTGCGTCTGTGCATATCTAGGGACCTAGGAAAATCATCATTACCCCCTAGTCCTTAAGTCTACCTGCAATCACTTCACACGGCTCGAGGCCACATAGGAAAAACCCTATGAGTTCTCCAACTTCTCGCTTCTTTGATAGCTCCTCATATCCTTGGACAAAATGAATTTGACCTCTCCCTTGGGGATCAAGTCATCGCATCCACGACAGACGCAACGACTTGGGGGGCTACTGTTTTGGACTTCCCGAGAGCTTTCGGGCAGATCATTCCTCCTCAAGATACAACGACCTACCATGACTCAACGGTGTGCTTGGGGCTCCTAGCTGCTCGTACCACGCATCGTCTGCTCGACATACATCGAGCAGACCCACAACCTGTCATGTTGAGAACTATGCCCGTTATGTCGCTCACGCTCGACATAACGGCTAGTTACGAGCATTATTGTTCGATCTTGACAAAGTCAACTCGAACGACTATATTTGCGGATCCGCGGATCCCGACCCAAATATAGCAACCAATGGAAATCCTCCTAACATCATTATATAAACCCTTATACCTTTGAGGGCAAGGTATCACTTTCTTACACTCAACCCTAATATTTTCTATCCTCTTCCTTGAACATTTGCTTACTTTAACATCGGAGTGCCTTACAGGTACACCACCCCCTCCTCAACATCAACTTGCTCGAAGGATCATCAACTATTCTAGTCGTCTCTGATTCTAATCACTTATTACAATTGAGATAAAAAGGTGAGTTTTATAGTTTTTCTATTTAACAATTCATGTCACTTTATTACAATTTATTCGAAAAATCATTATTAGTTAATACAACCTATTACTTGGAAAGTCATTATATTTTATTTTATATTTACGATGCTAAAAATACATCAATATTTTTTATTACAACGTTTTATTTATTCAAAAAAGACATCAATATTTTTTAATAAAGAAATACATCGAATAACGTTAATTTAATAAAAGTATTGTTTTCCCATCACATTCATAAGAGAAAAAATTAGCATAGCACCTTCATCACAGTTATGAACATAAATAAACATTTTTTTTAGGTATAATTACTATTTTATTTCTTCTATTTTACACATTTGCCAAATTAATCTTTTATTTTAAATTCAATATTTTTTGAATTTTTCTCAATTTTACATTTAAAATTGACGCTGTGTTCATTTTTAAATAACGAGTAACTTATAAAATGTGACAAATTATTATATAAAAATTATTCCGTAGTAAAATTAAAATTTGTTTTGATTAATGATTTAGTAGGATTATGAAATGGTGATGTTGTTATGCTATATGGTTATGTGGAGTGTGTAACACCCTCTAATTCTCACATAAATATATCGTACAATTAGAGTAAATTAGCATACATATTAAGAGGGTATCACAAATCTCTTTAAATTAAAACAACACATACACTGGTCATGCTCAAATAACATCTATTTAAATCTCATGCTTCAACAAATTATGCATATCATTGCGGAATATTTCTTTTCTCATATACTATCAATGATTATATCCCATACTATAACCATTAAACAACATAACAACGAAATTCATAACGCTATTAAGTCACATGAATCCAAACATCAGCACCAGACCACGTCAACATAGTATCTCAACATATAACAATATCTCATTATAAACATGAGTTCAAATAACCCATGTGTTACATTGACCAGAGCAATGACTCACACCTAGAATAACGAATAATCTAACTATTCCTCTCAACTAGTCTCTTGCGAAGCACCGCTATCCTCAGAACCTGCACGATGTCGCATAGAACATCACATGCAATAGAAGGGTGAGAATTCAAATCATTATCAAAATGTATATAATTAGAAGTAATATAGAAACAACATCTAATTAATAATTCTCTACACTTCATGTGATACTCCATATAACATAAGCATTACCAATATAGCAAATCAAATAATCATTTATCCAATTAACATACTTTACAATTCACATACACATTCATCAACAATGCATAAGACTCCAATGTAAAATGAATGTGACTCAATGCATGTGGTACCAATCCATGAACATCAAGTTCATCTCGCTCCCAATTCAATTATCTAATAATTAGAGCCACACTCCAAATCTGGACAAGACCAGAGACACCATACGTGAATCCAAAGTTTCACTGTCTCTATTTCCACTTATGAATCAAATCCAACATCATTTGTGAACACAAAGTTTCACCGCCTCTATTTCCACTTAAGGATCAAAGCCAACATCATTTGTGAAACCAAAGTTTCACCGCCTCTATTTCCACTTAAGGATCAAATCCACCATATATGCATGTGCAATTCACCAACAATATATGCAAATTAAGATTTTCTACCAATCCTAATTATCAAGCATATCACAATAATTCAACACCTTGAATTATCCACCTTTGCACAAACAAACAAACATCATTATACCAATGCAAACAATTTAGCATTTATCATCGCATATTCACAAACAATATTTAGCACATAAGCCAACAATTGTTATCATTTATAATCATCCAAACCCAATATACATTAGCAAAATCAAGTATTATGTGTTTACTAAGTTTCAATCCAAAACCCATTCAATTCCAATCGAATCGATTAATCACATACATGAAAATACTCCATAAAATATAAGCATATAAGATTTCATGTTAAAGAATCACAAAAATAACATTTTATGTTAGAGACCGTGCTAAGCCCCATACATCGCACTAAGCCCGATCTCCCTGCATTGAATCCCCAACTTACAGAACATTTTGCGCTAAGTGCACTCCTGATTGCGCTAAGCGTGATCTACGATTTGCAGAAAAATATGCTATGAACCACATTCTTCTTCCCATGAAATCTTTATACAAAACCCATCCCAATCAGTCAAATAAAATCATTAAAGGGTATCCTAACATGTTTCTAATTATGGGTCATCATTTCTAAGTAGAAAAACACAATTTCTCATCAAACCCTAACATTAAAAGATTCTTAGAAATTGAAATCAAACAACCTATCATGTTACTAATCACTACCTAATAACATACAAGATAATAATAATAAGGATTCTCCCTGTTACCTCTTGAAGATTCAACTTCTAGGGTTCTCTTTGCTCTTTTCCTCTTTCTCTTCTTTTCTCCTTTTCTCTTATATTCTTCTCTTACTTCTCTTCTTTTGTGTTATGATAACAATAACTAATTTCTCTTCTTACTACTCTATTCTCTTAATGAACTTAACACTCTAATCCACATCAATTCTAATAATTAGGTCCCTTACTAAATATCTACTATTCTTACTCATAAAATCAAATTATTCAAATATCGTATATATTCAAATAATTCAAATATCCATCAAATTACCCAATTTAATTAATTACCATATAAAATAATAATTACTAAATATTTAATAAATAACTATTAAAATTTAGGATGTTACAACTCTCCCCCACTTAAAAGATTTTTGTCCTCGAAAATCACCTCTAACGAACAACTCAGGATACGAATCCTTCATCTGACTCGCAAGCTCCCAAGTCACATTACCATCAACAGGACCTCCCTAAGCCACTTTCACTAAATATATTTCCTTACGTCGGAGTTGCTTTACTCTTCTATCCTCTATACACATAGGTGATGTCTCAACCGTCAAATTGTCTCTTACTTGCACATCATCTAATGGAACAACATGAGACATGTCCTCCATAGTAGCAAGTTTCATGAAAAATGTATCTAATAATCCACTTCATCTACTTTCTCGGTAATCTGATAAGGACCAATAAAACGAGGAGTCAACTTACGTGACTTCAAAGCTCTACCAACAACAATTACTGGAGTAACTCTCAAAAATGCATGATCTCCTTTCTCAAACTTAAGATCCTTTCTACTCTTATCATGATAACTCTTTTGACGACTCTGGGCAATCTTCATATTTTCCCTAATCATCTTAATGTCTATTGAACTATCTCATGTCCAACCACAATACTCTCATCAGATTCATACCAACACAAAGCCGTCCTACACCTCCGTTCATACAAAGTCTCAAACGGTGTCATTCCAATACTCGAATGAAAATTGTTGTTATAAGTAAACTTAATCAAAGGAAAATAACTATCTCAAGCACTTCCTTGCTCCAAAACACAAACTCTCAAAAGATCTTCAAGCGATTGAATCATCCTTTCAGTTTGACCATCATTTTGCGGATGATATGCTGAACTCAAATGCAACTTCTTACCCAGAGCATCTTGCAAACCTTCCCAAAAATGTGAAGTAAATCTTGGGTCTCTATTGGAAACAATACTCAACGGAACACCATGCAAACTCACAACTTTCTCAATGTACAACTTAACAAACTTTTTATAGGGTAATCCATCAAAATCAGAATAAAGTGAGCAGACTTTGTCAATCTATCCATAATAACCCAACATCATCATGACTACTTGGAGTCCTCGGAAAACCAGAAACAAAATCCATAGAAATACTATCCCACTTCCACTCAGGAATGGATAGTGGCTGCAACAAACCAGATGGTTTTTGATGTTCAATCTTAGACTTTTGACAGATCAAACAAGAATACACAAACTCTGCAATATCCTTCTTTATACCAGACCACCAAAATAATTTCCTCAAATCTCTATACATCATAGTAGCACCAGGATGAATACTTAAACCACTACGATGTCCTTTATAAAGAATTCTCTTCTTCAAATCTCTAACATCAGGAATGCAAAATCTATCACGAGACCTCATGATGCCATTCTCATCAATTCGAAAATCACCATCTCAACCTTGACTGATCAACGTTAACTTATCCACCAAAACCAAATCAAATTTCTGACCTTCTCTAATCTCATCCAGAATACCACTAGTAAGCTTCAACATACCAAGCTTAACCTACAAAGACGTCGCTTCACAAACCAAACTCAAATCTCGAAATTGTTCAAGTAAATCCAACTCTCGCACCACCAACATCGACAAATGCAAGGAATTCCTACTCAAAGCATCAACTACAACATTCATTTTACCCGGATGATAATTCAAAACAAAATAATAGTCCTTCAAGAATTTCAACCATCTTCTTTGCCTCATATTCAAATATTTCTGATCAAACAGATACTCCAAACTCTTATGATCACTAAACACCTCAAATCTCGATCCAAATAAATAATGCCTCCAAATCTTCAATACAAACACAACTGCGGGCTACTCTAAATCATGCGTTAGATAATTCCTCTCATGAAATTTAAGTTGGCTCGAAGCATAAGCTACCACTTGCCCATTCTGTATCAACACACCTACTAAACCCATCAAAGAAGCATCACAATACACCACAAATGGTTATTCTGGATTAGGCAAAATCAAAATAGGAGCGGTTGTCAACCTTGTTTTAAGCTCTTGAAAATTAGCTTCACACTGCAAAGTCCAAACAAAATCATAACCCTTCCTTGTCAACTAGGTCAAAGGTAACACCAACTTATAAAAACCTTCAATGAACTTATGATAATAACCAGCCAAACCAAGAAAACTTATAATCTTAGAAACAGACTTCAGAGACCCCCATTGAGATACAACCTCAACCTTAGACAGGTCCACAAAAATACCACCACTCGAAATCACATGCCCAAGGAAACTAACTTCTTTCAACCAAAATCCACACTTAGAGAGCTTAACATACAACTTCATCTCTTTCAGCATAGATAACATAATCCTCAAATGCTCAACATGATCTTCCTCATTCTTGGAATAAATCAAAATATCATTAATGAATACAACAACAAATTGATCCAAATACTCATGGAAAATCCTGTTCATATATTCCATAAATAAACCAGGAGAATTAGTCACACCAAATAACATTACAGAATACTCATAGTGACCATACCTCGTCCTAAAAGCAGTCTTCTGAATATCCTCATCTTTCACACGAATCTAATGATACCCAGACCTTAAATCAATCTTACTAAAAACACAAGCACCAACCAATTGATCCATCAAATAATCAATCCTCGGAAGCAGATACTTGTTCTTAATAGTCACCTTATTTAGTTTTCTATAATCAACACACAATCTCATAGAACCTTCCTTTTTCACAACTAAAAAAAATAGATGCACCCCACAGAGACACACTTGGAAGAATAAACCTCTTCTCAAGCAAATCCTCAAGTTGACTATTCAACTCTTTCAACTCAGAAGCAGACATCTGATACGGAGCCATCGAAACAGGACTAGTTCCAGGAACTAAATCAATCAAAAACTCCACCTCACGCTCTGGCAGAAAATCACTTACGTCTTCAGGAAATACCTTAGGCAACTCACCCATAGTTCGCTTCTCACCGAGATCCAACGTTGCCAACAAAGCAAACAACACAACACCATCTTTCAGAGACTCATCTACTTGCTTAGCAGACAAAAACAAATCCCTCTCGACACCGGAATCAAGAAAGATAACCGACTTTTTGAAGTAGTTGATAAAAACATGATTGTATTCAACCAGTTCATACCAAGAATCACATCTAATTGATCTAACAAAAGACAAACTAAATCCATCCGAAAATCTCTACCAAAAATACTCAACGGACAATTCATACATGCAATAGAAGTACACACACAAAAGCCATAGCAGGAGTATTAATAATCATATTTCTATGCATATCAGACAAATCAAGATTCAACCTCTTAACACAATTCGAATAAAATAAAAGAATGTGTTGCACCAATATCAATGATGGAAATCAAAGGTGTACCATTAATAAAGCACATACCTCGGATTAGTCTATCCTCAACAGCAGTCTCAGCACCAGACAATGTAAACACTTTTCCTTTAGCTTGCTCCTTCTTTGGCTTGTCACACTTGGTACTAATGTGTCCCTGTTCACCATAGTTATAACAAGTCACATTTGCACCAACTCTGCAATCATTAGCTTTGTGAGCCATCTTTCCACACTTGAGACACTTCACAGTATCATTCCCATATTCAAAACTGTGATGCCCCTCGACACCACACTTGAAACACTTGGTCGGAGTAGAAGCTTCTCCCCCACTTAACTTATTGCCATTACCAGTTTGATGTTTCCTCTTGTCATCATACGACACAAAGTTGACCTTTTCCTTTCCTATCATTCACATTCTTATAGTAAGAATCACCTTCCCTACTATCCACATCGTAAATCCTACTCTTATTCACCAATTCAGAAAAACGAGCAATCTACTGATAGCTAATAGCCTTCTTGATACCAGGTCCCAAACCATTCACAAACTTCAAACACTTAGATCTTTCAGCATTAGTAGTATTGTAATGAGGACAATACTTAATCATCTCCTGAAATATTGCAGCATATTCACCTACGGTTCCATTACCCTACTTCAGCTCAAGAAATTCCACCTCTTTCTTGTCACGCACATCTTCCAGAAAATACTTCTCCAGAAAAGCATCACGAAAAAGAGCCCAAGTAACCTCAATGCTTTCCTCATTAAACCTCTGAACAGTGTTTCCCAACCAATCTTCAGCTTCCTTTTCCAACTTATATGTACCAAACTACACCTTCTATGCATCAGTGCAACTCATAACTCGGAAAATCTTCTCACTTGCTTTCAGCGATGCTTGCGCTTTGTCAGGTTCATGCTCTCCCTCAAAGATAGGAGGATTGTTGCTCTGAAACTTCCCTAACGCATGGAATTCATCATCCTATTTTTGTGTCCAACATTTTCCTGTGGAATCTGCCCAAGAGATCCATCCAACATTCTCAAGGCTTCAGGAATAACATCACCATTCCTTCCAGCAACCATTGTCCTTAGACATCCAATAACAACAAACAACAGTATCGATCATGTTAGATGCACAAATCAAATACAACAGGAATTAAATTCATGAATAACTTGGCCAATTTGATTAACCATTGCTCTGATACCACTCATGTAACGCCCTCTAATTCCCCATATAAATATCGCACAATAAAAGTAAACTAGCATACATATTAAGAGGGCATCACATATCTCTTTAAATTAAAACAACACATACACTAGTCATGCTTAAATAACACCTATTTAAATCTCATGCTTCAACAAATTATGCATATCACAGCGGAATATTTATTTTCTCAGATACTATCAATGATTATATCCTATACTATAACCATTAAACATCATAACAATGAAATTTATAACGTTATTAAGTTACATGAATCCAAACATCAGCACCAAGGCCACATCAACAGAGTATCTCAACATATAAATCCAAAACAATGAAAATACATAACAATATCTCATTATAAACATGAGTTCAAATAACCCTCGTGCTACATGAATAGAGCAATGACTCATTACCTAGAATAACGGATAAGCTAACTAATCTTCTCAACTAGTCTCATGCGAAGCACCACTATCCTCAGAATCTGCACGATGTCACATAGAACATCACATACAACAGAAGGGTGAGAATTCAAATTATTATCAAAATGTATATAATTAGAAGTAATATATAAACAACATCTAATTAATAATTCTTTATACTTCATTTGATATTCCATATAACATAAGCATTATCAATATAGCAAATCAAATAATCATTTATCCAAATAGCATACTTTACAATTCACATACACATTCATCAACAATGAATGTGGTACCAATCCATAAACATCAAGTTCATCTCACTCCCAATTCAATTATCTTAGGATTAGAGCCACACTCCAGATCCGGACAAGACCAGAGACATCATATGTGAATCCAAAGTTTCACCGCCTCTATTTCCACTTAAGGATCAAAGACAATATCATTTGTGAACCCAAAGTTTCATCTCCTCTATTTCCAATTAAGGATCAAAGCCACCATGTATGCATGTGAAATTCACCAACAACACATGCAAATTAAGATTCTCCATCAATCCTAATTATCAAGCATATCACAATAATTCAACACCTTGAATTATCCACCTTTGCACAAACAAACAAACATCATTATACCAATGTAAATCATTTAGCATTTATCATCATATATTCACAAACAACATTTATCACATAATCCAATAATTGTTATCCTTTACAATCATCCAAACACAACACGCATAAGCAAAATCAAGTATTATGTATTTACTAAGTTTCAATCGAAAACCCATTCAATTTCAATCGAATTTATTAATCACATACATGAAAATACTCTATAAAATATAAGCATATAATATTTCATGTTAAATAATCACAAAAATAACATTTTATGTTCCATACCGCGCTAATCCCCATCCATCGCGCTATGCCCGATCTCCCTGCACTGAATCCCCAACTTACAGAACATTTCGTGCTAAGCGCACTTTTGATCGCGGTAAGCGTGATCTGCAATTTGCAGAGAAATATACTTTGAACCACATTCTTCTTCCCACAAAATCCTCATACAAAACACATTTAAATCAGTCAAATAACATCATTAAAGGGTATTCTAACATGTTTCTAATCATGGGTTATCATTTCTAAGTAGAAAAACACAATTTCTCATCAAACCCTAACATTCAAAGATTCTTAAAAATTGAAATCAAACAACCTATCATGTTACTAATATCTACCTAATCACATACAAGATAATAATAATAAGGATTCTCCCCCTTATCTCTTGAAGATTCAACTTCTAGGGTTCTCCTTCCTATTTCCCTCTTTCTCTTCTTTTCTCATCTTCTCTTCTATTCTTCTCTTCTTTTGTGTTATGACAATAATAACTAATTTATCTTCTTACTAATCCATTCTCTTAATGGACTTAACTCTCTTATCCACATCAATTCTAATAATTAGGCCCATTACTAAATATCTACTATTCTTACTCATAAAATTCAATTATTCAAATATCATATATATTCCAATAATTCAAATATCCATCAAATCATAAAATTTAATTAATTACCATATAAAATAATAATAAATAAATAATTAATAAATAACTATTAAAATTTGGGATGTTACATAGTAGATATGCAATATTACATTTCAACATGGGCAAATCCTCTCCCTTCTCTCTAAAAGGGGGTTAAGGTATCTATGTTTTCCGGTGAGCAAAAGGCAGAAGGAGGGTGGAGGAATAGCTATCGGAAGAAATTTCTCAACTAGAGGCCTCAATGGGATTCGTATCTTGAAGGGAAGAAGGTGTCTGAGGTTGTTGGTGAGGACATTGTCTCAGTGTTTTTTTTTCTAGTTTTCCGGATAGGTGTAGGGCTAAGGAATTCCATGATCTCTTTGGCCCTTTTGGTAATGCTTTGGAGATATCCATTGCTCCGAGAAGGAATAAAATGGGGAGGAAGTTTGGGTTCATGAAGTTTACAGGTGTAGAAGATTCGAAGCTGCTTGCTATTAAGTTAGACAACATTATGGTGGATGGGAGAAAGATTTACGTGAACCTCCCGAGGTTTGAAAGGGCAAAGGGGTCGTCTTGGTTTCAGGTGAATGAAGCGCTGAAGTCGAATGATGGAGCATAGGTGGGGGGCAGGAGGTCGGAAGGTAGTGGTGGCGGGGGAGGTCATTTCCAATTTAGGAGAGATAATGTGTCTTTTGCTGATATTTTGCAAGGAGGTAGCAGGGTCTCAGCTGAAATAAAGGTTCTTATGGAGTTTACCTCTAAGGAAGAAAACAAGAAGAGATTAAGGACGACGAAGGTGGGTTTTTTGAAGGTCTCAGGATCATCATGGAGGGTTTAGATACTGCTTGAAAGATAAGGAGTTTATGCCGTGAAATCTACTAGTTTGAGTCCGAATGTTATGTTGTTAGAAGAACTAGAAGAAGGAGCATTGGAGTTATTTGTGGCAGAGGAAGAAGCGATTTGGAGTCAGTGGTCCTCAGAGATTCAAAACTAGAGTCTTGAGGTAGCAGTAAAAAAGAAGTCGTTGTCTTTTTGGGTGTATGGCGTTCCAATGGTGGCTTGGTCTGAAATTTTCTTCGAGAAGCTGGGAAATCTATTTGCAAAATTCCTGTTTGTAGACGGTAATACTGCTAACAGAGTTCATTTTGAAAGAGCAAGAATAACAGTTCTGGTACCTTGTAATTTTGTTCTCCATAAGAAGATTTGTGTGGCGGTCGATGGCTCTAATTTTGAGCTCTTCATATTCGATGGCAGCATATACGTGATGTCACAGAGAATGTTATGACACAGTATCTGACACTCTGTTAGCAATTCACACAATAAATTCAAACAGCAGTAAAGAACACAATAAATTGTTTACCTAGTTCAGTGTGTAACTACACCTACATCTGGGGGCTACCAAGCCAGGGAGGAAATTCACTATTAGTAGAATTAATTCAGGAATAAACCAACCAGTTTATCTCCTTCACTTAAAACCTACCCAATGCAACTTCAATCTAAGTCCTACTTAGACCTGAGTTCCTACTCACTCCCCCTCAATCACAGCAGTGATATCAACCTATTGAATAATTGAATTGTGAAGACACACTTCAATAAACTATCTTGGTTTTGCTTCAAAGCTTTAATCAAGAGACAAAACACTCGTGCTTCAAAGCTTTGAGTGATAAACAACCCTTACAACCAAATCCTAGTCCAAGGCACTTATCAATTGATAATTGCTTGGCTCACAAGAGTAACTAGAATTACACAAAATACAACCTGCTAAATCTTCAATACATTCCAGAGGCGCAGCAGCAAGGTAAGGGTTCTATTCTTATTATAGAAGCCCCGAAACTTCGCTTGGCTTCCATAATAATAGCTAGGGTTCACTTAATTAATCCTAAAACTTGGTCTTTTCAACAACCAATTTAGGTCTAACTAAGATTAACCTAACATCCACGTGAGCATGCAATCTAATAACAGAAAAGCATAATAAAGCAGCTCAACAAACTTCCTGAAAAATCTCAGGAAAAACAGATTCTGCAGAACAGAATGTCATAACATCTCTTATGACATCAGTATATTTTCTGCAATTCCAAAGACAAGATTTAGCTTCCAGCCTGAATGTTCTTTAAACATCCTTGTCAAGTAGGATTTATCTTCAATCTCTGAGTGTCATGACATTTATCAAGACATTGTTATAGTCTAGTTTTACCAAAAAGTAATGCCAACTTAAAACACTAACAGAAGTTGATAGGAGTAGAGGAAATTCAGTAGGAGGTTTGGAGGATAATGTTGATGTTGATATTGCCTCTAACAATTCTAAGCAGTGGCATTTTTTAGAAAGCTTTAATGGGGGAAAGTTATGGGAGGCTTTAGAGAAGTTGGGGGTGAAAGGGGATGATAATAATAAAAACTTGGCTAAGAAGATAGCGGAGATGGAAAAAGTAGATATAGAGAGAAAACTGAGACTGAAGGAGGCTAAAAAGGTGGTGCAATGATTGTATGATCTTTGAACGTTCGAGGGGGAGGGTAATTCCTTGAAGAGGAGGAGGATTAGTGCGATTATCCAGAAAGGGGAGGAAAATTTGTTTTTAATTCAAGAAACTAAGATGGTAAATATAAAAAAAGAGATTGTTGATAGTTTGTGGAGGAATACCGGGGTTGGTTTTTCTTTTTCCAATTCGAATGGTTTTTCCGGAGGTTTGCTAACCATTTGGAGAGAAAATTTGGTGGAGGTTATTCATAGTTTTAAAGGAGAGGGTTTCTTGGGTATAAAAGTTCTTTGGAAGGGTATGTTTTACTACGTAGTCAATGTTTATTCCTCGTGTTTTCTTAATGTGAAGAAATCTCTTTGGAAGAAGTTATTGGAGTTAAAGGAAATTTACAAATATGTAGAATGGATAATAGGTGGTGACTTTAATGCTATCAAACATAGAAGGGAGAGAAAGGGAAAGAACTTGTTTGTGAACAATGGGGAAGTCTAACTTTTTGCAGACTTCATTTCGGAGAGTAATTTGGTGGATGTCCCTACGAAGGGGAAGAAGTTTTCTTGGTATGGAGGGGATGGTAAATTTATGAGTCGAATTGACCGGTTTCTTATTTCAGATACGATCATTAATAGATGGAATATTATCGGGAAATTGATTGATGAGCGAGACATATCAGATCATTGTCCGATTTGGCTAGTGATGGATAAAATTGATTGGGGGCCAAAACCTTTTAAGGTTAATAATGAGTGATTTTCTCTTGGTTCTTTTCTACCTTTTGTTGAGAAGGAATGAAAGGAATTTCATATAGTGGGGAGGGGGGATTATGTGTTGAAAGAGAAACTTCGGTTGTTAAAAGAGAAACTTAGAGAGTGGAACAAGAAAGTGTTTGGTAGTATAAATTTGGAGGTGGAGGACAAAGTGGAGTTAATTAATAAAGGAGATGTGCTTTTAGAAGATCATTTAGGGGAAGATGTGGATGATATATTGAAGGATAGAAAAGAGGATATTAGTAGTTTTTGGTTGAACTTGAGAATTAAAGAAAATATGCTAGCCCAAAAATCGAAGATGAAATGGCTCAATGAAGGAGATAATAATAGTTCTTTCTTTCATAAAGTTGTGAAGGAGTTTCGAAGCCATAATCATATTGGCCCTCTTTTGGCTTCGGGAACTTTATTGGAATCAATAGAGGATATTAGAAAGGAGGTGTGGGATCATTTTTCAAAAAAAATTAAAGTTGTAGAGCGGGAGAATTTTACTTTAGAAGGGTTGGAGTTTGGAAGAATTAGTTGTGTAGAGCAAGTTGATCTAGAGCTTCCTTTTCAAGAAGAGGAAATTAAATAGGCGATTTGGGCTTGTGAGAGTTCTAAAAGTCCGGGGCCCGATGGTTACATGTTTCTCTTTTTTAAGCATTGTTGGTATTTTATAAAGGAGGATCTCATTAATTTTCTCAATTGTTTTCATTCCGGTGTGGCTTTATCTAAAGCCGTGACTTCCTCTTTTTTAATACTTGTTCCTAAACCTCATAATTTGGTCGGCTTGGATGACTATAGACTGATTTGTTTGGTGGGGAGTATGTATAAAGTGGTTGCTAAAATTTTGGCGGGAAGACTAAAAAAGGTGTTACATTCTTTAGTTTCTCCGTGCCAAAGAGCTTTTGTTCCGGGAAGACAACTTCTTGATGGAGTTGTGGTGGCTAATGAAGTGGTGGATTTTGCTACAAAGGAAAAAAGAAATTTCCTTTTATTCAAAGTGGACTTTGAAAAAGCTTATGACAAAGTTGATTGGAGGTTTCTCAAATTTTTGTTGGAAAAGATGGGCTTTGGAGAAAGGTGGCAGAAGTGGATAGATCTATCGGTTTTTAATAGTCACATGTCGGTCCTAGTTAATGGTATCCCTAGGAAGGAATTTAAGGTGGAAAAGAGGTTAAGACAAGGGGATCTACTATCTCCTTTTATCTTTGTTTTGGTGGCGGAGGGGTTGGCTAGGCTTGTGAGGAGATCTTTGGAGTTAGGGAATTATTGCAGTTTTGGAGTGAATGGTAGATGCTCTATTGATATATTACAGTTCGCGGATGACACTCTTTTAGTGGGGGAAAGATCTTGGAGACAAATTTGGGCTATAAAGTCGGTGTTGAGAGCTTTTGAGCTTGTTTCCGGGTTAGGGATAAATTACCATAAAGTAAAGTTGATTGGTATAAATATCAACCCTCATTTCTTGGAAGCGACTTCTTGTGTTCTCTCTTATAAGGTGGAGTCTAGTATTTTCTTTTCTTGGCATTCCAGTGGGTTCTAACCCTAGGAAGTACTCGACTTGGGAGCCTCTTATTCTTAAGATGAAAAAAAGATTAGTGGGTGGAAAAACAAATTTCTAAGTCTTGGTGGGAGAATCACTTTATTGAAAACTATTCTTTGTACCTTATCAATTTTCACTATGTCTTTTTATAAGATGCCTGTCAAGGTGGTTAAGGAGTTTATGAGCATGCAAAGTAACTTCTTATGGGGAGAAGTGGGTGGAAGAAAGAAGATCCATTGGGTGAGTTGAAAGAAAATATGTCTTCCAGTTGAGTTAGGAGGCTTAGGTGTCAAATTTTTACCAGACTTGAAGATGGAGGACATTATAAGGGGAAGATGATCATTGGATGGGAATTTTGAAGGCGAAGTATGAGGATGTTGCCACGAAAGTGCATTGTGAAGATGAGATGGATCCAAAACAAAATTCTATTTGGTGGAAAGACATAATTAATATTGGTAAAATTTCTAATCATGATCCGTTTTCGTTCCTTTGTAAAAGAGAGGTGGGTAATGGTTTTCACACCCCATTTTAGGAATCGAGGTGGTTGAGGGATTTTTGTTTGAAGGAGGAGTACTTGAATTTATTCCTATTATCAAATTATGGGAGGATGGAGAGACGGAATGTGGACTTGGGGGGATTTAGGCATAAAGGATAATGGTATTTCTACGGAAGAGAGAGCTAGTCTTTTACAAGTTCGCTCTTTAATTAAAGATGTTTCTTTGAGGCCTAATTGTTTCGATAAGGTGGTTTGGAAGGTGGAGGCTAATGGGAATTTTTCGGTGTCATCTTGTTACAATTTCTATGAAGATTTTAGAGTGCCTTTCGGACCGGTTTCTCGAGAGGAAGAAGCTTTGAGAAAGATTTGGAAGATGGATGTTCCGCTTAAGGTCAAGGAATTTGGTTGGAGACTTATTGTGAAAAGACTTCCTACTAAGGATCTTTTGGCGGTAAGAGGTGTTAATTTTTATGTTGATTCTTTACTTTGCTCTTTTTGTGGAAATGAAGCGGAAGATATATATCATCTTTTTTTCAATTGTAATGTGGTTAAGAATATTTGGATAGAAATAACTAAATGGGTATGTAAAGCAGTAGATAGAGGTGATGAAAGCCTTTTATATTTTTGGGATTGATTTTCTTTTTGTAAAGAAAAGGAAGTTAAGGATAGCGAATTGGGGGTGGTTTGGTTAACTTCTTTGTGGACAATTTGGACGACAAGGAATGACATTTGTTTTAGGGAAGACAAGTGGGATGTGGATAATACGGTTTGGAGTATTAAGATATTGGTGTGGAAGTGGTCGCACATTAGAGATATTGTGCATCCCAATTATAGGTTTTATGATTATAGCAAAAATCCTTTGCTTTTTCTTTCTAAGCTGTAATTGGTAGACAACATCTTCCTTTTTTGTTGGGCTTTGTACCCATATTTGTGTATCAAGGTTTGAGAACCCTTAGTTCTCTCATTAATATTACTTGCTTAAAAAAAACACTTCAATGTCTAAATTAATTATAAAATCTCGAATGAATGAAGTAAAAAGTAAAAATAAAAAATATATCTTAAATTTCACGTGTACCGACTATATAAATCTTTAATAGAATTTTTTAAATAAAAAAATGAACACTACATGATTTTTTAGTTAAAAAATAGAGTAATGCCAAAAATATTTGAATTGAATTAAAATGACTAATTTCATGAATCACTTAAAATATGAGAACCAAAAATAAAATTAACTAATTTTTAAACTCTTTAAAATTAACATTTGTTGTATATACCCTTCATTTAATTCAAATCTATTTAATGCGGTTAATTGATTTGTTCATTGTTTTAAAAATCAGATTGGACATCAAATCGGTAATGATATTGTGTCACTTATTTATTGGTCGAACTACTGGATCATCAGTCGAACCGCATGATTAAATCGAGTTGAAACGGATAACTCTGTCGAATAGATCGATTATTATAACAAAACTATATAGGTATAAAACTTGTCGAACTGAATGATTCAGTCTCTACAAAATATAATTAATAGTTAAATTATTTAAAAATATCATATCATAAATAAATTCACAAGTTCATAATTTAAATTCAAATTTTAAACATAAGTATCACATATAACAAATTAGTACAAATTTATAAAATCTAATTGCAACATAATCTAATTGAATAGTTTATAACAAATTAACTCTATTGTCTATTATATTTAATTTTTAGGAGATTTTTTTTTTAATTATAAATATTGGCATCTCCTTCTTTAATATTAAAACTATCAACAACAAACTTAACCGCATCTGCAACATCTTTCCCGTCAATAATATTATTATTTTATTTTATTTTTAATTTTTTTTATTAAAATAATTAAAACGACGTAGTTTTGAATTTTTAAAGTTAGATTTTTTTTAAAATTTTTAAAAAAATTTAAAATACAATTAAACCATCGATTTAGAAAAACTGTTGATTTTTTTCAATTTTAACAGTTTACACCGATTCATACCAATTCAATGACTAATCCGATCTAACATGATCAAAGAAATGTGAGAGGTGGTTTCTCAAAATAGGTAGGAAATTATAAAGTTGGAGTTGCGGTGGTCTAGGAAGTTTACGACAGTTTCAATCATGTCTTTGATAAAGGGTATAGAAAAATGAAGCTACATACAGATAGTAAAGAGATTGTCTTATCATTTCTACAAACTGGTTGAGGTCTTTTTTAAAGGATTAAAAGCTTGATTAATTATGACTGGAAAAGGCTATTATTTCCAACATATTAAATCAAAGAAAATATATTTGCTTTCAAAATTTAGAAATGAATGGGTCCACATAACATGAATAAGAAATTTCCCATCAACTTATTTATTGTTCAATCTCACACCAATAACAAACACAACATATTCATACTCTCTTTATTACAAAAAGAAAACTTCTCCCTCCTAGCATCCGCCCTAACCCCCAACTCCCACCAAACAAACAAAATGACCGAACTAGACGACAAACCTAAATCCTCCTCCTCCTCCTCCTCCGTCTCCGTCTCCGCCCACCCTCCTCCGTCGCAACCTCAACCCTTACCACCTCCTCAGTACGGTACTTTCCAAGGCGTCTCTAACTTCCCACCTCCTCACCCTGCCATCGGTTTCCCTCAACCCGTCCCTCCTCCCGGCTCCGATCCCTCCGCCCCTCCCTATTACCCTCACGGCTACCAAGCTTATCCAGGTCTCGCTTTTCTTTCTTAGGGGGCTTGTTTTATTACTTATTCATCGGTTTGATTTTCAGTTTGGAAAATGAAAAATTGATTTTTTATTTTTCTGGGGTTAATTTATTGGGTGATCTCTGTAATGGATTTGATCAAAAATTGGATTTTTCGTTTTGCAGCTTTGAGAGTTAGTAGAGGGTCAACTCTCTATGAAATGTTTAGGTTTAGGGAAAGTTTGCTAAGCTCGGTTTTCAATATTCACTCAATATATTTGGTTTTGAAGGTTGAATTTGGAAATTTTTCTGGTGTGGTGATGGGAATGGTTGATCAGCATGTGTTTTTTTTTTACTTTGATTTTGATATTTTTTTTGGTTGTATGATATTGGTTCAGGTTATGTAGTTGCTGAAGGAAGACCTGTAAGAGAAAGACGACTTGGGTGTTGCGGTATTGGTTGTGGCTGGTGCCTGTAAGTTAATTAATCGCAGATTAGATCACCCTAACTACTTGTAGAATTAGATCCTCCGACATCTCTGAAAAAAGGCTTGTCTGTGTCTGTGTCATACACCTGCACCGACACTTGTGATCACGTTTAATTGACTCATTCTTTCAAATTATTACCGGTGTTGCCGTGTCATTGTCAGGATCATGTTCGGGTTGTCCGTGCTTCATAGGTTAAAAGTGTGCTGTTTGGCATCTTTCTTTTGTCTTTGACTATTTGGTTAAAATCTGCACACATATTTCACCGTGCTTGTTGTCAACTTTCAATGCTTTGAACCATGCACACATATTTCACTCTGGTTGTCAACAATCAATGCTTTGAAACATTATATATGTTTATTGCTTCTAAGTTTTGGCTTATTTCCTCATCATATGCTAACCTCAATTTTATGTTTGTGGAAAAGGTTAATGCTCAAATAGTAAAATTTCACTATTGTGCATGAGGGAAATACTCTCTTTGATTTATAATCCCAACTTATTTTTTCCTTGATCTTTTTGAGTGCTGGTATGCAAGAAGAGAGTATTGAAATATTAAATGCATTCATATTTTAAATTTTGATGGTGTGTCTACCTAATGTCATTTTAAGCTGAGAAATTGGTCATCATAGTCAGCGACAGTGTTGTCAAGTAGCTGCGCATTTGCATAGAAAAGTTTGAACAAATTTCTATTGTTTTGCGATATGCGATTTAATACAAAGTTTTGCCAAATAGCAGCACATAGCAATTTAGCACATAGCAATTTTGAACAAGTTGCTGTTGCTACTTTCTATGATTCATGATTAACAGCTCTTATCATAGTATAAAAGAGAGACAGATCTGTCTCAAACATCAACTTGTTTCTCACTTATTATATTCTATGAAGAATATCTCAATTTGAGAGGGAGAGAAGAGGGAAATGGGATAAGATTTTCCATTTCCTGAGACCCATCTCAAACATCAACTCACAGATTTGTGAAAAAGGTCACCTTCCAGCAATCTGCTTTAAAATTTCAGCAGTTTGTGTCAATTGGTGTCTACATTTTTGTTAATAAATATTTTATCTGATTACTATCCCCTTCTCACCTCTTCTGACTTTGCTGTTCAAAAGAAAATGGTTAGACATATAACTGTGATTTTGAATATTTTATACATGGGTATGATGAGTTGAAGAAATTGGTCATCATATTATTAAATTTATGATATGAGATTTCTTTACTAGGCGTAAAATATCACAGTTTTGTTTTCATGCTCGTCTTTAAAGATCTGTCCCGTGAAGAATATTACAATTCGAGAGGTAGAGATAGGGGAAATGGCTTAAGATTTGCCGTTTCAGTCTTGTGAAAAAGGTGACCTTCCAGCAATCTGCATTGACTTTTCAGCTGTTTGTGTCGAAGACATGAAGTTGACAGTTGTTAATGAATTACTCAGTTAAATGTGAAATTCACCATTGTTTCTGTATGCATTGTCCATTTCGCAATTCAAATTCTTGCATTTATCATGTTTTGTCTTTTTTATTTTGTGTCGGCATTAGCTACTTACCTTAACATTGATTCCTAATATTTTTTCGTCTCGTGC
The DNA here is from genome assembly GCA_021764765.1 of Vicia sativa. NCBI lineage: Eukaryota > Viridiplantae > Streptophyta > Magnoliopsida > Fabales > Fabaceae > Vicia > Vicia sativa. The sequence continues at coordinate 300,955,842 of CM038792.1, read as the reverse complement.
AGGTTTATATTGGGTTTCTTCCTCGGTGCTATCCCGTGGTATGTTGGGGCGATAATTATGTTTTGTTCCAGGGTAGATTATCGAGAGAAGCCTGGATACATTGCCTGTATAGTTGCTGTAAGTGGATTCTATCCTCTCACTATTTCACTTGAAGCCTGTTTCGGTTCTTTTCTTTTGTATAATCCTTAGCATAGGTATATCATTGTTTGATCCACAATGTACTAGAATGGTATTTTTTGTTTGTCATGTAATAACACTAGCTTTATGAGACTGGTTTTGCAGGCTATTGTGGCTACGGTTGCTATTGTCCTTGGAGCGACAAGTGTAGCAGATGTATGGTGATATTCCCTTCAACAGTTGTAAATGTTTTTGCTAGACTATGTATCTAAACTGTACTAAAACTTATGTCTCAGTGAAGATTTACATATACCAACCATATATTCATTGAAAGATGATACCTTAAGCATATCTTGTAATTGTATTGTTTGATTTGTACAAACTTGTCCTGATTCATACCAAACTGAAACACAAAGCAAAACTTTTTTTGCTTTATGTTATATATATAATCTATATGTATCTCCACTGTAATCAAACTCTTCATTTTCTTTTAAAATTTAATTTTGTAGGATTTGATTGGTGAGTGAGATTTCAACACATGAGAGATGCTTAACAAGTAATCTTGAATGTATAAGTAATCTATAACTATTTTCTCTCCCCCTCTCTCCCCCAGCAAAATTAGACCATAAGGATAGACAAATTGAATCTTAGCCACTTCAAAGCCAGATTTTTTGCTTCTCTGAATAACATTTCTAATATGATTTTCCTTGTTTTGAAAAACTTTTAGAGTGTGTTTGGATGAAGCATTTTAATTAGAGAGTAATTTTTTGAAGAGATTTAAAATGACTTAATCAAAGTCTATTGTTTGGATAAAAAAAATGGAGAATTGTTAAAATAATGTAAATTTATAAAGTATTTTATTCAAGTTAAATTTAAGAAATTTCAAATGACATCAAAAATTAAAAAATTCAAATTACTTCCTAATTTGAATGTTAAATTATATATTATTAATTCTTCAAATTTTGCAAGATGGTCCTTATATTTTATGAAAATTACAAATTTATTTCTAAAATTTTTAAAAATTGCAAATAAGTCTCTAATAATTTTTTATTTTACAAATTAGTGCCTTAAAATTTTCAAAATTGCAAATTGGTCTCATTTTTATGTTTTAAATTTGGCACAAGTTTTAAAACTCATGAAAATGACCCCAAAATTTTTATAATGAATCATTTTAATACTTCATCCAAACAAAAGAATTTAAAATTGAATGGATTTCAATTGAATCATTTGAATTGCTTAGAATTTTGAATTCTTTAAAAATTCATAATTATCTCATCCAAACACACACTTAGGAAATTTTTCATTACACTCTTGTATCTTCTCCAAGGCGTCTGGCGAAATATGTCTAAAGTCTCATATGTTTTTGGCGAAATATGTCTAAAGTCTCATATGTTTTTGTAGATACATCTTTGGATGCACGGAATTCCAATTTTTTCTAAATAGAATTTGGAGATGCACAAAGTGCTTTTAACTTTAAGGGTGTGTTCAAAGATATATCTTGGAACATAACTTATTCTAAAAATAAAAAATCATATATATTACAGAAAGAACCAAAATAAAAAACAAACCAACACTAACATTAGCATTTCATTAGATTAAAATATTCATTACATAGATAGTCATGAAAATAAATTCAACATTACATAACCATTTCATTAGGACGTTGCAACATAATGATTTTATACTCGATGTATCTTTGAATCTTCACATCCACTTCAATTGGACCATTTATTTAATAACAGAGAAAAATACACCACATAATCTTTAAATCTTCACGCGTCTTCCGTTCAATGTTGGTGAAATGGACATTTCCATTGTTGTTAAATGAGAGTGACCGATACTCGAGCTTGACTACTCTGCAATTTTTTGAAAAATACATGAGAGTATTCAGTTTTGAAATTCTGGTATGACATAACCCAGATGTCCTTAGAGGATGTCGAGACATCTGGTCTGACAGAAATAGCGAGGCAAGGCATAAAACAGTTAAACACCGTACTGAAAAGCAATAAACAACACATACTTGTTAACCAAGTTGAGTCTAACTATCTACATCTGGGGGACATACCAAGCCATGGATAAATCCACTATGATAGTATCAATTCCAAGCTAAATTCACCGTTTACAACTTCTCACTTAATCACTACTTGTGCTATATTTCTATCTAAGATTCACCTAGATATGAGACCCTCCTTAATCCCCCTTCAATCGCAGACAACAATTGGACAATAATTCTGAACAAACAGGAAGACACACTTCCATGACCATACCTAGCTAAGACTCAAGGTTAAACTCTCACGTTTACAACCTTTCTCCTAACTAAGAACAACAACTTGGGGTTGCTTGAAAGCATCCTCCAAGAACAATACTAACTTTTGCTTCACATCTTCGAGGAGAACACATTGACTATCTCACAATCCGAGTGGTTCACTTACACCAACTCTCATAGAGAGTGGAGACATTGAATAAGCCCTAGATTTCTACATCTTGAACCCGTGCCAAACTAGGTTACAAACCCTTTCTATTTATAAATTATTTCTAATTGGACTTAGGCTTCAAATCACAACATATCAGCTGTTACAAACCAGCAATAACTTCTGCTACAAACAAGGTCCTCAATCAAATGTTTCCTAAATAATCTCCATATTTAGAAACTCGATATTCTTCAATATTCTGATTTGATTCTTCTTGACCTTTGAATCAGCGCCACATAGGATTGCATAATATTTCCTAAATACTGTGCATGTTGTTAAAACATAACAGAATTAACTAAACCCTAAACTTCAGCTCAAGCGCAATGTCGTATGCTCCTTCATAGGATATCTTATTCGACATGTTGTTCCAGATGTTGAAACTTCTTCAACTCAAGATGTTCCAACATAAGATATGACTTCTTGCTCAACCTGTTCCTTTTAGCAAATTAAGACATCCTATCTAACATATTGCGGTCTTATTTGTTTTACTAAAATTAATTCCAATCCTTAAAATAAAGAACTTACAATCCCCCTTTGACAAATTTTGGCTAAAATAAATAAAAATTACAATTCATATTACAACAATAAACACCAATTATAATCCTTCAACAATAGTCTTCAGCAACTGTTGAACACTACAACATAACACCTTGGAGTCAGTCTTCATATGAGATGTCAAGACATCTTGTTCGACATGTTCTTTTCAGCATTTGAATGAGCTCCATTGACAACAAGAATTTCAGCATCAACGAACAGAAACCTCATGATAAAAGGAAGGAAAGTCTTGTAGTCATTTGATGCAATCAATCCAGACGAGGAAGATGATAACTCAATAGCTACTTTTTTAATTTGTTGATACCTGACCTTGGGGCCTTGTAGTGCCTTGCTCGTAAAATATACTTGTTTCTCTGATCTTTTGTTTCGCGAACGAGGGTTGCGCTCATGACTTTTTCGGCGACAACCAGATAAAAGAATAGAATTTACCCGTTTTCAGGATGCCATAACACGGGAGGTTGTGAGAGGGATTGCTTAAGGTGGAAGAGAGCTTGCTCACATTCTTCTGTCCACTAGAATGTGACCTCTTTTCGCAAGAGTTCAAAGAATGAGAGTGCGCGTTATATCAATTTCACCATGAAACAAGAGAGCGAGGTGAGCATGCCGTTTAAGACTTGTATGGATTTTTTCAAATTGGGCATGAGGAGTTTGGAGAACGCCCTGCATTTGTCAAGGTTGGCCTCGATTCCCCGTTGGGTTAGGCAGAAACCGAGTAATTTTCCCGCCCTAACCCCGAAGGTGCATTTCTTCGGGATGAATCACAGCCTTCATCGTCTTGCTTGGTCGATGACCCTCTTTAGGTGGGAAACATGGTTGATTTCTGCTCGAGATTTGATGATCACGTCATCCATGTATACCTCGAGCATGTACCCGATTTTTCCGTGGAAGACTTTGTTCATCATCCACTGGTATGTGGCGCCCGTGTTTTTTAGGCCGAAGAACATTACATTGTAGTAGTGATTGTTTGACCCGGTCATGAACGCGGTGCAATGCTTGTCACTCATCACCATGGGGATTTGATTGTATCCCGAATATGCGTCCATAACTGATAAAATATTATAGTAGGTCGAGTTGTCGACCAACATGTCAATGTTAGGTAAAGGAAATGCATCTTTGGGGTATATGCCCGGTTAAGATCGGCATAGTCAACACACATTCTCCATTTTTCATTATTATTTTTAACGAGTACAAAATTAGCCAGGTTGAGTACATGGCCTCAGAAATAAAATTTTCCTCTAGGAGGTCTTTTACATCTTTTTCACCAGCCTCCGCTTTCTCGGGAGACTGCCTACGCCCATGTTGTACTACTTCCGTAGCAGTTGGATCTACAACAAGTTGGTGACAGGAGAACTCAGGGTCGAATCCAGGCATCTTCGTAGTGCTCCACATGAACAAATCAACATTTTCTTCGAGACAAGCTTTGAGCTGCTGCCTCGCTAGGTCAGGGAGACGAGCTCTGATCTTCACATCTTTTGTTGGGTCCTCGTCGAGGGGGTGGATTCAAAGTCTCAACCGGGGATAGGCCAGATAGGACACTGTTAGACATTTGGGGCTTCAACTTCATCTTTTGTGAAGAGGGTGTCAAGATCAATAGAGTCAACCTTTGGCAAAGCTTATTCTTTAGTCTGAGCATGTTTGTCCGTTGGGGAGGCGCACTCCAGTATCTACAATGTCCTACCCTTTAGAAATTGTGTTCAAACATCTTCTGGAAGATGCGATGTGTCCATGGATGGTGGCGACACGAGCTCTCTTGGTGTAGAATTTCATCTTTAAGTGTACCGTGGAGGATACCGCGATTAACTCGGCTAGTGCCAATCTCCCTAGGATGCAGTTGTAGAGGGAGGGGAAATCGACCACATGGAAATAGACTTTGACTCGTCGAGATGAAATGTCTTCCTTGAACGTGACGAATAGCTCGACATAACCTCACGGCTGGAGGTCAAGTCGTTGAAACCTTGCAGGTCAGATCCCACATATGGAGACAAGTGAAAGTTTTCTATCTTGAAGGTGTGGAATAGGTGGGGGTGTACATGATATCGACAGAACTCTCCTCGTCGACCAGGATGCAATGTACATCAAAATTGGCTATCCTCGCCCTTACAAGCAGCGATATATTGGAGTTGGGGGCTCCACTAGACAACTCCTCGAGATAGAAGAAGTTTGGCTCGGATCTCCCCTTGAACCTTTCAAGGGTCACAACTTGGACTGGAGCCGTGTCTATTAGCTCACTGGATTTCCTTTTTTGCTGAATTCACCGAGACGTTGCTCATTCCCCAGCCAGATATGACCATAGTGAAGGGGAACCTCTCCCATATATTGTGGGTGAATAGAGGTACGCCATCCTTGATACCGTCGGGGATGTGGAAGTCTTCAGGTTGGGAGATGTAGAAAGCAATATGGAGGGAGCCAGATTCATTTGTCGGCCGAGCATCTTCATCAATCTCTTTGACTTTGCGATTTTCGTGAGGTGTGTCATTCCTCTTGAACTGTTCGAGTCTCTCATCCTTTATGAGTGTCTCAATTGGATCCTTTAAATGGGCGCAGTATTCGATCAAGTAACTGTGTCTTCGATGATATTGACAATATTTGGTTATGTCGATCCCAAGCTTAGCAAGAGTTGGACAGGGGCGTCTGGCCCTCTGGCTTTTAACTCACCGTTGGCACAGTCTGCCAGGATAGGCTCACAGGAAGTTGTGAGCGGGGTGTACTCTGTGAAACGCCCGACTGGTCCTCTGTGCTCGTGGGATTCACGAGGTTTCTCTTCTCTTCTCTTCTTCGACTCGTCGAGAAGAGCCTGCATCATTATGTTGCGGGACACTGGTTGCTCCACGGTTCCTCTAATCGTAGGCAGTGTTAGCGACCTCCTTTTCTTCATAAGTAATGTAGGTCCGAGATTTGTCAAGGAGGGCATCGAAATACTGGGGGGCTCGATAATGACAACCTTTCCAAAGTCAGTTCCCGAGAGAAGTCCCCTATCGAGCAAGTATCTCTACATGTGGTCGTTGCAGGAGACCTGAATGACTTCTCGATTGAAGCGATCAATGTACTCCCAGAGAGTCTCGTTGCTCCTCTGTATGATTGCCTCGAGGGAGGCTTTGGTTTTAGGGTGATGGCAAGATGTTTTAAAAGTGCTGGAAAATTGCCTTTTCAGATCCCTCCACGAGTTGGTCGACTCGGGGGGAGGCTTTTATACCAATCCTTGGTTGTCTTCCTCAAAGTCACGGGGAACAACCTACATTTGATGGGACCCCCGACGTTGTGACAATGGAGCATCGCCTTGAAACCGTTGAGGTGGTCGATGGGATCAATAACGCCATCGTAGCTACTTATGGGGGGAGGTTTCTCCATTCCTCTCAGGATATGGGCCTCTATGATGGCCTGGGAAAGTGGACCTGGGGGTCATCTTCGTCGTTGCGCTCGGAAGAGAGATATGGGGAGCGGGTGTGGCGGTGCCTTTTGCGTGGATAATTCTTTGGTCGGGTCTTACTCTCCTCATTGCCCTTGTTTCTCTTGTGGTCTTTGGTTTGTCGTTTCTTGCGTGAGAGAGTGTGACCGCATTTCTTTACGGGTTGGGATTGAGGCCTCTCCAAGGTAGGACCGCACCCAGTATGACAGAGAGACAGACTTTGAGAATCGTCTCGTCAGTGTCTCCACAAGGGAGATCGGGAGTGATCCTCGTGTCTCCGGGGAGACTGAGCCCGTGAATCTGGTCTTTAGTGTCTTTTTGGAGACCGACGGGTCCTCTTCAACATTCCCAGACGTTCTCCTTGCTCAAACAGTAAGTAGTTCGTTTGATTGATGGCTGTAAACAGGGTCGCGGTGGTCGGGTCGGCATTGGCAGGCACCTGGATATCCTGGTATGTCGCGGGCTCGGGAATATTTTGATGTGGATTATTGAGCAGGTGTCCACGAGTTAACGAGGAGATAGTCTGTTTGTCCCTGAGGTCGTTCTCAGGGACGAAAATATTGTTGTTGTTGCCCAAATCAACGTAGTGGGCGTTTTTGTCTCTGATGTTAGCTTGGTTGGTCATGACGATAAGAGAGTAGAGGTTGCTTTAGTCTTGAGTTATGAAAAGACGGGGAAGCAAGTTCCCACAGAGGGCGCCATTGATCGTACTTGATCAGAAGGATCGTCACTGGCCCACAAACTTGTTGAGCGACTACTAATGAGTGAAGTGGAGGAGGGATGTACCTGCAAGGTACTTCGATGCTAAAGTGATGATGCGAGCAATCAGAGTGCAAGTACTATAGTGAATAAAAGCATCAATACTCGATCCTCTCAAATGAGAGGGTCTGGGCCAAGGTCCTCACATTGGGCTGATGAAGCAGGCCCAAGGTGAAGATTGTCAGGATCTATGAGTGTATGGGGGCCAACACATGGTCCCTCTCATGAATGAACTGCTCTAAACTATCAGGAAGATATGGATGTGACCTTTTCACAGTCAAAACGACTCCGTGACATTCAGAGATAAGAGATACCTGCCCTACGAGGAAATCCTCGACAATTATATGGGCTGGATATCCTCGAGGTAGCATCCTCGGAGCTAGGAGTGTGATCACTGCTTGGAGTGGCTTCCTCGAGGTAGCGTCCTCGACGCGAGGTGTGAGGTCCCTTCTCGACGAGCTCATGGGCAGATTTGCCTCTAATGGTTTTACTCCAGCAACATAGTTGGATTGGGCCTAGGATGAGCGTGGGCCTAGTCCCGTACAATCACAAACATGATAATCACTAAAGTTGATGATTTTAACATTTTAGTGAAATCATATCATTGATACTTCTTTTTCAAAACACGACTATCCACTAGGTTACAAATCTGAAGGCAAAATTTTGAATTGCATAAAATATAAGGTTAAATATGTTTTTAATCCCTATAAATATGTGACTCTGCAATTTTGGTCCCTTTAAAATTTTTCTTCGAATAATGGTCCTCGCAAAATTATTATGCACATAGGTTTAGTCCCGGCTGTTAAACTGATGTATATTTTTGAATGATGATTTTACAAATGTGTGTAGAACGTTATAAAAAGTTTCTCGAAAAAAAAAGAACTCAAAATTTAATTTCTAAATCGAGATTTTCATTACTTTTATCAATATTTTTTGAAATTAAAAAAATCATATTTAATTCTTCTCATTTTAAAAGATTCTAATATTTAGTAAATAAATATTGTATAGTATTCTGAACACATATGGAAAAAAATTATTCAAAAACTTAAAAATTTAAGGGTAATTAAACCGTTTTAAAATTTTTAGAAAATAACAAGGACTAAAACTGCATGAAAAGAAGCTTGCGAGTACCATTATTCGAAAGAAAATTTTAAAAGAACAAAATTGCAAGATCGCATATTTATAGGGACTAAAAACATATTTAACCCAAAAATATATTACATAAAGACTCTCGGTCATTTTTATAATATAGTGACAGACTGAAAGGTAATATAATAAAGAAGAAAGCATCTTTCATATTCTTTTATTCACGACAATATGACAAAGCTGGAGACAAAAGATCAAAAGGATATCATTAATTAAGAACAAAAAGATAACCTAAAAAGACTTTTAATATGTAAACACTCTCACTTCCTTTCTTTTCATTCTCTATCTTCTTTGCATCACTAAGTACCAACATAGAAATGGAATGGCTTTCATGCATGATTTTCATCATATTGACACTTGGTTTGATATGTTCTTGGAGGGTGTTGAATTGGTTGTGGCTTAGGCCAAAGAAGTTAGAGAAGCTGTTGAGAGAGCAAGGTCTTCATGGTAATTCATATAGGATCTTGGTTGGGGATGTTAAGGATCTTTTTAAGATGGAAAAGGAATCTAAGACCAAATCCATGAATCTCTCAGATGATATTATTCCACGTGTCAGTCCGTACATCCAACAGAGTGTTAGAATTCATGGTATGTTTGTTCTTTGCTCAAATTTTAAAAGAAATGATTAAAACAACTCAAAATGTAACATCAAGATGAATAACTCTCTAACACTTACTTATAAAATTGCTAATTATATGCAGGTAAGAATTCTTTTATTTGGTTTGGAACAAAGCCAAGGGTGATTCTCACAAAACCAGAGCAAATAAAAGATGTATTGAACAATATCTCTGAATTCCCAAAGAGAAATAATAAAATTTTCAAGTTACTTGTTAGTGGTCTTGCTAGCCATCAAGGAGAAAAGTGGAGCAAACATAGAAGGCTAATCAACCCTGCTTTCCAACTAGAAAAATTAAAGGTTAGTTTCTAGTTACAAACCATATACAAGCTCTTAAATATGAATATTTATGCACTACAATTCTCCATATGACATTGTTTTTATGATCACACTACAGATTATGACACCATCTTTCTTGACAAGCTGCAATGATTTGATTAGCAAATGGGAGGAAATGTTGTCTTCAGATGAGTCATGCGAAATAGACATATGGCCTTCTCTTCAAAACTTGGCTAGTGATGCTATTTCTCGAACATCATTTGGGAGTAGTTACGAAGAAGGAAAAAGAATATTCGAACTTCAAAGACAACTAGCTGAACTTACAATACAAGATTTGGTTAAATCTTTCATTCCTTTATGGAGGTATATAATGAGATATTTCCATATCATACACTTATTTACTTGGCATTTTTATTTTTCTTAGTTATATTTCAATATTTTTGTTTGTAGATTTGTACCTACTACCGTCCATAGAAAGATGAGTGAAATTGACAAAGATATAAAATCTTCTCTTAAAAATATCATCAACAAGAGGGAGAAAGAACTTGGTGAATCTACTACAAATGATTTATTGAGTATTCTTCTTGAATCAAATCACAAGGAAATTGGAGAAAATACAAATAACAAGAATGTAGGAATGACTCTTGATGATGTAGTAGGGGAATGCAAATTGTTCTACTTTGCTGGACAAGAGACTACTTCAGTTTTGCTTGTATGGACTATGATATTGTTGAGTAGATACCCTTATTGGCAAGATCGTGCAAGGCAGGAGGTGTTACAAATCTTTGGAAACAAAAAACCAGACTATGATACTCTAAATAATTTAAAGATTGTAAGTATTTATTATTATCTCTGGTCCTATTTATAAAAGAAAGTTGATTTTTTAAATTCATTGAATAATTAATGTATGATCTATTATATAGCCTTTAATGTACTTTCAATCTCTTATTATTTTTGTTAACTTAAATATTTTTGTGACAGGTTACCATGATTTTGTACGAGGTTCTTAGGTTATACCCTCCTGTAATTGGCCTAGTTCGACAAATTGAAAAAGATGTAAAACTTGGAAACCTAATATTACCTGCTGGAGTGGAAGTTTTGTTACCAATTATTTTGCTTCATCATGACTGTGAACTCTGGGGTAATGATGCTAAGATCTTCAATCCTGAAAGATTTTCTGAAGGTGTTTTGAAAGCAACAAATGGAAGATATTCATTTTTTCCATTTGGAGGGGGTCCTAGAATTTGCATTGGACAAAACTTTTCCATAATGGAAGCAAAGATGGCAATCTCAACGATTTTACAATATTTCTCATTTGAACTTTCACCAACTTATGCTCATGCTCCATCCACTATGATTACTCTTCAACCACAGTATGGTGCTCAAATTCTTATACGTAAATTTAGAGACATCAAAATTGAATCATAGTCTGGTGATGAAGAATGAAATATATTATCCAGTAATAATGTCCACAAATGTCATATTGTAATTTTAAATTATGAATATTATGAGCTACTATGTTTTCTTTCACATAAATCTATAATAAAACTTTTTAAATTATATTTCATAAATATATTACTACATCTCAATGTAAGATGGGTGGAGAAGATTTCTAATGTTAGGGAGGAGGTGATCAAGTACTTCTCTAATTAGTTTATGAAATTTCTTTTTAAAAGGTCCATTCTAGATGGGTCTACCCTTCGATATGTCTCTTTTAAAGATAAAATGATTTCTCATTCCACTCTTGTTACTTCTTTCAGATCCTGCACGGAATTTTCAAAATGTTCTCTATTTCCGGAGATTCATCTCTGGACGCACTAAATTTCATTTTTAAAAAAATAAAATTTGAAGATGCACAACCAAAGTCAAGTTAATGGTTTATTCGGATTTGCAACTTCAGAAACACATTTTTTATAGGTAAAAAGTATATGTTGGAGATGAATCTTATTTAAAGGTCACGCCAGACCTTCCCTCATCTCCTTCCTTCTTCATTTTTTAGAAAAACAAAAATTTATCTCTACCTCTCTATTAACCCATTTACAGTATACCCTCCAGATCAAGTTTTAAAGTACCATTCTTGTGTTTCTTACAATTCCCAACTTCTTCTATCTACTATATTCAACATCAGAGCACTCTACACTCTAACCAACACATTTAAGAGTAAGTTTTTTGTTTAACTTATTTTGATTTTTGATTAATGTATTAGCTCAAATGTACTTGTTTTTATGCATAAGATAGCCCAAATATGTTAGTGTATAAGTTTGGAGACTTTATTTATACGATTTGGATAAGTTTAGTTGGGTTTGGATGAGTTAGGGCAGTTGTAAAAAGGATTATGCTAATGAAGATGTCAAAGCTTTTTTTGGATAGGCATATCTGAACTGTGATGTTCCATATTTTAGGATATGCATATCCAAACTCATTCATTCCTGTTTTTTGTTGCATTTTTTTCTCTTTAGGATGGCTGAAAACCAAGAAAGGTTGAGACTTGGTGCGTTCCATGATGAGGATGACCCAGTTGCACCCCAAACACGACTTGATGAGGATGCCCCCTTGTAGACCCGTTTCCAAGAGGACCCACTGTTACCTTAAAAACTCTTTAAGGTATATTCGTTTCCTATATATAAAGGTATTCATTTGAAATAAGGATTGTAAGGAAATTAAAGTCAAGATGGTTGAAATTTGGTTTTATCAAACTAAAGAATTTAATGATTCAATGGAAATATTAAGCCAAGATGTCGAAATTGGGACCTGTCGACCAAAAGGAGAGAGGTTGATATAAATGGCAAGCAAGATGGTCGAAATTGGTTTTGTCGGCCAAAGTGAATCCAAGGCTTAGAGGAATTTGAATTTTTTGGTTATGTTAGTGACAAGTGTTGAAGCAAGCCCAAAAGCGGGAGAATTTGAATTTTGAAGTTATCAGTAGTTGCAAGTAGTTGTGTTCTGATTAAGCGCCAAATAGGTGGCAAAATCTTGAGGAGAAGTTGTCTTAGGCTAAGAAGCGTGTCAAGTAGATAGTGTGCATAGGCAGTTATGTTGTAATCACTATAAATAAAATGGTCCAATGTAGAATTCTGGGTGTTCATTTGTACTAAAATCACTTGCCAAACTCTATTATTCAAAGCGTAAGGAAGCGAAGAGTGCAAAAGTGTTTGATGTACGTGAATCACCATTTATATTTCAATGCAAATATTTTACTTTTCACTTGTTCCTTTTGAATCATTTACTTGCTTTCTATTTACTTTTGAACAATCCCTTTACGTTATCATTTGCTTCGTATAAACGCCTTATGTCGATCACGAGTCACCCAGTTGGTTAAATCAAATTATCATTTATTTCGTTTAAACGTCCTCTGTCGGTCACGAGCCACCATCCAGTTGGTAGAATTATAGTGTGGAAACTTCATTTATAATTCTTCCCTTATTTATAGAAAACTGTTTCTCACAGTAAGGATTTCGACAGAACAAGTAGTTCTTCGATCTCTTAGCACATGTCTTAAGATCAACTAGTCGATCTTGCAAGTAACCCTTAGTTTTTAGGGCTTTGGGAAGACTAGCGGTTGTTTACCATCCTTTAGGTTGTTCCACATATACTTCCTCATTTAAGTAGCCATTTAAGAATGCACTCTTCACATCCATTTGAAACCGTTTGAACTTCAGGATGCAGGCAACTCCTAGTAGTAGTTTGATTGACTCAAGACGAGCTACTGGGGAAAGGGTCTCATCAAAGTCTATGCCTTCTATTTGAGTGTATCCTTGAGCAACCAGTCTTGCTTTGTTTATGGTAATTACTTCTTCCTCATCAGATTTGTTCTTATAAATCCACTTGGTGCCAATAACATTGATGCCTTCTGGTCTTGGGACTAGATCCCAGAATTCATTCCTCTTGAATTGTTCTATTTCTTCTTGCATGGCATTGATCTAGAACTCATCTTTTAGGGCTTCATTGACATTTTTGGGCTCAATTTTTGAGACAAAACATGAGTTGGTGATGACTTCTTTTGATCTGGTGGTGACTCCTTTATTTGAATCTCCTATGATGAGCTCTTTGGGATGGTCTTTCTGAATTCTAGTATAGGGTCCTTTGTTGACTTGATTTTATGGAGGTTCTTCATTATTTTGAGGAGGATCCTCGTGTTCGTTTGTGGCAGTAACTGGAGTGTCTTCTAGGGATGTTTCGACATTGTCTAAGACATCAACTTCTCCATTCCATTCTCTATCATCAATTACAACATTTATGGATTACATCATGACTTTTGTTCTATTGTTGAAGACTCTATATGACCTGTTGTTAGTGGAGTATCCTAGAAATATTCCTTCATCACTCTTGGGGTCTAGTTTTCTCCTTTGTTCTCGATCATCCAGTATGTAGCATTTACTTCCAAAGATGTGAAAGTATTTGACAGTAGGTTTTTTACCCTTCCACATTTCATAAATGGAAGTTGATGTACCCTTTCTTAGAGTTACCCTATTATGAATGTAGCATGCGGTGTTCATGGCCTCAGCCCAAAAGTGGTAAGGTAGTTTCTTTGCATGAATCATTGCTCTGGGAGATTCTTGTAACGTTCGATTTTTACGCTCTACAATCCCATTTTATTGAGGAGTGATGGGTGATGAGAATTCATGACTAATTTCTTCAGAGGAATCGAACTCAGTGAATTTGCTGTGTTCTGGACTGGCCCTCGCCCTAGGCCCAATAGATCCCAGGCCCAATTGCCCTTGGAAAATGGCTGGGAATGTCCATGCGGGGGCACGTGGCTGGCCCAACGGATCCCAGGCCCGATTGCCCTTGGAGGGCAGCTGGGACTGTCAACGCGGGGGCACGTGGCCGGTCCAACGGATCCCAGTTGTCCTCGACGGCCACGTGCCCCCCGATATTATCGGACCCTGTTGACTAGGTTTCCTTAACCGTCAAGTCTCCCAAGAACTTCGCAACAAACCCGATTTCCGGCGACATCTAGGGAGGAGGCCACGTCGGCCTCCTGCACACGCAAGTTCTAGAATCCGCTAGTGGGCTTGACCGCCCACTAATCGGATCTTGGCCCAATTATAAATACCCTCTCACTTGAGAGGTGGATCTCATTCTTACTCTTCTCTCACTTGCTTGCTCTCCGCCTCTACTTACTTTGGCATCGAGTGTCTTGCAGTACCCCCTTCTCTTTCATTTTGGGCCACCGCGCATTGGGCCAAGACACCTTCCGGTCGCACGATGGCGCCGTCTGGGAATCTTGCTTCCCGTCTCCTTTCATTCAGCTTGACCAAAGCAAACCAAAACTCGCTTTGTCATGGCGATCTTGCAACCAACGCAAAGTCCCCTCGCGACGATGTGGCCGAGCAAAACGACACCATCTTTCCAAGCGAGATCCTCGGGGCAAACCGCCTCCACCGGATCCTATCGAGGAGAAGAGCGCAGAGTCGAATCACATCGCTGCCGGCAACTGACCCCGCGGTCTTTCAAGCATCGGCACCTCCGATGTTGATCCCACGGTCACGCCTCTTCGCGCCATCAACAACACCAACCTCCCGCTTCTTCACCGTGGGGAACGCCTTCATGTTCTAGAAGCCTCCACGATCACCATGAGACGCCGACTCACTGCACTCATGGTCGCCATCACCGACGACATCGCCTCAAACTCCTCCGCGAGAAATAAGAGGGATGACTCGAGCTCGACACGCCGCTCCCGAGGGAGGGGACCCGTGACCGAGCGACGAGACCAGAACAACCCAAGGAACAACAATCACCTCCCGACGTGAAGGAAGAAACAATGAGTCCGTGGGACCAAGGGTGCATGCTCGCACTGTAACTCAACACCGCCCGCCGCCCCACCGAGCGACGAGGATGACCCCGCAGCCCCCGTCCGCTAGCATCATGAATGCCCCACCCTGGGAATGGAGAAACCGCCATGCCTATGATGGGGTCGACGACCCCATCGACCACATCGATGGTTTCAAGCCATGCTCCAATACCTCAACGTTGAGGACCGATCAAATGTAGGTGCTCCCACCACTCGTGAAAACAAAGAATGGATCGGTATAAGAGTTTACCCCGGGTCCATACACTCGGAGAGAACTCAAGGCCCAGCTCACGAGCACATTCACAGCCTCCCGCAGCACCAAGACCGAGGCCTCCTCGAGGCCATCATTCGTAAAGCGATGAGACCTCCGAGAATACATTGATCGCCTCAACAGGAAGCTATACAAGTTCCCCGTGATGACCGATGAAGCGATACTTGCCGGAAAGAGGGCTCCTTCCCGTATGGATTTCAAAGCCGCTGGCATCGAACCCCTACCACCTCGATGCTCTCCTCGACAAAGCTCGTGCCTATATCACATACGAGGAGAAGGAGGCGCCAATCGCGCCGAGACTCGAGGAGTCGAGGCTCGGGAATGCCACCGACACCAAGATAACCGACGTGAGGCGGTGTTCGCCTCGTCGCCTTGATGAAAACGACGCGAGGATAGACTCCCGGAGTCCCGCAATGAGGCCCACCGGACGCTTCACCGACACACACGCTAACCGCTTCGCGAGCGGATCCTAGCAGAGTGCTCGCCATGGTTCAAGGATGGAGGGTCGACGCCCAAACCTACTCCCGCAAAACCAGCGGATGAACGGGCATTGCCAAGATCACCAAGTCACGGCCACTTGATCAAGACCGCCCACCTCAAGGACGCGATCGAGACACTAATCAAAGGTGGGAGACTCGACAATACAAGAAACCCAAGGCTCAAGGAGTGCCCGAGATACCAAAGACGCCGAGGACGAGGGACGACCGAAGGGACTTTGGCCCCTACCAGATAGCATACTCTGTAACTAGGCCCGGACTTTCGAGCCCTATGTTCACCCATGGGAGGAATTCCCCCATGGTCATCTCCGGGGGCGACCCACTATCCATTAACTCGGCCAAAAGAAAATTCGACGAGCGATCGACAAGGCCCCCAAGGTCTCGCCGAAGCCCGCGGCTAGTCCGAGCCGATCACTTTCTACTTGAGGAGCTTCCGGAGGAGCACCAAACCCCATATCCCTCCTCATCAAGGCAAGAATGGCCAACTTCAAGTCCACGTAATCCGGTCGACGAGGGCGCTTGACGCCATGTACACGCACCTTTTCCGAACACTCCAGCCCGACGAGTCTCACCTTTCGCCATACGTGGGATCCGACCTTCAGGGGTTCAACGGCTCCACGTCCCGACCTTGGGGGTACGTCGAGCTCCTCGTCACCTTCGGCGAGGACGTCGCTTCGCGACAGGTCAAAGTTCGCTTCCTGGTGATCAACTGCCACTCGCTCTACAACGCCATCTTGGCGTAACGACGCGCGTAACTCACGCAGCACCTTCAACCGTCCATCTCAAGCTCAAGTTCTACACCAAGAGGGGACGCGTCGCTACCATCTGCGGCGACATCAAAGCTGCGAGGAGGTGCCACAACGCTGCGGCCAGGGGACAGACCTTGGTCGACCCAAAAGCAGCCTCCAGCAAGAAGGAAGGGCCGGACAACGCCCAGGTAGAGCTCCCCAAAACCGCAGAGGATTAGAGCCCCAACATCAAGACAAAGGGACCTCGACACCGATTCACAACGGATGAAGTCGACGGCAAGTGGGGACGCAGATCCACTCCGACCAATTCCGACGGCGAGTTCGAGCTCGTCCCCTGAGAAGATCCCAAGAATGCGTTAAGATCGCCGACCTCCCGACCTTGCAAAGAAGCAACTCGTAGCTTGCTTCGAAAATGCATCTCTTCGTGGAGCGCAGCGAATGCCCGACTGACCCCGAGGTCGCCCGCCATCACCGCCATAGATCCACCGCTAGGGCCATAGTACAACGAGGCGTGGCCTCCCGAGAAGGCTGAGAAAAAGTCGTAAAAGACCTCCTAGAGGCAAATTTTATTTCCGAGGCCAAGTATTCAACTTGGTTGTCGAACGTTGTACTTGTTAAAAAATCTAATGGAAAATGGCGTATGTGCGTTGACTACACTAATCTCAATCGGGCATGTCCCAAAGATGCTTTTCCTTTACCTAACATTGATAGACTGGTCGACAACTCGGCCGGCTATAAATTACTTTCTTTTTTAGATGCTTACTCAAGATACAACCAGATCCCCATGGACATGACCGACAGGACCTGCACGGCCTTCATGACGGAGTCGGGGAACTATTACTACAACGTAATGCCCTTCGGACTGAAGAACGCCGGAGCGACCTACCAACGAATGATGAACAAAGTGTTTCGAAGTGAGATCGGCGACATGCTCGAGGTGTACATGGACGACATGATCGTGAAATCCCAAGCCGAGGATGACCACGCATCACGACTAACAAAAGTCTTCGACCAAGCCCGGAAGCACATAATGCGCCCAACCCGAGAAGTGCACGCTCGAGTCAAGGCCGCAAGTTCCTCTTCTATCTTACGTAACGGGATCAAGCCAACCGACAAATGCTCGGGCATTCTCCGAACCGCCCACACCTGTGTCCAAGAAGTCCATTCAAGTCTTGAACGGCATGCTAACTCTCGCTTCGTAGCAAGATCGGCACAACATGCACCCCATTTTTCAAACTATCGAGGAAGGGCCGACCTTCAATGGAACGAGGAATGCGAGCAAGCCCTCCTACACCTCAAACGAGCACTCTCTCAACCGCGGTTTCTCGCGACCACGTGTCGGGAAACACTATACTTGTACTTAGCCGTGTCCAATGAAGCAAGAAGCGCACTATACGTGAAACCAATGACAGCAAAACCCGCCTACTTCACGAGCAAAGCCCTTCAAGGGCCGAAACCAGATATCAGAATCGAAGGTCGCTACCGCCATCGCCGCGAGGAGATTGCGATACTACCTCGCCCACGCCGCCGCCGTGGCGCACGTAATGCCCGCGGAAACAACTCTCGCCCGTCCGAACATGGCCGGACGAATGTTGAGATGGTCCCTCGAACTTTCTGAATTCGACATTCAGTATGAAGGACGGAAAGCCTTGAAGGCACAAGCGCTAGCCGACTTCCTCGCCGAAATGACTGCCCACGAGCAAGCGCCCCAAGCGAGCAACAAATGGATCCTACATGTCGACGGAGCCTCAAGTTCGACAGAAGCGGCGCCGGCGTCCTCCTCGAAAACGAAGAAGGCATCGTAATCGAGCATTCGTTAACTCGCCTTCCCAACGTCCAACAATCAGCGTAATATGAGGCATCGTCATGGACTACGATCAGCCGAGGACATAGGCGCCAAGACATCCAGATATTCACCGATTCCCAACTCGTCGCATCGCAAGTCCCTGAGACTACTGTGCTAAAACGACAATCTTATCGAATACCTCCACCTTGTAAAGGAAAACTCAAGGGCTTCGACCGAGCGGAGATAAACACGCCCCGGGAATGTAACACCCGGCGATATCTTGTCCAAGCTCATGAGCACAAAGAAGAAAGGAGGGAACCGCTCAGTAATACAGAAACACCGCCAACCGAGCATAGAGAGGTCCGCGACGACACTCGACGAAATGCGATCGGTGATGCAGACCGGATGACCCCGTGTTCAACTATCTCACACGCTGGGCATTGATCACGACAAACCGGAAGCCGCCGCCACCAACGTTGCAGATGCTCACGCCGCCCTCGAGCGTATGTTGTATCAAGAGGCTTCTCCATCCCCCTACTCAAGTGCGTCGAGGAGTCCAAGGTGGTGGCATTCTTCACGAAATTACGAAGGTATTAACGCACAACACTGGGGACGGCCTCGCCCGTAAAGCGCTATGCCACTACTATTGGCCCACCATGCAAGGACGCCAAAGAACACGTAAAAAGTGCGACAGTGCCAACGCCACCGACATGCACATCGCGCCACCCCACGAGCTCACTACGCCACCTCCCCGGGGCCCTTCACCGGGGGGCATGGATATACTCGGTCCCTTCACCCAAGGCTCTTACCAAAACAAGTACCTTATCGTCCGTGGACTACTTCACTAAATGGATAGAGGCCGAGGCACTTGCCAAAATCACTTCCTTTAACATCCTTCGCTTTTACAAACGAAACGCCCTTGCCCGCTCGGTATTCCATGTGCCCTCGCCACGACAACGGACACTTCACCCATCGTAACTTCCGCAATTTCGCTGCACGGCCGGGCACCAAGCACCACTTCACATCCGCCGAGCATCCCTGCACCAACGGCCAAGCATAGTCATGAGCAGTCCCGCCGCGAGGACTCAAAGGAGACTTGAGAAGCCAAGAGCGTGGGTAGAAGAACTTCAGGCCGTGGGCATACCGAACTCCCCATTCTACCACAGAGAACCCTGCCCTTAACGACGGAAGGCGGTCATACCCGTCGAAATCAGAGAGCCGTCAAGGCGCACCGAATTTCCCCTAGAAGAGGAAGCGAATGACGAGGCACTGCGCGAGGAGCTAGATCTAGTCGACGAGATACGCGAAGGCGCGGCGTTACGGGAAGCACGTTTAAAACAACAGATCACGCTGCGCCACGACCAGAAGGTCATCAAGCGCGAGTTCGAAGTCGGCAGCCTGGTCCTCCGCAGGAATCAAAAAGAATCTCGAGAGGGGAAGCTGGCCGCCAATTGGGAAGGGCCATATCGTGTCCGAGCAAAAACGGGCACGGGAGCGTATTACCTCGAAAATCTAAACGGAGTACAACTCCCTCGACCTTGGAACGCTACAAAGCTCAAACAGTACTACAGCTGAGCTAGGACGACCACGTGCTCAACGCCTTGTGGCCCTTAAACTCCTCCTCGGAGATTTAGCTCACTTGGTCGCAATGGTGCTCAGACGCCCCAAGCCACTTTACACACGGGACCTACTCGACTACGCAGTAGGGACCCTGTCGATGCGGAACCCCGATCGAGGTCCGCGGGTATTTCTTGCACCTTTGTGATGTCCGGCTCATGACGGATGGTCCACGCCCGAGGATGTGGTCTCGTAGCGACCATATCCTCGCTCGGGCCTCAAGCCCCAAACCTAGCGCCGTGGATAACAACGCCGAGCGCTTGTATAACAAGGTCGAGCATAGCATACACACAAATTAACATAAGTATAAGCATTGGTAATAAAGCATCGATATGTAAATGGCCACCGACGGCCGCCTAAATAATACGGCACAAGACCCAAATTACAAACATACAAAAACGGCACATGCCCAAGTACGAATTCTAAAAGGGCAGCAGGGCAAAATAAAGCTCGCAGCCCAAACAAATCCAAACAACAATCATTCAACAGAGCCACGACCTCCCCGCCGACCACGCCGTGAAAGGGTCCTATCCAAGTCACCACCCACCCTAGGGTTCACCACCGCACTGCTGGATGGCCCGCTCAAAGCCAAGGACGCGCCCACGGTGTCCTTCGAGGAGCTTTATCCTTCCGATCAAGCTAGCCCGAGTGAGAAGCGCCCGCCCTCGGATTCATCCCCATCAAGACCAATTGCTCCCTCACCGCTTCAACTCGGCCTCAAATTATTTTTCTCATCGCCGGGGCTGCACTGCCCTTCATCTCCTCACTCGGTGGCCATTGCCTTACATCCGGCATCCACGCCTTGAGCTTCAAGAACTCGGTCCGACACCCTTGCCTCGAGCTCCAAGGCACCGCGCGATCGCTGGCTTGGGAGGCCCGAGCTAGAGGGCCACCTCGTCGCTGAGAGTCAACGAGGTCTCAAGCATCCAAATAACTGGACGCCGGGCGACCATGCTTTCTCCCGCGCCGGGTCGAGCCTCGGATCATATCCTTCTCCGCTCGCCGCATCGAGGTCTCCTCAAGAGTTGCCTCTGAGCATAACAGGGGGCAACACGAAGGCATCCCCAGCAGAAACAGAGCTCCCGGGCACTTCTTGCTCGGTGTGCTCCCTCCTTCGCCTCTTGAGTGGTTGATCCGGAGAGGACGCAGGGGAAGGAGTACTCACCGCGTCGGGTATCTTCGCACCGTCACCGGAGCTCCCCAACCCGATCCTTGGCAGTCAAGCGACCACCCTTAGGTCGCAGCTTGAGCATACGTTCCTCCATGGCCGCCATTTTATCTGCAAAACAAACAAAGAAAACGTTAGCACACGTCAATACACGGGCAATTCCCCTTATGCACTTCAAAATAAATACCTAGGAGCTCTCAACGCCCTCGCCGCACTCGCAATGAGGAGGGCCTTGGTATGGATATATCGCCGGGCTATCTCGATTTCGCTAGAGTCGAGGAGCACGCTTCTCCCGGTCGACACATATGGCCGCCTAAAGCTCTTCACAAAATTTTCCAACCTCCCATAGGAAAGTTGGTCGTCTTGTCCATCTTCTGCTCACGGAGTAGAAACCGCCCGCTCATAATGCCCCTATCCCATTCGAGGAAACTACCATATCCTCTCCACCTCCTGTCCGTCCTCGTTGATCGCCGTAGTCCGCTCGAACAGGGTATTCTCGGCCTCCCTCGTGACGAGCTTTATCACGTAGAACCGTTTTTTAAAGTCCCGGACAGAGTCCAGGTACGGCCTGAAAAGTTTCCCGGACGCTTGAACGAAACCCAGGCGCATTTATCCCCGACCATCTATCGCTGCAGATGAAAGATGCGGAAGAAGAGGGGGAGAGTGGCCCCTATATCCAAGTAACGACAAACGATTTCGAATGCCCGCATGAAGGCTGTATGCTCGGATGGAGTTATGAAGGGGCAAGATTCAGCCAGGAGAAGACCCCGGTCTGGAAGCCAGTGAAGGGCAAACGGAAGCCCGCCTCCCGTAATGCGAATTCATACATGGGAAATCTCGAGGAGCACGACGAGCGATCCTCCTTCCGCCTGTGGATTTGCACGACCCAGAACCCTCGATTCCTTCGCCTAAATCTTCGATTGAACGATTGGATGAATCTGGAGAAGTCCGATTGAAAGTTCTGGTTCAGCGCCACCCAGAGAGGTCCGCCAACCTTACTCGACGGGTCCGCCGCCCCTCGCCGCCACCACATATCCGATCCCCGCACCGAAAAGCAAGAAAGAAAAGTGAATTCGAGGACATCAAATCCACCCTCCACCACGACTCAAGTGACACGGCGAGGGGCCCGGACGACGAAAAGAACGAGCAGACACGGCCCTCTCACAAGGACCTCGCGGATTACTTTTCCAACAAACTCATCAACCGACCATAAAAATTCTCGTAGTGCAAGAATCTCCCGCGAGATTCGGCTTTTCGTGGCATTCAAGTTTCGCCTGCCTCATCCTAATCTCTGCCCGTAATATTCAACTCTCTCCCCGCTATATGCAAGAATCTCCCCGCAGGATTCAACTCTCTCCCCGCAAAATGCAAGAAATCCCCCGCGACACTCAATCTCTTCCCCGCGATATTCATACAAGATAAACGCTAAATTCATCCTAAATTCATCCTAAAACACGAATTGAAAGGAGATTATCAAAGAATCAAGGACGTTACCTGCTTTCGGAGTCGAAGACATGTCAAGAAATTTGAGATTGAAAGTTGTGGAAGGTTCTGCGTTCGAGAGCTTTTTGGCTGGAAAATCAGGGAAGAATGCACAAATGAAACCCTAAAAATCCTTTTTATAACAAAAACCCAAGGGCATACGAAAGGTCACGCCTTTAGGCGCCAAAAGTTCCATCTCATAATGACAAGTGGCATTGAACTGACACGACGCCTGCCCCCGACGCCCCCGGATCTCCCGAGCGTAGCGACTGAAATGACTCCGCTGTGGGCTGCAGATTCCGCGAAGGCTCATTTTTTACCCAAGTGAGACCATCGCTGAGCGCCCGCCGAGGACCTTCGGTCAAAGTCATTGCCCGCTAGAGCAAAGACTGGGGCTCTGCTCGGATCGCCTCGCCCTAGGCCCAATAGATCCCAGGCCCAATTGCCCTTGGAAAACGGCTGGGAATGTCCATGCGGGGGCACGTGGCCGGCCCAACGGATCCCAGGCCCGATTTCCCTTGGAGGGCAGCTGGGACTGTCCACGGGGGCACGTGGCCGGTCCAACGGATCCCAGTTGTCCTCGACGGCCACGTGCCCCCCGATATTATCGGACCCTGTTGACTAGGTTTCCTTAACCGTCAAGTCTCCCAGGAACTTCGCAACAAACCCGGATTTCCCGGGCGACAATCTAGGGAGGAGGCCACGTGCTGGCCTCCCTGCACACGCAAGCCCTAGCAATCCGCTAGTGGGCTTGGACTTCTGCCCACTAATCGGATCTTGGCCCAACGCTGGGGGCTATAAATACCCGGTCAGGTATCTCATTCTTACTCTCTTCTCTCACTTGCTTGCTCTCTGCCTCTACTTACTTTGGCATCGAAGTGTCTTGCAGGTACCCCCCCTTCTCTTTCATTTTGGGCCACCGTTGCAGATTGGGCCAAGACACCTTCTGGTCAGGTACGATCATGCTGTTTTCAAATTCCTTTCCATGACCACTTTTGATTTTGATCACATAGCTGTCCTTTTCTCTTTGAATTCTCTGGCAGAGGTCCTTGAAGACATCAAATACTTCTATTTTATCCCTGATGAAATTCACCCAGGTGTATCTGGAGTAATCGTCCACCACTACATATGCATATTTCTTCCCACCAAGAATTTCTGCTTGCATTGGTTCCATTAGGTCCATGTGAAGTAGTTCTAGGACTTTTGTAGTAGTGAGATGTTGGACCTTCTGATGTGACATTTTGGTTTTCTTTCTAACTTGGAATTCGCCATAAACTCTGCCTTCTTCGATATGCAATTTAGGGATTCCTCTTAGTGCATCCATAGAGATGATTCTCTTCATTCCTTTTAAGTGTAAGTGTCCCAACTTCTGATGCCATATTTTAACTTCATCTTCCTTAGCTAGAGAGCAAGTTGAGGATAGGCTTAAGCCTCCAGGTATCCATAAGTAGCAGTTGTCTTTGGATCTTCCACCTTTCATCATTACTTCACCTTTCTCATTTGTAACTATGCACTCGAATTTAGTGAAGTTTACCTTAAAGCCTTGATCACGGAGTTGGCTGATGCTGATCAGATTTGTTGTTAACCCTTTGACTAGTAATACATTCTCAAGAGTTGGGATCCCTGGGGAATATAGTTTTCCAACACCTTTGAATAAAAGTTTGAACACTTCGACATTTGGAAAAGTTTTGTCGATGAGAGTCATTGGGTGCACGCGTTGCCAAACAATATGACTTTGAGATGGAGGGCACGCTACCTTTTTCATCCTGTGTTACTTGAAATCATTGGACAACGTTGCATTTAGCCACAATTGCAAAAACCAAAAAGGACCGTGGGCCAGAACATTCTTCTTTTTGGAATTGGTGGGATCATAAGTTTTTATTTGACTGACAACATTAGATAGTGATTGTTAGGGACCAAATAGTATTAATTTCCATACATTGTTATTGGTCCTTTTAACCAAGTTTCATTGAATTTCCATACTTTTATTCACACAATTTAGTAAATATGCAATTACTTTTGTTTTAATTATGTTTTGACTAGGTATTTCATTTTGTTTGTTAGTTGTGTAGAAATTGTGGACAAGAGGTTTTGGATGCATGAGCAAGTTAGTAAGAAGCAAGAAAGAAGTTGAAGATTGAGGCAAGTTGCAAGGTAAACTAAAGCAAAGGGAAAAGAAGTGCAATTTAACTCAGTTGGCGCCACGTCCACTTGTTGGCACCGCGAACTGTGTTTATTTCAAACAAGTCAAAATACACTGAGTTCGCACCGCGTCCCTTGTTTGCGCCGCAAATTGTGTGTAGTCATCTAGTCTGTTTTGAATAATTAGATTTGTTTCGGGGACAACTTTTGGGGTAGCGTGTTA
The DNA here is from genome assembly GCA_021764765.1 of Vicia sativa. Lineage (NCBI taxonomy): Eukaryota > Viridiplantae > Streptophyta > Magnoliopsida > Fabales > Fabaceae > Vicia > Vicia sativa. The sequence continues at coordinate 300,930,764 of CM038792.1, read as the reverse complement.
GGCACCTTTTAGGCTACTTTTTGGGTTATAGAAAGTGTATGGTTGCATGTAAAAAGGTTAATGATTAAACTTTTGGAAAATAGGAAAACTTAGAGAGAGGTTTTTTTTTGGGATTTTTCATTCATTGTTGGAGAACATAACATTGGTGTGGAAGAAACTCTCTATCTCTTATGCTGTCAACAATGGAAATGAGGAACTAAACCCCACTTTGACAAGATTGGAGGTAGTAGCTATTCATAATTTATCATGTATTTCCTTTAAATCCTTGTACGGGAACAATTTAGTTATGAATAAAGATTGAAGCTTTTGTATTATGTTGAATATTTTGAGTTGGATTATTATTGAGAAATATGATTCAAATTCTGACCTAAGGTATTCTCTCAAGTAATGTATAAGTTGTAGAAATAGATTTACACATTACTTTTCTTTTGTATCAAACATTAAGGTTAGATTAATATTTAGATGGAGAAATCGTCTAAAGATTAATATAATGAATACCACAATATCATTTAGAAATAAATGTCATTTAGAGGATACTAGAAGATGTTCAATAATCTCGAGTTCACATATTTGTTTTAAGGAAATATATGAAGTTGAGATTGTGAGCCCCAATCTTGGCAAACCTTTTTTATTTGATAAAAACCATATTTTTATTGTCTTAGTCTTACTTTAAAATTGAAAGATCACTATCCAAACAAAACAATTTGCTATTTTGTAAACTTGAAACGATAGTAACTATAGAACGGTGGTAATATCACTCAATCTCTGTGGATATGATACAAAAATATTTTTTGGAAAAATACTTTTTAATAGTGATTCATAAAGAGAGGCCAATATCGGATGGCCTAAAGCAATATCTTTACCTTGATAAAGTTGAGTAGCCAGATAGGAAAACTCTTTAGCTACTTTCATGGACCTTGAGCAAAAAATGAAGCGAGACAACCATAAGGTTAGAAACGCTACATGCTCTTCATCAGTAGCAAGACCTTAAGTTTTGGCATGGTGGTCGAAAAAGTTATTGTATGTCAGTTTACGAGTCTCACCCACATCAAACTTCAAAGGCATATGAGAAACTTCCCTATGACTAAAAACTCGACCATTCGACTTTAACCCTGTGATGACAGCAATATCAAACAGGTTAGGAGTTATCATGCCACACTTTGTATGGAAGGTATTGGTCGAACCCTCCCAGAAATGTATGGCAACCAACATCGTGCCACAAGAGTAAGGAGGACCACATCGAGAAAGTTCTAGTAGGGTATAAATGCCTAAATCTTTCCATTGATCAAGTTTTTCTTTTTCTAAACGTGCCATCCAAGCACTAAACTTAGGGCAGTTTCGAGGAGGAGAAGTCCTAAAATTTCTATCTACATATTGGAGCGAAAGGGGTTCTTTGAGTGAAACTAGTGACTTGGTGAGACGAATGGTTGGAAAAAATGCTGGTTCATTTTCTACAAAAATTTCTAGGTGTTGTTCTGTAGGAAGAGGGCCCAGAAATGCCAAAGGTTTATCTTCAAGAGAGATAGGAATTAGTACCTGAGATTTTCATATTTTGTTTTTCTCTTCATAATAAGGAGGTTATGGAACGTACTCCTTGATTTCGATGAGGAGTGGATGAGAGATTGTTGTAGAAGAAGGAGTTTTGTTGCCAGCACTTGCCATTGGAGAAGATGAGAGAGCTTAAAGACGATGAACAGTGAATGAAGGAGAAGGATTGTCTTCTCTGAAGATGGTACGGGTTGAGAGCAAAGTTTGGAGAAGAAGTTTGAAATGATGAAGAAAAGGGTTTTTATAAACCCTAAAAGAAAGAAAAATAATAAAGAAAAAAACAGTTGATTTTTCTATCTCAAGATCGTGTCACTTCTGCAGACACGTGGAGAGAGGGTAGCAAGATGGTGGGCCACGTCTCCCACTAAAAAGCACAATGATGGAGAGAATTAAGTGTTGCACGTCTCGAGAATTAAATCATGATACAATATCATGATTACGTGACGTCACCACAAAAGAGGAACAGTTACGTCAACTGAGGAAGAAGTGGAAGCGATATGGTCGATGAGTGATGGTCGACACTTCAAAGATGTCATTATCTCGTATGGGTTGAATTCAAAAATGGCATCTCTGGGGGGCATTTTGTCACCTTAAAAAAATATTTAAGGTATATTCGTTTTCTATAAATAAAGGTAGTCCTTTGAAATAAGGTGGCAAAATCTTGAGGAGCAGTTTTCTTAGGCTAAGAAACGTGTCAAGTAGATAGTGGGCATAGACAGTTATGTTCTAATAACTATAAATAAAAGGGAAAGTGTAGAATTTTTGGTGTTAATTTGTACTAAAATTACTTGCCATACTCTATTATTCTAAGCGTAAGGAAGCGAAGAGTGCAGAAGTCTTTGATGTACATGAATCACCATTTATTTAAATGCAAATCTTTTAATTTTCACTTGTTCCTTCTGAATCTTTTACTTGCTTTCTATTTAATTTTGAACAATCCCTTTACATTATCATTTTCTTCGTATAAACGCCTTCTGTCGGTCACGAGTCACCCAATTGGTTGAATCAAATTGTCATTTATTTCGTTTAAATATCCTCTGTTGGTCACGAGTCACCAGTAAATTGGTCGAATTATAGTGTGGAAACTTCATTTATACTTGTTCGCTTATTTATAGAAAATCGTTTCTCACAGTAAGGATTTCGAAATAACAAGTAGTTTTTTGATCTGTTAGCACATGTCTTAAGATCAACTAGTCGATCTTGCAAGTAACCCTTAGTTTTTAGGTCTTTGGGAAGACTAGCGATTGTTTACCATTTTTCACAGTAAACACCCACATACACATATTTGCTCATATACTTTGGAGAGCATGTGGCTCTGTATGTATGGGAATGAGAGGTAAATATTTGAAATACATCTATTTTTTCTATTGTATCCAGATTCAACTCAACTGATCATGTTAAATTTTATTTTTATCAAGAGTGTTATTGTCTCTAAAGTGTGAATCTTGCAAGAAAGATTCACGGTCTTTACTAGTCCAAGCAAGCCTGGTTTCAAAATATACTCCAAAACTTTAGGCTAGCCGGTCTTTGTGCTACAGGGTACACCAACATCATCCATGGCATGCAGGCTGCATTTGCTGAAATGTGGCACAATGAGACCTTATCTTTCTATATGCCCATTGGTGAGATGACTATTATGATAGATGATGTAGAAGCCTCCTACACCTTCCCATCAAAGGAAGGTTTCTTGCTCATTCTAAGATCAACAAGATTGAGGCATATCATATGATGAAGGTTTACATGGGAGTTGGCCTTGCAGAAGAGTTTGAGCAGTGCAGAAGCACCAAGGGTGCACATGCCAAGTTTGATTGGTTGTCGGACTTGTATATAATTTTTTTGGAGATATCTGATCACTCGGACGCTAATGATCTCTAGGTTACCTACCACAGGGAGTGTGCCCTGAGTTGCTACTTCTTATTCTTGGTTGGCACGTCCATATTTATGGACAAAAGTGTAAATTACGTGGATGTGGCCTACCTCAAATATTTCATCAACTAAGAGCCATTGACAAGTGGAATTAGGGGGCAACATGCTTGGTTTACATGTACTCCAACTTGAACGAAGGTTGCGAATGGAGGACGAAGCAGATGACATGCTCATGCAACATGCACACGGTAATTTCCAAATTACACTTTTAAGTTATAAACTAATAATTTCATAATTATTACTAATACTTTTTATTATTCGTTTTTAGGGATGTATCCTTTCTCACTATCACCGCATCCATGTGTTTCATCGTGACCCGTTATATACTCATGATTGGCCATATGCTTACCGATTTGTCCATAGTAGAGGGAATGATCATATCTAGCTATGTCGTGTGTATATCGACTGTACTCAACATGACGATGTAAGATGGAGGCTATACGGTGCTCACATGGACACAATTTCATTCGATCCCATTTCCTTATGCTCTGGGGCGTGTGGGACCAACATCATGTGCAGGTATTTGTCTGAGCGGTGCTGTAATACGGTGGGAGAATTGACTTTGGATTGTTTTGCGTTTGATTGCAAATGTTGTGGATAGCAAGAGTCGCCACCCACTTTTCTTTTATCCAATTAAGGGAAGGTGAAAAGAATAGGAAAAGACCTTCGTTAGATTTTGAGTATGGGAGAAGGTTATGAAAAGGGAAGGTATTAGCACCCTTTCCATCCGTAGTTATCTACGGGCTCTTAGTTGCTTTAGCTCACTTTAAAATTTTCTTTTTGTGTGTGTTTGAAAATGTTTTGAAAAAGGCATTTCGCTTTGACTTCCTAATGATTCATGTTGGAATGTATACGAAGTGTTTGGAAATGTTTTGCTTTGGAAAAAAGAACTTTGTAATGATTCACGCTGGAATGTATACAAAGCGTTTTGAAAAGTTTTGAAAGTGTGAGGTGTGAAGAGTGCTTTGATAGAGCAAGCAATTTAAGAGTCAATTACCAACTCAGAACGGTCGTTTCCGTGTTATTTTACTTTCCTTTAGAATAGCACTATCCATACCATTAATTGGTAGGTAACCCTAATTGTTGGATGTAAAGGGACATTCGAAGGGACATCGGATGGTCATAGAAGGCAACTTGTAGGAGTATCCTAGCACATTTGAAGGGACGATCATCACTTTTCGTAGGCAACAATCGAGGGACTAGATCTTTGTATTGAGGGGACTATGATGATATATTTGTAGGCAACGGTGCTAGGATATCTTTACGTTTGAGGGACTTGACCATTTATTCGAAAGGCAACAAGAGAGAATAACCTAGGTGGTGCATGTGTACAGAGAGTGTGTCAAGTTCAGATATTTTATCTTGAGATTTGGAAGTGATCTACGTTTATTTTTATCTTGCCATACACGCCAAGTTACTAGCAGTTTATATGGGTGCGGAAAGTAAATCCTACGCTATTATATGGCTTTGGGGCAGTTATATAATATAGGAGTGCGGAAAGTAAATCCTAATTAAGCTATTACATCCCATGAGCAGTTACATAATATGGAAAAAGAAATGCGAGAAAATTAACCTAACTATTACAACTTGGAAGCAGATACATAATAATCAGAAAAAAGGAAACGAATTGCAAGTATGAGAAAATAAGTTAGTCGAAAAAAAAAGATTTTTGAATTGGGAAAAAGTTTTTAGGGTTAGTAATCCTAACTAGATGAGAAAACATTTTTTGGGAATTTTCTGGATTGATTTTAGTAAGGAAAAATAATTAAAAGTCAATTTTCTGATTAATTAACAATTAATTAAAATATGCATGCAAAAATAATTTTTTTACGTCAAAAATTAAATAAGTATTTTTCTGACCTAAATGCAAAAGGAAAATATTTTTGTGATTTTTTTAATGTGTTAGAAAATTATTTGAAAAGAAATTAAATTAAATGGAAATAATAAGAAAAAGGGGTTAGAGTACTTCTGGATGGATCTATCCCAGAAGTTGGGGTTTCTGGAAAGCCTCTTGCTGACCATACCCAGAAGTAGGCACTTCTGGGGTTTCTTGCGCTGGAGGTGCCCAAAAATTAGGCTTTCTGGGGCTTTTCTGGCCTGGAGACGCCAAGAAGTGAGCACTTCTAGGGCATTGAAGATGCGCCCGTAAGAGCTTCGGGCGTGGGTAATGGGGTCCGTGTTGGAGCTGGACGATTGCTCGAGGGTCCGTCGGAGCTCGGACGTTATGACCTCTGGAAAGTTGAAATACAAAAACATGTTAAGAAATATGGGAAAAGACAGGGTTCGAACCCATGTCTTCTTGAATGAATACGCGCTGCCTTGCCATCTGAGCTGGGTGGATTATCTGTTAGCAATATGAAGAAAAAACATTATAAGGGTAATTAATTTCTGGGAACCAATCAAAACACGCACCAAGCCTTCATCTTCTTCGTTTGAATTTTCCACAGGTTTTTACCTACGGACACGATCCGTAGCAAAAACCTAAAGTGACGGTTTTATCTGTCACTAAAACACCTGCAAATTTCCAAAATTTACAATACACAATATAAATCAGTATGAAAGGCATGGCTCGATTGTAAGTTGTCCCCTGAACATGAATATATCCTTAGATTGGTCCAATTTTTCTTATTCTAGGAATCCCTAATTCAAGCTTAAGAAACCCTAACAATGGTGTAACTCGGTTCTTGCATCAAAACTCAAATCGGACCATCAAGATAGCTTGCAAACATCATGCTAAACACAAACAAACAATCGAAATAGATTAAATATGCATGTATGATCAAAATCGATTTTGAAATAAGAGTGTGCAAACCGTTATGGTGAATTCACGTTTCTGGATTGCAAGAGACCTCCAGCAATCGATTGCAAGGCTTAGAATGCTTTGAATTTAAGCAAAACTGTGGCTGCTAGTTGCTTGGAACACACGGTTTTTTTGAAGCTTGCCAGGGTTCTTTGAGCCAGAATTTCGTCCTTTGTGCATGTAGTATCATTGTCTATTTATATTGTAAGGAATTAGGTCAAGAATTGTAGGAAAATACCATGCCATTCAATGAAAAAGATTTGATTTGGAATTAAACCAAATATTTCTTCTTTTGAGCCAATTTCAATCAAATCAATTGCCAATCATGATTATTTCGAAATAATCATATTAAATGGCTTGCTTGGACCTCAAGGATGAGAGAAAATCCATCTTGCAATTAATTTTTGATTTTCTATCTTTTATTTTAATTAAATTGGTTTTAAAAGATTAAAAATCCAAAATAAATAAAAAATAAAAGATAAATTCGTGGCCTTGGGCTTGGAGGTTCCAATTCAGCTAAGGAACATGTTTGAATCAAGAAAAGTTAGGCCCATTTGGAAATTTTTTGATTTTCTTAAGTATTTCTCTTTGTGCACCTCCTCAAAAATGCTTAACTTGCACAAGGTGTATCTTGCTCAATCTTTAACATTATTGGGTGTTCTTGGACTTTTGGAAAACTCAAGATGTCTTCTAAACAACCCTTTTGGTTTCACCTTCATTGAAGTTTCCATGCTCATGAACACTTCTTTACAAAAAGTTGACTTTTAAAAGGACCTGTAATGTTTTGATCCATAACTTCGAAACGAAGCATTTTCTGCCCAAGCTTGTGAGACATGAAGTTGTAGAGAATTGAATTCTCTTCAAAATGAGTTGTGGTGGAAAAATTTCTGATAAAGAATGTGAAAGTTATGCGTGGTCAAAGTTCTGTTGACTTTTGTGTGAATTACCCTAATTTAGAAACTTTGACTTTTGATCAAATCTTGACTTTTCTTGAGAAATCATGATCAACCCTTGATCAAATGATGAATATTACTTCGAAATATTGGTGTTGACAAAAAATTATGAAGTTTGACTGTATGTTGACCATAATTGACTTTTTGTCTAATACAACTGGTTTTCAACCATCTGAGCAATTGTCTGAGCAAACTTGGCTTGTAAGGCTTAAAACTTGACATGGAGATTATCTGAAGCATATAATGAGGCATGATGATCACTTGAAATGTTGGATGTCCATGTTGACTTGAGAATGGCAATTCCCTAGTTTGGATTGATTGCTTAGGAGAGGGTTTATCTGGTCAACCCTTGTGAAATCCTTGAGTATGGACATGTGAAATGTCTTGAGAAGTGGGAGGGAAAATTTTGGGGTATAATAGTTGCCCCTGTTCAATCTTCTTGTACTGGAAGGGTTAGATTGGCATGCTTGCCTTTTGTGACCTGAAGGTAGAAGATGATTGAACACTCGAGTACACCTGAAAATTTGCACTCGCTGTTGGTTGATGATGTGCTGGAATGGGCTTATAGATTCCATTTGGAGAAGCTGAGGTTGATTCGTACGTTAGACTTCGTAGGTGTCTTTGAAAATAGAAGAAAACACGGAGATGGGCTTAAGATGCCATCCGGGAGGGACTGATGCTAGGGAATGAGCCGTACGTTAGACTCTGTAGGGGTTATTTGAGCAGAAGAGGCGACGGAGATGGGCTTAAGATACCATCTGGGGCGGATGATGTTGAGTCGTACGTTAGACTTCACGCTCGTCTTTGAACGAGGTTATTGGTATGTATTGATTTTTTTACCAAATATGCAGCATTCTGAAGGTGGAGAGATGTCAGCATGTCAGCATGTAATCGGAGATGGGCTTAAAGATGCCATCCGGGGAAACTGAGTCGTATGCTAGACTCTGTAGTTGCTGTTGATAATAAGAGAGAGTCAGAATAAACCTTCGTCTTGGCTATTATCGAGGTGGATAATTGGAAGAATGCGGATAGCTTTCCCGTCTTGCTTCGGGTGTTAATCCAATGTCTGTTGCCTGGAGACAATTTGTGTGGTCTTTTAGATAGGTTTCCCGTCTTGTTCCGGGCATTAATCTTTGACCTGTTGTCTCGAAATAATTTTCATGGTCGCTCCGATAGTTCTCCCGTCTTGTTTCGGGTATTAATCTTTGACCTTTCGTTTGGAAATAATTTTCATGGTCGTTCCGATAGTTCTCCCGTCTTGTTTTGGGTATTAATCTTTGACCTGTCGTTTGGAAAATGGCTTTTACCTGCTAGGGAAATAAACATTGGCAGGATATGGTTAGTTCTATGCAAATTATGATGCATGCGGATGCATGGCAATGTTCGTGAACGATATATGCCCATGTTATGATTTCTACAAATAATGTATGAATGTAGATGCTGTGGTATTTCAAAACATATCCATCTTGAAGAAGATAGGAACGTTCTGTTGGAGATTTCCGATGTTCGCTTGGGAATAGGGTTGTTGCGAACCCTGACTCGGAGAGGGGAAAGATGTTTTTGATTCCTTAGATGCACTATCTGACCAAGTTTCGAGTCTAGATATTAATGCTGTTGGGAGAAATTGGGAGACACTTCGCTGGGGATCTTGTGCGCAGATCTTGCTGGGGAGTATCCGAATACTGCTTGGAGACTGATGTAACGTGGCAAAGTTGATGAGGACGTAAAAGTTGATGAGGCTTGAAGAATCCTTTGAGGTGATGAATCTGAAGTTTGCTGAAACCCCCGACTGGGGAAAGAGAGATGTAGGTTTCCTCCGATGCATTATTTGACCAAGTTTTGGGTCTGGACACAGCTGCTGTCGGGGGGTGATAATCATCGGGAGATATTCTACTAGGGATAAATATCCCTGTGTATATGAGATAAACCGTTACTGCTCGGAGACTGATGTAACGAGATGAAATTGATCAAGATCACTGCTCGGGGACTAGCGCGATGAAGCTTGAAGTGTTGGAACACTTAGTAGGAAGAGATTGGTACTTCGTCAGAGGAGGTCTCTCTTTGATAAGGAGAGCGATGGCTCTGTGGGATTCGAACTCTTGTGAAAGTAACCTGCGGGGGACGCATTGGCGACTTTAGTCGTCATCTCAATTCCTAGAGTTTGTAGTAATTACTTTTTGTTTGTTCGCTTTTCGTATGTTCGTGAACAAATGTTTATTGTCAAATGCATATAATCATTCAAATCAATCATTGGACTTTATGCCAAAAAACAATAAAAATTAACACTGTAAAAAAGGAATTTGCATTAATGTTGAAAAGTGGCGTATGGCCAAGCAGTTTGTATACAAGAGACGAATAAAAGTAAAAGCTATGTGGAAATAATCTCGTCGAGTTTCAACTATGCTATTGCTCATATATTTCGACTATCTCATCTCCTTGTTGTCAGTAGAAAGTGAGTGAATTGATTTTTGCCATTTGAACCTTGAATGCTGATAGTAGTAGTTTGTAGGTAGGTGATCTGAACGAGATATAGTCGTACGCTTAAATCCCTAACTTTTGCCTAGACCGCCCTTTCGGGTTTTCAGTCTACCGGGATACCCTTTTTTGCCCAAGCTGCCTTTGTAGGTTTTCGACTTGCCAGGTGTACATTTTTGTATATATCCTTAACTTTTGCCCGAACCTTTTTGGTTCGCCAGGATGCCCTTATTTTTGCCTAGGTCAGTCGACCTAGCGGGTCTCGTTCATGCGTAGTATTTTTTGACTATGTCTGCGTTCACAGGGTGTGGGAAGTGTTCTCCGTCCATGGTGCTAAGTATCATAGCTCCGCCAGAAAATACTGTTTTAACTACAAATGTTCCCTCATAGGTGGGAGTCCATTTCCCCTTGGGGTCACCTTGTGGAAGGATTATGCGCTTGACAACTAGATCACCGACTTGGTAGACTCAGTGTTTGATTTTCTTGTTGAATGCTCTAATCATTCGCTTCTAATAGATCTGTCCATGGCATATGGATGCGAGACGTTTTTCGTCGATCAAGTTGATCTGGTCGAGGCGAGTCTGGATCCATTCGTCTTCACCTAATTCTGTGTCCTGGAGGACTCTGGTGGAGGGTATCTGAACCTCGATTGGCAGGACTGCTTCCATACCGTATATAAGAGAGAAAGGGGTTGCCCCTGTAGACGTTCGTACTGTAGTGCGATAACCGTGGAGAGCATATGGCAACATCTCATGCCAATCCTTGTAAGTCACTGACATCTTATGTATGATCTTCTTGATATTCTTGTAGGCGGCTTACACTGCACCGTTCATTTTAGGTCGATATGGATAAGAGTTGTGATGCTTGATCTTGAACTGCGTGTAGAGTTCGGTGATCATTTTGTTATTGAGATTGGTACCGTTATCTGTGATAATCCTTTCGGGGATGCCGTACCGACATATAAGATGATGCTTGATGAATCAAGCCACAACGTTCTTGGTGACAGATGCGAACGAGGCTGCTTCTACCCATTTGGTGAAATAGTCAATCGCCACAAGGATGAAATGGTGTCCATTGGAAGCGGTAGGTTTGATTTCTCTGATCATGTCTCCCCACATTGCGAAAGGCCAAGGAGCGGTCAGAACATTCAACGATACTGGAGGTTTGTGCACTTTGTCTGCATATATCTCGCATTTGTGACAAGACCGAGCGTAGCGGTGACAATCAACCTCCATGGTGGACCAATAGTAACCTGTTCTTAGAATCTTCTTAGGCATTGTATGTCAACTGGAGTGGGTACCAAATACACCTTCATGTAATTCTTCCATGATCCGTTCTGCTGTTTTCTGATCTACGCAGCGAAGTAAGCATAAGTCGTGATTGCGCTTGTATAAGATGTCGTTACTGAGAAAGAATTTGGATGCGAATCTTCTTAAGAATTTCTTGTCATTGACAGATGCCCCTGCGGGATATTCCTGAGCCTCGAGATACCTCTTCACTTCATAGAACCAAGGTTTCTCTTCTGTATCAGGTTCATAACAGTATGCTGGTTCATCAAACTTTTCGATGATGATTTGGGGAGCCTCGTTGTCCCACCTAACTTTGAACATAGATGCCATGGTAGCTAACGCGTCTGCCAACTGATTCTCTTCTCATGGAATATGATCGAAAGTGATCTCTTTGAAGTAGGGGATCAAACTTAGAACATGCTCTCGATATGGAATGAGATTTGGATGCTTCATATCCCATTCGCCTTTAATCTAACTGATCACTAAAGCTGAGTCTCCGTATACTTGCAAGAATTTGATTCTTAAGTCAATAGCAGCTTTGATACCCATGATGCACGCTATGTATTCGGCCATGTTGTTCGTGCAACTGAAACAAAGTCTGGCAGTGAAAGGCATGTGTCCGCCTGTAGGAGACGTAATGACGACGCAAATGCCATTGCCAAGTGAGTTTGAGGCTCCATCAAAGACCATGGTCCATCGGGATCCCGGTTCAGGTCCTTTGTCTGGTCTTGGTTCTTCGCAATCAGTAACTAGCATAACATCATATGGAAACTCGAACTGCATAGATTGATAGTCATCTACGGCTTAGTGAGCCAAATGATCGGCTACTATACTTCCTTTGATCGCCTTATGAGTAGTATACTGGATATCGTATTCAGTCAAGATCATTTGCCATCTTGCTATTCTTCCGGAGAGAGCGGGTTTCTCGAATATGTATTTTATTGGATCCATCTTGGAGATCAACAAGGTAGTGTGAGTTAACATATATTGTCTTAGTCGGCGAGCAGCCCAAGCCAAAGCGCTGTAAGTTTTCTCGAGCTGTGAGTATCTTGTTTCACAGTCGGTAAACTTTTTGCTAAGGTAGTATATTGCATACTCTTTTTGACCAGACTCGTCATGTTGCCCTAATACACACCCCATTGAGTTCTCTAATACTGTCAAGTACATGATAAGAGGTCTTCCTTTGGCAGGCGGCATCAGGATAGGAGGATTTTGTAGATATTTCTTGATCTTGTCAAAGGCTGTTTGGAAATCGTCGTTCCATTCCACTACTTGATCTTTCTTCAGTAACTTCAAGATTTGTTCGCAAGTGGCAGTTAGATGTGCAATGAATCTGGAAATATAGTTCAATCATCCCAAGAAACCTCTGACTTCTTTCTCAGTGCAGGGCGCTGGCATTTCCCGGATAGCTTTAACTTTGGCGGGGTCAACTTCAATACCTTTACCACTGACAACAAACCCCAGGAGTTTACCGGATCTGACTCCAAAGGTGCACTTGTTGGGATTAAGTCTTAGTCTGTACTTCTTCAGTCTATCAAACAGTTTTTGCAAATGATCGAGATGTTCTTCTTTAGTTTATGATCGAGCTATCATGTCGTCGACGTAGACCTCTATCTCATGATGAATCATGTCATGGAACAAAGCCACCATGGCACGTTGATATGTGGTGCCAGCGTTCTTCAGATCGAACGGCATGACCTTGTAGCAGAATGTGCCCCACTGTGTAACGAAAGTAGTCTTTTCCATGTCTTCGGGAGCCATTTTGATCTGGTTGTAACCGGAGAAACCATCCATGAAGGAGAAGACCTTATGTTGAGCGGTGTTGTCAACTAGAACATCAATATGAGGAAGTGGAAAATTGTCTTTCGGACTCGCTCTGTTCTGATCTCTGTAATACATTCGTACTTTGCCATCTTTCTTAGGCACGGGCACCACGTTTGCAACCCACTGTGGATAAGAAGTAATGGCTAGGAAACTGGCATTGAACTGTTTCATAACTTCGACTTTGATCTTCTCAGACATCTCAAGACGCGTACGACGAACCTTCTACTTTACTAGCAACAAACCTTCCTTTGTCGATAATCAGTGCACCACAATGTCAATGTCTAGACCTGGCATGTCTTCGTATGACCAAGCAAAAACCTCGATATTGTTCGCGTTAAAAAGTGACGTGCGAGGGAACCGAATATGAATTCGGATCCTCTGGCTCGAAACGATTTACTCTTTTGATTTGTTTATAAAGATGCCGCGAGCATCAAGCTTTATTATTTTCAACACAAGAAAAATGATTATGAAAAAGGGGAAAGTTGCAATACCCTCAATTGATATGATATACATTACGACTAGCGTGAACTAGACGCAACGCATTGGGGAGATTTCGGGCAAGGGGGTTTGTTATATAAAAGGAATAGATGGAGCACCCTAAATATATATAGTTATCTATAGCTTTATATATGAATATGTTTGATATGTTTGTGTGTTTTAATTGCTATTTCTATGATTGGGAAAGTTTGTCCTTTGGGATTTAAGAAGGATAGATTATGTGGGATCCTAGGTTTTGTCATTATTGTGCTCGCAAAGATCTTTGGATCTTCTGCATACATATCCCTTAATGGGAATCAGAGCATTTGTAGCTCGGATCTAAAGGGATCTATGGTTTATTTGGTTTGAGGGAGAAATAAATTTGCTCGCCAAGGATGAGACCTTGTGCCTACGTATTCTCAAAAGGATGTTGAGAAAGTCAGAGCAATCGTAGTTCCCACTTATGCTAGTGGAAGCAACGGGATGTTATTAAGAGACAAAGATGAATGTCATCTTAATGAAAAATGTATCTAATCTATTTCATCACATACATTTTGAAAGGTTGATTGATTAAATCTTTCGTCGTAAGTTATAGGTATTTTGCTTGAGTGTACAAGCGTTACCACTTACGAGTTTGAGAAAGATGTTTGAAAAAGATGATTGAATCTTTTAATTGTAAGCATTGGGTGTTTTGCTTGAGTGTACAAGCGTTACCACTTACGATTAAGAGATGTTTTTGTTTGAAAACAAGTGTTTGAAAAGTTTTTGATTGTATGTGATGTGATAGATGAGATACTTCTTCCATAGACATGATAGATGTCTAAATCTCAAGGAGAAATTGATTGGATTAGGGGTATGCTTTTAAGAAGCCTATGGGTCCTTGTATTGTTAGCCCAAGAGGAGGCATTCCGAGGGTCATCGAGGGTCCTTGTACGAAGCTCAAGAGGAAGCTATAGGGTATGGCTGGCTTTGGCTTTAAGAGGGATTTCACAGGGAAACCATCCTCTTAGGATTAAGAGCAATTTCACCGGGAAATTATACTCTCTGGGTTCTATCCTAGCGCGGGTGATTCTTTGTATTGGAAACCCAGTAGGAGGCTGTTAAGAGATTTCCTGGTCTCTTTCTTTGTATGATGCCCAAGAGAAGGCTAAACTCAATGAGGAGTTCTTTTGAACGAAGCCCAAGAGGAGACTGACTCAGCATGGGAGTGTTGTCTTATATGAAGCCTAAGCGGAGGCTAAACTCAGATGAATGAGTTTTCTTATATGAAGCCTAAGAGGAGGCTGAACTCAGATGAATGAGTTACCTTGTACAAAGCCCAAGAGGAGGCTAATACTGTGGGGAGCCTAGTGGTTAGACTAGTTGTTATGTTATAACTAGACAGTTGTATAAACAAGTGTATAAAGTTTATCGACAGGAATTTATGAAGGAAATATAAACAGATGCATGATGTTTATTTACAAGAGTTTATGAAGGAAATGTAAATAAGTGTGTGTAAAACGAACGTTTAAAACGAGCGTAACTTGATTATTTACAAGTTTGAAGATGTACAAGAAAGTAAATATGTACACGAATGAGTATTTATGTACGAGGAGAGGTGTGGATGTACATAGGAGGGTTGGGACTTACACCGTAAGGGAGACCCATTGGTTTAAAAGCAGTTTAACCGGGAATAATGCTCCTTTTAATACCAATGGTATTCAATGTATATACAAGCGAAACGAAAACAAACGGACGAAGTTTGTCTGTACTTGAGTATTTACAAAGGTATCTGTATTATGTACGAGTGAAATTGGTATGTACATAAAAGAATTGGGCATGTACAAGGAAATATGTATGACATAAAAAGAATTTTGGGACTTACACCGTGAGGGAGGCCCATGATCGGTTAAGGAATTCGATGAAAAACGAGTTCGGTTTTATCGTCAAATCGGATCGATCATGGAAAAAGATGTAAGTTTGATGAAAAGTTTTGAAAAAATAATCTTGAAAGTGTTTTTGAAAGATGAAGTTTACTTACAAGAAGTTTGAAAAAGAATCGGGCTTCGAAAGTTTGAAAAAAAACGCCTTTGAAAGTGCTTTAAAAAGTACTCAAAAGTATCGTTTTCGGCTTTATAAAAATATAATCAGATGAAAGTATTTTTGAATTTTTTTAATACTATCATAAAATAGATATGTTAATTGACATGTGTACAAAAAATCACCTCAAAATGAGGAGTTTTGATTGGGTTTTGAAAGAGTCAAAGTTTGAAAAAAAATATGAAGAGAAAATGAAAAAGTTTGGCAAAAATGGTCCCAAGGCTACTCGAACCCGGGACCATTGGGCAAGGCGTGGCAAGGAATGACTTAAGAGTGAGCTGGAAACCGCTGGGGCGGCAATACATCCGTGTATTGATGCCAAATCAATTAAATATATTACAAACTGGAAATTTGAATTTGAAAAACGCGCGAACTCATCTTCTTCTTCCCCGATCCTTCAATCAGCCATGGTTTCTTTGTTTCTCAATGAAATTGCTCGATGTAAACATCAAACTTGATCGAAATTTAACCAGGAACATGATGATGTGGTTTAATTTCATTTATTTTTGGTTTAACATGATTAAATTCCCAGAAATCACGAAGAACCCTAATTCTTTAAAATCAAATTGAAATCGTGTATGGTTATGGAATTAAGCAATTGATTGAGGGTTAAGCTTCAGTGATAGTGCAGAAACAAAAAGGCCAAGAGCTTTTTGAACTGGAAGCAAGAAATCAAGGAGTTCGAAGTTGAGTTACATACCTCTTGAAGCTGAGATCGGAATCTTCAATGGAGTGTTTCCAGAGTTGTTTTAATGATTGCTATAGCACCAGTGGACTTCAAGGATCGTGTGAGGATAGTCAGCTCATTCTGAAATTGCCTAGATCATTCCAACCAAGTCCACTTGCATATGCTCAAAGTGAAACTCGAATCTGTGCTTGGAGGTGTTACAGATCAAAAGTGATGGTTTGTATCATCCCTATGGAGTATGTTGATGATGTTTGAATGATAAAAACACATCTTGCTCGAGCCAAACATCAATTTCAAAAGTTAAGGCAGTTTTGGCAAGTTTGAAAGCTTGAAATGCAAATCTGATTTTTAGTTGTTTTTAGATTGATTTTAAGTTTCAAATCAGTTCTATTTGATGTTTATGACATGTTAGACACCAAATCTCTCATGTTTTTTCACAAGTTTTGAAAAATGCAAGAATTCTCAATTTGAACTATGTTACTTGAATTTTAAGAAAGAAATGAGAAAGCTTGTTTTGGCATAACTTTGGTGTAGTTTCAAATGGCAAACATGACCTCTATTTATAGGTCAAGATTTCAGAATGGCAAGCAAAAGAGATTGGATTGAATTTGGACAACTTGCCTTAGAGGGCAAGAAAGTCATTTTTGCCATAAATGCAAAAGGAAGCTTCCTTTTAACCATGGTTAAATAATTCAACTTGATCTTATCTCATCATAATTACCCTCCATCTGATTTTTATCAGCTCTATCCCTCTTGGCTAGGTGGCATGGCTTCTAGAAGGAGAAAACTCAAAAATGACTTGTAATTTTGAAAGTTGTACTTGAAAATCATGGCTTTTGGAGCTCTATGTTTCAAAATCAAAAGTATAGCTAGACACCATGGATTTGCAAGTTCTTGGACATTTTGGAAAGCTTGTTTCAAGGGCTACAACTTTCATGTTTTGAGTTTTTTCTAATTCCAAATGGAACTATGTGAAAAAATGCCATGAAGTTTGGAAAAAATGTGAAATTTTAACACTTGAAAATTTTTTAAGTGTTGAAAATTTTGACTTTTTGATGACTTTTCCAAATTTCTTGATTTTTTATGATCATGATGGATCATTTGAAGTATTTTGATGATTGAAAAAGTTTTGTCTTGAAAAAGTTGACCAAAAGTCAAAGTTTGACTTTTCAGTGCAGATGAAATTTCATCAGATGATCCAGAAATTGACTGATGAATTTTGTGAACTTCTGTGATGTTTTGAATCCAGAAATTAGGTCAACATGTTGTATTGAAGATATGAAGATCAATCTCCAAGCAAAAAAGTCATTCATTGATCAGAAAATCAGTGATTGCTTATCCTCGATAAAAACCCTAATTGGTCGATCCTCGATAGATCATGAGAAAAGTTGGATATCTGAAGATCAGAGGTTGATGATTTGATCAAGATAAATCAATTGAGGTGAGGGAAACTCAAACCCTAATTGATTACCTCTTGAATCAGATGAAAAATTGACGAAACCCTAAATTTGACCTGTAGAAGATACACCCGATTAATTCTGTTCTGAACTGTTAGTGATGCAATAATGCAAATGTAAGGTGGTATATTAGGTCAAAAATTGGGGTATGACAGATATTGTCTCGTAGCATTTGGACCAATCTTTCTTTGATACTGTTCTCAAGACCCGCTCCTATCTTGATTTCTTTTCTGTCTTCGTCAGTACCTAGATTCACAACCTCGACTGGCTCTTCGTGTGGCTGTATAACTTGTTCTTCTTGCTGTAGAAATCTGACAAGTTCTCTTAGCACTTCATAATCTTCCTCACCTTCGTCTTCGGCTTGGTAGATCGGATTATCGAAGTCATATTTAGCAATAGCAAAGTTGTTATCAACGAGATTCAGAGTGAATCTGCAGTGCATCACGTGGGTGTGTGTAAGAACACATAGCTTTTGAAGGGGTTGTAAAGTAAAAGGAAAAAAAGAAAACAATATTTAAATGCAAAATTCCAATGATTTTATTGAATGAAAATATGCAAATGACAAATAATAACCCTCATAAACGAGCCGTGATACCCCGAGCAAGGAACTAGGCTTTTAAGTTTATTGTTCAAAGCGTAGAAAACAAAAAGCATAACAGAAAACAAAAAGTAACTACTTCTGTCTAAAGGAGATTGGTATGACTTCTTCGGTCTTCCAATTGCTGAGTCTGTTGTCGGGAGTTGGGAAGATCCAGTCGCTGATGTCGGAGTCGCTGTCGTTGTCTTCTATAGCATGGACTCCATCCTTGCTGATGCGGAAGGGAAGTTTGCCGGCACGTTTGCGGCATATCATCTTCCGACCTTCGGTAGTGAAGCCTAAACAAATCTTGTTAGATTTGAAAGGAAGATCAGGGAGCTGACCCCAAACAGTACGACTTCCTTCTTCAACTGCAGCTTGAGAATCCTTCAGTGAGGCCATTCTTGGTGGACCTTGAGCAACTTCAGGAGTGATAGGAGAGTCAACAAGCATGACTCTTGGAATTTCTTCGAAAGCTTGACAGGGAGTTTCGAAGAATTCACCTTCCATTTCGAGGTATCGAAATGACTGTAGATGGCTTACCATGTATTCCTCCTCACCGCATACTGTAACAATCTTCCCCTTCACTGGGTACTTCAGCTTCTGATGCAAGGTAGAGGTAATAGCGCCTGGCCCATGTATCCAAGGGCGTCCAAGTAGGAAAGAGTAAGGTGGACGGATGTTCATGACGAAGAAAGTGGAGTCGAAAGTCTGGGAACCGACTTTAACTGGCAGAATGAGCTCTCAAAGTACTGTTCGTTTAGAACCATCAAAAGCTCTTACAATTATGTCGTTGGGCTTCAAGACCAATCCTTCAACGTCAAGTCGGTCGAAAGCACTCTTTGGTAGGATATTCAGAGCAGAACCGATATCTACCAAAACATGAGACAATGTAATGCCCTTGCATTCAATGGAGATGTGCAGGGCTTTGTTGTGTTTCCTTCCAGCAGGGATCAAATCAGCATCAGAGAAATCCAACCCATTGTTGACAGTCAAGCTAGCAATACAACCTTCAAATTGATTAGCAGTAGTATCTTGCGGTATGTGAGCGTTCTTTAGAAACTTCACCAAGGCCTTAGCATGAGCCTCAGAGCACAATAGCAGAGCTAACATGGATATCTTGGACGGATTTTGTCCCAATTGTTCCACAACTTTGTAGTCACTCTTCTTGATGATCTTCAAAATTTCCTCCATTTCTTGCTTGGAGGTGTCTTTAGCAACTTCTTTTGGTACTTCTGTCTGAGCAGGATGAGTTACTGGTTCTTTCCCTCGCACTTTAAGAATTGGTTCGATAGCTGGAATGCGAGCTGGAGTCACAGTGTCTTTTGGAGGAGAGATCTCTAGGGAGAACACTCTTTCGGTTTTGGTTACCTTGCTTGATCCGGTGATGTTGTCGATGTCAGGATTAGTAGCTTCAACCGCAACATCTTTAATGGTCAAAAGTTCTTGCTTGACACCATGATAGTAAACCTCAGCTCCATAGTCCCACGGTATGGCTTTGTCAGGGGAATATGGAATTGGCCTGGGAGAAGTAACGATGAAAGGTGCCACTCTAGGCGCAGGATCGGCAGAGGAGATCCTTATTGTGTTTACATCAACATAGTCTTCTGGGAAATCATCTCCCCATCCGGTTTCCTTGACATCTTCAATAGGAATCTTGTAGCTTTCAGGAACGGTATACTTCACCATGAAATCAAACTTTCCACTTGGCTGCCCCAAGGTATCCCAGACTTCTGGTATGGCTTCGTCTACATCTTCGATCTTCAGATTCTTAGAAATGTCCTCGCACAAATTCTCCACAGGTGAAGGTTTCAGAAATAGCACTTCTCGGTTATCCATCATGTATTGAATACGCCTTCTCAACCAAGCACATCTGTCAGATGCAGATGGGCAACAACGACAATCCTCTGGGCATCCTAGAAAGACACCGGCTTGCAGCAGATTTTTCTTAACAGTCATCAGAGGAATAGTCAAGTTGTTCACATCATAAGCATAAGAGTTCTTGTCAATAGCATTGGAACTTTTTCCGTGGTTAGGCATTGGTGCGCTGATCACATTCGGAGTTTCGACAGGAGGGTCGAATTCAATCTTCTTAGCTTCAATCATGTCTTGAATCTTGTTCTTCAAAGACCAACAGTAGTCGGTGTCGTGCCCTGGGCTGTTGGAGTGGTATGCACACTTTTCATTAGGATTGTACTTTGGAGAGGAAGTATTGATGTGTTGAGGAGGATTCCTCAAAGTAATCAGCTCTGCTTTCAACATGTGTTGCAATGCTTGCGACAATGGCATGTTGATCTTCGTAAACTATCTTCGTGGCACGTTCTGGTTACGCGCGTTGCCTTGTTGAGGTAGCGTCGGTGTAGGATTAGAGATCACAATTGCCCCCACAGATTGAGCACGATCAATTTTGACACGGCCTTTCTGACCATACACAACATTGGCTTCTTTCTTACCACCAAAAGATCTCTTCGCAGCATCTGAAGACGATTCTACCTGTATTTTTCTGCTCTTGATTCCAGCTTCGATACGTTCTCTTGTCAATATCAGCTCGATGAATCCGGCTGAAGAGTTTCCAATCAGATGATTGAAAAATGGGCTTGTCAATGTTCCCATAAACATATCAACCAACTCCCTATTGGACAAGGGTGGTTGAACTCTGCCTGCTAGATCTCTCCATTTCTGAGCATATTCTTTGAACTTCTCGTCGCGACCCATAGACATGCTCTGTAGTTGCATACGGGTGGGTGCTAATTCATCATTGTACTGGTACTTCTTGTAGAAAGCATCTGCTAAGTTATTCTAGGTATGGATGTGGGTACTCTCTAGCTGATAATACCACTCCAACTGAGTTCCGAATAAACTCTCTTGGAAGTAATGGATCCATAGCTTCTTGTCTTCAGTATGAGGATGGATCTTCTGAACATAGGACTTCAAGTGCAACTTCGGGCAGGAGATGCCATCATACTTGGCAAAAGTAGGAACCTTGAACTTGCGGGGAATTACCACACCAGGAACAAGGCTCAGATCATCAAAATTCAACCCGAACATTTTCAGATTTTCCACAACATTCAGACGGTCTTCAAGTTGTTTGTATCTGTCATCATCAGGAGGATACTGCTCACTCAGGTAGTCTTCTTCTCTATCTTCAGATTTCTGATGGCTTCCTTCGCTTCGCTTGATGCTTTCCTCAGTTTCACCACTTTTGTCTGAGATTTCTAACTGGCTGACCACCTTAGGTCCACCCTTGTGACGTCTTCCCATGTTGAGGACACCAATGACCTTCTTCTTTCTAGTGATGAGCTTCTTTAGGTCTTTCTGGCCTTGGACCAAGTTGGTGAACATTTCCTGGAATTGAGCATTCTGATCCCGGAGATCCTTGACAGTCTGTTCAAGAGCCATTTCTGCTAAAATAAATAGCAAGGAAATAAGAAAATCGGTCTTCAATGTACCTGTTATGAAATTTTATGCCATGACATGCGATGTAATGCAATGCAATGTTTTCAAGGACCTTAGGAATTTAAATTTGTTAAACAAGCACAAACAAACTTTTATTAGTTTTTCTTTTTCTTTTTAAGTACAAAAAGATAGTTTGGAAAACATGAAAAACAAATTCCTAAAGCTCTAAGTCTCCCATGGGTGAAGTAAGTATTGGTGTTTCGCTCCTCGTGGAGTAGCTTTGTCAACTCTAGTACCTTCTTCTCGCTTGCATAGCACTGAGCTTCGTACGTATCCCTTTCTTCTTTAAGTTGAATTCAGGACCTCTTCAAGTCTTCAAAATCAGTAGGCATGTCGGGATGGAGAACGGTATAGGGTTCGTCACCTATAGCAACAGGTTCCATAATTACTGGCAACATAGGTGTAAACGGCATAATGAGGTTTTGAGCTCGAGCTCCATCCATTTAAGGTAAGGTTCCCAAGGAATGGAATTATTGTATCCCAAAGTCTTGGTATCAGTCTTCTTTACCATGCCCCAAGCATGCACAAATCTTCGACGATAGCTCTAGAGATCGTTTTCGTAGTCAAACACAATGTCTTGGAGAAGCATATCATGAGGACCATCTCTTCGAGCATAACCAAACTGATGTAGAGCTAGAGAACGGTTGTATATGATACCTCCCCTTATGCCAAGGAGTGGTACATTAGGGAATTCCCCACAACGCTCAATGAAAGTGAAGTCCTTTTGAGAAAAAAGACACCAACGGATATCTGAATGAGAGAGTGACATTAGCCTTTGAGACCACTTCAATATTTGCTCGTTATTTATTACTGATTGAGGAAGGTGCAAAATAAACCACCTGGAAAGTAACGACATGCAACACATGAGAGTTCCTTGTCGTTTGATGGTACGAGAGTGGAGAGAATGCAGAATATCCCCAAGTAAGGTAGGCACAAGATTGCGAGTGAGGAATATCTTGATGGCGTTCACGTCAATGAACTGATCTGGATTAGGAAATAGCACCAAGCCATAGATTAGTAAGGCTAAGATGTCTTCGAATGCATGGAAACTCATAGCATGAGGAATTCTCGAGCTTTCTTTATTAGGAATTTGGCAAGTAAACCCTTAACTCCGCTTCTGGTTTCCCAATGGGCTTCAATGTCTGATCGCTTTAGATGTAACGCTGATGCGATGTCTTCATACTTAGGAGCTTTTTCTGAAATGGTGAATGGTATCTGATCAAGGATAGGTATCCCAAGTAGCTTAGAGAACTCTTCCATTGTAGGAACCAACTGATAATCTGGGAATGTAAAGCAATGATGTTTCGGATCGAAGAACTGGAATAAGACGTGCATCATATCTTCTTCAAAAACGGAGATAACCAAGTTAAGCAGATAACCATGTCTTTTGATGAACTGAGCATGATCGGGAATTTTTGAAACCAATTCTTTGAGTTGAGAAGGTACACCCATGAAGTTGATTCGGATAGTCTTTCTGGAAGCCATAATTCCTACAAAACAGAGCAAAGATAAATCCCTTGGTCCTTAAAATAGTTAGAAATGATATGCAATGTTAGGATGTCATGATGTCATGTTTAAGCAAATAGCAAGCACAAGTAAGTCACACAATAGCATTAGGTTTAAGACTTGCGTGAAGTATATGTGACTACCCTACCAAAGTTTGAGTGGGTTCATCCTATCCTATGATAGTAACCGGGTTCTAGGAATCTCATATCATTGATATTTTTCGTAGGCTTTATTTCAATACGACTACCAAGTGGTCGACCGAAACATCACGAAAGTCGAATCTTAATGAGCGTAGCATCGAGTATCAACCAACCTCGGTCTATACCAAAGCCGGCCATCTCACTACCTTCTAATGGCCAAGATGGGTCAATTAGGGTTCTAGAAATTGAGTTAGTGCTGATGACACCACCCAGACGCCAAATACTTTCCTCAACTAGACATGAGGAGCATCGGGACATCCAAAGTGTCGCACTAACGTAGCCATCATCCGTTTCGGTATACGCCTAATAGTCACGACAATTTATTGCTACTTACCTAAGGAAACCTGGATCCGGGTGTAGGATCCCCACAAGTATAATACCCAAGCAACCCTTACAATAAAGTATACAAGTCAAACAGAAAGCAATAAAAATGATCTAAAAATCCCTAAGGTATTCTCTCTTTAGGGTGATTCCCCAACAGAGTCGCCAGTTCTGTAATACGGCGGAAGAACTGACTTTGGATGGTTTTGCGTTTGATTGCAAATGTTGCGGATAACAAGATTCGCCACCGACTTTTCTTTTATCCAATTAAGGGAAGGTGAAAAGAACAGGAAAAGACCTTCGTTAGATTCTGAGTACGGGATAAGGTTATGAAAAGGGAAGGTATTATCACCCTTCCATCCGTAGTTATCTACGGGCTCTTAGTTGCTTTAGCTCACTTTAAAATTTGCTTTCTGTGTGTGTTTGAAAATGTTTTGAAAAAGGCATTTCTCTTTGACTTCGTAATGATTCACGCTGGATTGTATACAAAGTGTTTGGAAATGTTTCGTTTTGGAAAAAAGAACTTTGTAATGATTCACGCTGGAATGTATACAAAGCGTTTTGAAAAGTTTTGAAAGTGTGATGTGTGAAGAGTGTTTTGATAGAGCAAGAAATTTAAGAGTCGATTACCTACCCAGAACGGTCGTTTCCGTGTTATTTTACTTTCCTTTAGAATAACATTATCCATACCATTAATTGGTAGGTAACCCTATTCGTTGGATGTAAAGGGACATTCGAAGGGACATCAGATGGTCATAGAAGGCAACTTGTAGGAGTATCCTAGCACATTTGAAGGGACGATCATCACTTTTCATAGGCAACAATCAAGGGACTAGATCTTTGTATCGAAGGGACTATGATGATATGTTTGTTGGCAACGGTGCTAGGATACCTCTACGTTTGAGGGACTTGACCATTTATTCGAAAGGCAACGAGTGAGAATAACCTAGGGGTGCATGTGTGAAGAGAGTGTGTCAAGTTCAGATATTATATCTTGAGATTTGGAAGTGATCTACGTTTATTTTTATCTTGCCATACACGCCTAGTTACTAGCAGTTTATATGGGTGCGGAAAGTGAATTGCGGAAAGTAAAGTGCGGAAAGTAAATCCTACGCTATTATATGGCTTTGGGGCAGTTATATAATATAGGAGTGCGGAAAGTAAATCCTAATTAAGCTATTACATCCCATGAGCAGTTACATAATATGGAAAAAGAAATGCGAGAAAATTAACCTAACTATTACAACCTGGAAGCAGATATAATAATCGGAAAAAAGAAACGAATTGCAAGTATGAGAAAATATGTTAGTGGAGAAAAAAGATTTTTGAATTGGGAAAAAGTTTTTAGGATTAGTAATCCTAACTAGATGAGAAAACATTTTTTGGTAATTTTCTGGATTGATTTTAGTAAGGAAAAATAATTAAAAGTCAATTTTCTGATTAATTAACAATTAATTAAAATATGCATGCAAAAAATAATTTTTTTACGTCAAAAATTAAATAAGTATTTTTCTGACTTAAATGCAAAAGGAAAAAATTTTTGTGAATTTTTTAATGTGTTAGAAAATTATTTGAAAAGAAATTAAATTAAATGGAAAATAATAAGAAAAAGGGGTATTCTAGACGCCCGTATGAGCACTCGGGGCTTCTGAAGATGCTGTCGGAGCTTCGGGTGTGGCGTGGTGGTATGGGGTCCGGTCGGAGCTTTTGGACGATTGCCTCGAAGGGTCCGTGTGGAGCTTGGACGTTATGACCTCTGGAAAGCTGAAATACAAAAACATGTTAAGAAATATGGGAAAAGACAGGGTTCGAACCCATGTCTTCTTGAATGAATACGCGCTGCCTTGCCATCTGAGCTGGGTGGATTATCTGTTAGCAATATGAAACAAAAACATTATAAGGGTAATTAGTTTCTGGGAACCAATCAAAACACGCGCCAAGCCTTCATCTTCTTCGTTTGAATTTTCCACAGGCTTTTACCTACAAACACGATCTGTAGCAAAAACCTATAGTGACAGTTTTATCTGTTACTAAAACACCTGCAAATTTCCAAAATTTACAATACACAATATAAATCAGTATGAAAGGCATGGATCGATTGTAAATTGTCCCCTGAACATGAATATATCCTTAGATTGGTCCAATTTTTCTTATTCTGGGAATCCCTAATTCAAGCTTAAGAAACCCTAACAATGGTGTAACTCGGTTCTTTCATCAAAACTCAAATCGGACCATCCAGATAGCTTGCAAACATCATTCTAAACACAAACAAACAATCAAAACAGATTAAATACACATGTATGATCAAAATCGATTTTGAAATAAGAGTGTGCAAACCGTGATGGTGAATTCGCGTTTCTGGATGTTTTGCTTGCTTGTGAGTATCTGGAATTGATCAAGAGACCTCCAGCAATCGATTGCAAGGCTTAGAATGCATTGAATTGAAGCAAAACTGTGGCTGCTAGTTGCTTGGAACACACGGTTTTTTGAAGCTTGCTAGGGTTCTTTGAGCCAAAATTTCGTCCTTTGTGCATGTAGTATCATTGTCTATTTATATTGTAAGGAATTAGGTCAAGAATTGTAGGAAAATACCATGCCGTTCAATGAAAAAAGATTTGATTTGGAATCAAAACAAATATTTCTTCTCTTGAGCCAATTTCAATTAAATCAATTGCCAATCATGATTATTTCGAAATAATCAGATTAAATGGCTTGCTTGGACCTCAAGGATTAGAGAAAATCCATCTTGCAATTAATTTTTGATTTTCTATCTTTTATTTTAATTAAATTGGTTTTAAAAGATTAGAAATCCAAAATAAATAAAAAATAAAAGATAAATTTGTGGCCTTGGGCTTGGAGGTTCCAATTCAGCTAAGGAACATGTTTGAATCAAGAAAAGTTAGGCCCATTTGGAAATTTTTTTATTTTCTCAAGTATTTCTCTTTGTGCACCTCCTCAAAAATGCTTAACTTGCACAGGGTGTATCTTGCTCAATCTTTAACATTTTTGGATGTTCTTGGAATTTTGGAAAGCTCAAGATGTCTTCTAAACATCCCTTTTGGTTTCATCTTCATTGAAGTTTCCATGCTCATGAACACTTCTTTACAAAAGTTGACTTTTTGTTGACTTTTAAAAGGTCCTGTAATGTTTTGATCCATAACTTCCAAATGAAGCATTTTCTGCCCAAGCTTGTGAGACATGAAGTTGTAGAGAATTGAATTCTCTTCAAAATGAGCCGTGGTGGAAAAATTTCTGATAAAATATGTGAAAGTTATGCCTGGTCAAAGTTCTGTTGACTTTTGTCTAAAAAACCCTAATTTAGAAACTTTGACTTTTGATCAAATCTTGACTTTTCTTGAGAAATCATGATCAACCCTTGATCAAATGATGAATATTACTTCGAAATATTGGTGTTGACAAAAAATTATGAAGTTTGACTGTATGTTGACCACAATTGACTTTTTGTCTAATACAACTGGTTTTCAACCATCTGAGCAATTGTCTGAGCAAACTTGGCTTGTAAGGCTTAAAACTTGACATGGAGATTATCTGAAGCATATAATGAGGCATGATGATCACTTGAAATGTTGGATGTCCATGTTGACTTGAGAATGGCAATTCCCTAGTTTGGATTGATTGCTTAGGAGAGGGTTTATCTGGTCAACCCTTGTGAAATCCTTGAGTATGGACATGTGAAATGTCTTGAGAAGTGGGAGGGAAAATTTTGGGGTATTTTGGGTACGTCTAATTTATTCTGAGCCCCCCTTGCACTCTACTTCCATCACTATTTTCTGCACACAACTGGATGAGATTCTGGAGGATTTTGAAAGTCGGCTGGTACTAGAGGAGTATTAGAGTCAGACAGTCACATCTGAGTGGCCTTATGTGGAGGGTTATATGACATGGTTCTACAAGGTATCACACCCTTGCATGATAGATGAATCTTCTGGACGTCCACCTAGAACTGTTTATGAGGAGGTATTAGAGAATGAGCATGCCATGGACGACCATGTCATTGATGTGGTGTTACACTGTCAGACTATTATACAACTTGCATGTGTGGACATTGAGACCAAAGTGTTTGAGAGAGGTGGATATGAAGCAGCCACATTAGCAAAATCCATTGTTTATGAGGCACAGAGTGTCGTGGCTTACGGTAGGCAGAGAAGGAACCAGAGTGTTAGGATTAGGCATACTCAATAGAGTGTGCACTTGATTGTATTTTGTTTAATTTTAATCGACTTTGTGAATAATTATTGTAATTTTATGTCTGGTTTCTATGATATTCAATTTTATTAAAGCTTTACATACTTCTATAATATTCATTTTTATTATTCGTTGAAATAAATAACGATAAATTTAATCGGATAGAAATGTGTTTCGATTGAAAACACCACTAGTTCAGAAAACAAAATCTGTCAAAAATCACTCAGGCAACAATTCAGTGATGCTTCTACGAATTATATCTACACATGGTTCGCATATGCATTTTCGGACCAATTTTCTTGAGAAATGGAGGGTTGTTTTATTTTCTAAGGTCAAAAGGGGACTTTGGAGTTGCAAATCGAATTTACCTTTGAGGTTAGTTCAGAGATGTATCTCGAAACTATCCTTTTTAAAAAATTGGTGTTTGGCGTTTTCGGAGATGCATCTCTAAATTTACTTAGGGACATTTTTGGATTTTCATAGGTGTGTCCCATATAGTAAGGTGCAATGAGAAATTTCCAAAGATAATCTTGTGTTGTCATCTCAATTTCTTTTCACTAAGATAGATTTGGCCGCGTGTCAGTGTATTGAGAAATAAGATCTTGAACTCAAGTAGTTTCAATTGATGTTTCCATAAAAAGTTATGACATCTTCTCCTGACTGATGTAGAGATCATAGTTGATCAATTTTTCTTTAATCATTCCCTTGCAACTTCACCTTTTATATTTTTTCCTTATTCTAAAGTCAAACACCCCTACCCACCTAGGAGACTTTCGACGTATCTCTCTATTTGAGCACCTTTAATAATTGATGGTGAGGGACATGGTGGCTGAACTGTATTTAGTTATGGATAAAATTTTCTATTTGAACCAACCAACCTTCATCAAAGGAAGAAAGTATGTTGATGGGGATGATTGCATTGAATGAAGCAATGAAAACCTAAAACATTATACTTATTGCCTTGCTAAAATATTGACCAAGGCATTTGAGTGTCTTGTAGGTACCACTCTCTTCTGACGCATCACCAAACTCGAAAGAATCATATGGACAGTACTCACACTGGACATATCCATTATTATTAAGTTTCCAACCCAAAGTTGGGACATTTTAATTTGGACAAATCGATGGTGCTATCTGTTGGAATCAATGTCTGTGAAATTCTTATTTCATTCTAAATGAGATGATATTTTCCTACAACAAAAGTCATCTAGTTGGACAAAGAGAACGATCCCCCAAAGTTCCCCTTATTTCCTGAACATTTAATCGATTATAATACCTTCCATTCATAGATGAAAATAGTGGATCATCCTTATTTGATTAGAAGGATTTATTGAGCATCAAAATGAGTGGTCGCCTTCGGTGTCAATTCATTGATTATTTTTGAACCTGGGCTTTCGCGTGGCGAGGAATGAACATATAATTCCATTTTTCATTATCACATAGGAAACTCAAGTTCTTAATTATGGTCTTCAATTACTTTGTGAAATGGATTGAAGCAAAACCATTGGTGAAAATCACTAGCCACAACATATTTTGTTTCTTCAAAAGAAACATAATTACTCTATTTAGGACTCTACGAGTGATAGTGACCATCAAAGAGACATAGTTCACAAATAAGAAATTCAAAGAGATGATGGATGATCTTAGAATAACACACCACTTTACTTCACTAGAGTGTCTTCAATCTAATGACAAAGAAAAATAAAGAAATAGGGTTTTTCTAAGGGGATTGAGGATGAGGTGGATGATTCCAAAGAAAATTAGGAAGAGGAGCTCCCACATGTTTTATGGGACTACCGTGTTGGAACAAAATTGTTTTGTACCACATCCCTTAGACTTTGATGATAACAAATTATTCAAAGAACAATTGGGTATACTAATATATGTTCAAGTGTGAAGGGACATAAATTAAAATTCTAATTCAAAGTTAGTTCTGATAATGCATTAAACATCCAAAGAGAAGCTTAAAGTTGTAGATTCCGAAGACCAACCTCTAAAGAATTTAACTTCTTATGACCAAAGTCTGAAGAAAATTCAACCTCTGATGAATCAGAACTTGAAGACTCAGACTATGAACTAGGTTAAGGATCAGAACCTGAAGATCCCATACTTTGATCAGGTCAACATCTAAAGACTTTAATTCTGAAGTATCAAAAGCTAAGATCCCCCTTCTGAAGACTCAGCAAAAATTCTGCACAAAACAGATGGAATGAAACTTATAATTCCCCTTGTAGCATTTGGAAGTCTTTTGCTTGTGTGCTTGAGAATTTATAATCATATTAGGTTATAGTGAAAATTCATTGGAAATGCAAGGGGACTGGACTACGCCTAATTTGTGCAAGAGGAATGAGAGAGGATGGTTGAGAAGGAGCGAAAGAAGTCAAATGAAGAGGAGCTTGAGAGTAAGTCCGAGAAGTGTATCTGTATTGTGCTTGAGGTATAAGTTAAAAAATTTATGTTGTATGTTGTTGTTATTATTGTTTGTGTATTTTAATTTTGTATTTTATTTCTGTTGTTTTAATGATGTAGAAATTGAATTCATTGGGTCTAATTAGCCACACTAATAAAAATCACTTGGAAATTCATGAAATCATCCATGGCAGTATTGAAACCAGACCACCAAAACTAGATAACACTAAGAGATTATTATTAATGTTAGATAATACTAGAGACCCATGCATGGGTAATAAATTAAGTCATGATCCAAAATATTTATTCGTACTTTCTAATATTTATATTGAGTAATTTTTTAAGGGAGATGAGTACCTAGACAATTCCGTATTACAAATTTGGTGCTCGTAAGTATAATTTTTATGTTTATTTCTATTTATATCCATATGTTCTTGTACTTTAACATAAACTTTTGACTCTTGCAGATTCTGGCATGCATTATGTTTTCAAAAGGAATATAATAAAATATTGTTTCTTAGATCCATCTAAAATTGGTCAGCCTCGTGGTTCGACAAAAAACCATATCTTTATTTACTTACAAGACATGTTGAAAGAGAACAACAAATGTTATTTGACCTCATTTTACCGCGAGTAAGTATATATTAATTTTTTGTTTTCATCTCTAAATCAATTTTGTATGTAATATTAATTTTTCTGAATGTTTATGCAGTAATCATGGACAGCTAATTGTGGTATGTCCAATGGTAAATGCTATATATTTGTTTTGCTCGTTGTACTCTAAACTTCTTGAAGTTGTGGTAACGCTTTGAATGCATAAGTGATATTATTCTTAGGGTTATTACCATTTTACCCCTCTTCCATATAGACAACTTCTGGTTTTTCCCTCTGTATTTTTTTTAAAAAACACTTTGCCATTTTAAAATACTAAAAATTTAGTCCCTAAAGTCAAGATCTGCAGGTAAATCCGGAAAAAAATTCACAGAAAACCTGCAGATTTTTACTTTAGGGACAAAATTGTTAGTTTGAAATGGCAAGGGTGTTTTTCAATTTTTTTAAATAAATTTTAACCGATATGTGTAGAGAGATGAAGGGATACAATGCAATCAAACGCAATGCACTTTGTAAAAAGCCAAATTTTTATTTCCCAAGAGTTACTTGTGTTTTTTGACATTATATTATTTGTGTGTATTAGTGATATAAATATATGAAAATTATTTATAGTGGCGAAAACATAAAGTATTAGGTTAATCAATCTATATATATATGTGTGTGTGTGTGTGTGTTTCTTTAGGTTATGTTGTTGTTAGCATATCATAAGTCAAATTTTGTTCTAATTATAGGAGTTTAACGACAAAACACCATAATCACAATAAGATATAGATGACATTCGATCACACTGGGCTGATATCTTCTTATCTTGTTTTGAATCTCGACAACAACAAAAGTTTGTCTTGGTTGTTATAAGTTTAATTTGTATATTTAGAGAGTTTTTTTTCTTCATTTTTTTAAATGTACATATGTATTCTGTCTTGATGCGAACAATATAAATTTGTACATTTGGTTTTGAAGACATTGATAATTTGTTATTATGTGCTTACAAGATATAAAATGACATGATATATTATGATTCTGACACATATTTTGTAGTTTCTATGTAAAAACGATATATGCCCGTGAAAATAAAATTTAAAACAATATAAATTTGGTATTATGTGTTTACAAGATTTATAATTATATGATTCTGATACAAGAACGTGCAAACGAGATTTAAAACAAATATATATATGGAAATAAATAGGATTTAACCAATTAGTTATTATTAAAAACGACATAAAATAATAACTTATTACATCAGTTATTAATTAAAATGAGATGTTTCTGACGCATGCTAAAAAATTTTACAAATAAAAATATGTTGTTGTTAGGGATCAAACCAATGGTCAATTGATTTCTAACCTCGGCTTCACAAAATCCAAGAGAAAAAGTGGCAAGTTATCATGTCACCCTTCGTTATCTCACCAGTTTAACCGAGGTAAAAGTCATTTTGCGTCCGAGATAAAAATAGTTATTTGTAGTAGTGAGTTATTTTTATTTGTTGCGTTTTGTTTGTAATTTCCATTCACCCCCTTCGTGATGGATTCTAAGTTGTTCTCCACTTTGAGGGGTGTTGATGTTTTGACATGACCTTCATTTTTGGTGGTCTTTTGATGGTTGATTTTATCATTTCTTATTTTCCTGCGTGTTTTGGTTTTTTCTTTTATTTTTATTTTTCCTTTTATGTATTTTATATTTTACTTACATGCAGAGCTGTCAAAATGGGCTAGCCCTTATGGGTCAGCCTGCCATACTCGAAAAATCATAGTTTGGGTCTTAAAATTGGAGTCCATTATGTTTAGAGCTTTTTTAGCGCAACCCTGAAAAATCTGTTACTTAAAAATTATGAATTTGAAAAAATATTTTAATATTAATATTGTCTTACTCCAAAATAACACATTGATTTTTATCTTATATTATATATTCGAGTATTTTTATACAATTTAAACATATATTATATTTAGAAACACATTGGAGTATTTATAAAAGATAATATATTACTTAAAAATTTATTATGTTTAAAATAATATAATTTTTACTTTATTTATAATAAATATTATAGGGTTTTTATTTTAATTTTTTTAAAATAAAAAGCCCGTTTAGGACTGGGTAGCACAAAGTCCATCTAGGGCTGGGATCAAATAGTAATTCTCGAGCTCATATTACACATGGCTTTTTTGGCCCAACCCTAAAAACCCAAGGTCCGCCAGGACCGACCCGTTTAGAACAGGATAACTTATTTTGACAGCTCTACTTGCATGTGCTAGTTTTTTCAGGAATAGCTCGATATTCTTTGTGTAGTTGCTCGATATACCTTCTATTTTTGCAGTGAAACCTTTTAAAAATAAATAAAAATATGATTCAGTGTTCAAAATTATGTTTATTTTTAAATTTAAAAAGTTAAGTAATATAATTGGGAAAGAAATGTCTTTATTGTTATGTTACACTACTACGAAAAATATCTTTCGTAAAATGATTTACAACGACTTTCTGGTTAGCCGTGGTAATATCTCGTTTTTGGATGATTTTTTGTTGTTGGTATTTACTAAAAGATATTTCACTAAGGTCATTGTTAAAAGCCGTAGTGAAATGTACCCGAAGTTACCAACTGTGGTGTAAAGTTCAATAATTTCATCATGGTTCGTCTTATTAATTGTGATGACAAGTGACATTTATTTATATATAAGCGAAATTATCTATCGCTCAGTACATAATAGTCATTTCTCCAAAGAGAAAACCCTTACATATTTCACTTTTCGCTCTAAAAACATAACCCTAACATCCATGTCACTCATCACACATGTTGCAACCTTCAAATTCGTCTCCACCAAACTAATACAACTATCTCGTCTTCACCAATGACTACCTTCATGTTCGTTCATTAAACTTATGCTCTGATCTCATTTATGTTTTTCTTTTTCTATTATTGTTTTGTTTCTGTTTCTGCTTATTATTTATGTTTCAAACCTAACATATAATGTTTAGTTTTAGCTTTTGTTTTTGTTTCAAACCCTATAATTTAATGTTATTCTAATATATTTTTTTTGTCATATTACAATTTTTTAGATTAGAATGAAAAGTTATATATTTAGTGGGCATTGACGAAATGAGCATTCTATATAATTTATAATAAACTTAGTGTATATACCACAATGATTATGTAGAAAAGTCGTTGTTAAATGTTTTTCTTAAATTATATCACATTGGTTATTTGGAAAAACCGTTGTGGTAGGTAATACATTATTTGACATATCATCATGGTCGCACGTCCGTTGTGGAAAACATCATACATATAAACACCCTTATCTCACAACGGTTAATATTCCGTTATGATATCCCTTTTATACTTGTTATGATATCTGTTATGCCTTTTTCGGTAGTGGTGATATATTGAATGTTTACCTATTAATTTTTTTTGGTTGGAAATTTCAGAAAAGGCTTGACTCAATAAAAAGAATTTTGTTTTCAAAATTGAATCAAACTTCTAGAATGTGCATAATATAAATGTCTAGTTAATAATTCCTTTCTCAAAATTATAATTTTTATTTAATTTCTTGAATAGGGTAATTAATCAATAGAAATGTCTTTAATTAATTTTTATGGTATTACTTTTTTTGGATCTTACATTTTGAATTATTTCTCTATAGAGTGCATCTTGACCTTTTTCAAATGTTTTATATCTATCTTTTTTTTTTTTATAAAAGGAAAATGGCACCACTTTAATGTTTAGGTGGAATATGAAAAACTTGTGTTATTTGCAAATTCTCTTAATAATGATATTAATTTTAATGTTTTTATAATTTAAAAACATACAAAAATTGAAAGGATAAAAATAATAATAAAGACCTAAATATATAATATATTTGAAGAAGATAATAATAATTAAATATTTTCTTATTAGTAAAATTCCTACTATAAAATTGATCTTCTAGACGGATAAATAAAGAAAAAGAATACAATTACCTAATACTCTTTTATGATATAGAAAATTCTGGTAAAATTTTTTATTTTCATTTATTTTTTATTTTCTAAATTTGAATATATCTCACATATTCATTTTTTTTAAAATAAAATTTTAGTTCAGAAAAAAGTATTATTAGAAAGTATCATATATAAGTATATTTTAAAACAAATGGAGATTTTTTAAATATACTATACTAATATATACATATACATTTAAAATTGTTGAAAATAAGAAATATATTTATGATTTAAGTTTGAACTGGTCGTTACTAATTTTTATAATTTATTAAATTACGTTATATATATATATATATATATATATATATATATATATATATATATATATATATATATATATATATATATTTTCTAAATTTGAATATATCTCACATATTCATCCTTTATTTTTTAAAATAAAATTTTAGTTTAGAAAAGTATATTAGAAAGTATCATATATAAGTATATTTTAAAACAAATGGAAATTTTTAAGTATACTATACTAATATATAGATATACATTTAAAATGGTTAAAAATACATAATATTTATTTATGATTTAATTTTTAAATTGTCATTACTAATTATATATATATATATATATATATATATATATATATATATATATATATATATATATATATATATATATATATATATATATATATATATATATATATATATATATATATATATATATATATATATATATATATATATCACTTTAATATTGCGTAAGAAAAAATATTAAAGATGAGTAAGCCACATGTTGTTTTAACTCCATTTTCACTCCAAGGTCATATCAATGCATTGTTGAAACTATCAAAACTACTTCACTTTAGAGGCTTTCACATAACCTTTGTCAACACTGAATACAACCACAAACGCTTGCTTAAATCAAAGGGTCCTAATGCTTTTGATGGTCTAACTGACTTTGCCTTTGAATCAATCACGAACAACTTCCATTAATTCTTTAGTGAACTTCTTGCTATACTTCATGAATCTGTCATTGCTGGTCTTATCCCACCTGTTACTTGCTTTGTTTCTGATTGTTACATTTACATGCCATTTATAGTAGAATCTGCTAATGAGCATGATCTCCTAATTGTTCTCTATTCTCCATGTAGTGCAGGTTACTTCTTGTCTTCTTATAGGCAACATTTACGTATTATGTGCCCAAAAACATATAAAAGCGTTGCCTTAAATAATAGGCAACGCTCGTATAGAAGATGCAAAAAAAAAAATTCCCCTATAAGTTTAGGCAACGCTTTGCATACCTCTGGCAACACTTTTTATGCGTTCCGAAAGGAAATATATAACTTCAATTTTATAAACTTTTTCAATTATGATATGCAGATAAGAGTTATCTAACAAATGAATATTTAGACACTAAAGTTGACTGGATTCTAGGTTTGAAAAACTTTAGATTGAAGGATCTCACTACTTTAATAAGGATAACTGATCCGAATGATTTGTTCATAAAATTTGCTACTGAAGTGGGAGATAAATGTCACGCGACCTCAACGATGATTTTTAATACTTCTAATGAGCTTGAGAATGATATTATGAATGCTCTCAATTCTATATTTCCTTCTTTATACATCATTGGACCAGTTTCTTCGATTTTAAATCAAAGTCTGCACAATCATTTGGAATATTTAAATTCTAATCTTTGGAAAGAAGATATTGAATGTCTTGAATTAAAAGAAGTAGGATTTGTTATTTATGTGAATTTCGGCAGTATCACAGTAATGTCGAAAGAGAAGCTGTTAGAGTTTGCATGGGGTTTGGCTAATAGAAATAAACCCTTTTTGTGGATTATTAGGACTGATCTTGTGATTGATGGCTCAATGGTTTTGTTATCTGAGTTTTTGAAATAAATTGCGCATAGAGGCCTAGTTGCAAGTTGGTGTCCACAAGAGAAAGTGTTGAACCATCCTTCAATCGGAGGATTCTTGACTCATTGCGGATAGAACTGAACCACTAAGAGCATACGTGATGGAGTGCCAATGTTGTGGTGGCCATTTTTTGCTGATCAATCATTAAACAGAAGGCTCATTTTCCATGAATGGGAGATTGGGCTCGAACTTGATACAGATGTAAAAAGAGAAGTAGAGAAACTGATTAATGAATTGATGACGGGAGAGAGAGGAAAAATGATAAAGAAAAAGGCTATGAAGATGAAGAAGAAAGCAGAGAATGACACAAAACCTGGCGGTTGTTCATACATGAATTTGGACAAAGTGATTAAGGAAGTCTAGCTTATTAAACATTAGATCAAATTGGTATTTTCTTGCTGAATTTTTTACTTTAAGAAGAAAAATCAATAAAATGTTTATAAATTTTATTTATATCTAAATTGTAAACAATTAAAGACCTTATATTCTTTACCATGTAGTGTTTCAATATTCAAAAGTTTAGTTTTTGAAATTAATTCAATAATTAATCAATGCAAGAAATGGAACTTTTCCAAAATTGTGTGTACTTTCAATGGTGATGTGCAATATGTGGATGTTCTTCACTTTCGATTTAGGGTTCAACGCTCAAGTTGGTTGAGTAAAATAAAGCAATCATCATCAATCAACTCTAGACAATGTACACACAAATCGAAAGTGAAGAGTCGTGGTCGGTTGGATGAAAATTTTCCATGGAAACCCATATATTATTGTGGAGATATGGTTGTTCTTTGTAGGGTTTCAACCGTTACGAACTTTGGGAAACATATTTGGGGTTGTCATTATTATAAGTTAAAAACGATCCTCAATTGCTTCTTCATTTATGTTTGGTTTAACATAGTCAAAACCTTAATTACAGAGGGTCCTTCTAAGTTGGATGTGGATTGTTTGAATGGTTACATGATGATGTGGTGGATGAGAAAGACCAGTTTATGAAGAAGCAAAAGAGTAGGTTGGAAAATCTTTAAACTGAACTTGATGCATCAAAAATGGAGGTGGAGTCTTTCAGGGAAACAAATTATGGATTGAAGATACAACTAACGGAATTACAAATTTAAATGAAGAAGATGATGAATTTTAAAAACATTTAGAAGAGAATGTTTTGTATTGTTTTAGTTGTGGTGGTATTTAGAATGTTGTAACAATTGTATTAGCTTGAATTAGTTTGTGCTAGATTGAAATGTACTAATTGTATGAGTTTCAAATATTTGAGTCAGTTGAATTAGACACTTTGAGTAAGTTTAGATCAGTTTGGGTGCATTTGTATCAGTTTGTTATGATTTAATGTGGTTTCATTATGTTAGGTTTCAATTGAATATGTTTGCTTTCATTCAGTTTGCTTATAGTCAAAACACTTAGGTTTGTTCCATTAATAATGTGGTGTAAACCACTATTATTCAAACATTACATTATACCAAAACACATGTTCATACATGTTCAAAAGACCTTACATTATAGGTTCCACATTGCATACACAATAGAAACTAAACTTAACATAAATTAATGAACACAACATAATTTAGTAACATACGCTTAACATAACTTAGCAACTACGACTAGATTAAACTAATTTTTCTAGTTTGGTGTGGATCTCTTGGAAGGT
The DNA here is from genome assembly GCA_021764765.1 of Vicia sativa. NCBI lineage: Eukaryota > Viridiplantae > Streptophyta > Magnoliopsida > Fabales > Fabaceae > Vicia > Vicia sativa. The sequence goes on along the minus strand of CM038792.1, from coordinate 300,892,459 downwards.
GTTTCCCTTGTTGTTGGACCAATAACACTTTTGGAAACTGTCAATCTAGTTCTTGGACCATGTGGTATAAAAGGTGTAGTTATTGTGACCTATTTTCTTATAACTACTAAACTTGTCAGTGAATCCAATTATCCTCATCTTTCTATCAGAGACATCATGTATGTCCTTATCTCTTCCACCATGGTTATCAATGTCTTGGCCCTAGACTCCAAGATGCCTGAAGTTATTGTAGAGATGCCTGGCACAAAGTCTTTGTTCAACTCTAGGAATAAGTTCTTCAATTGTAGGCAATAACCCACAAGTCATCAAAATTATAACATGGAAAATATACAAATGAAAATACTTATAATTTGAGAATTAAAAAGAGAGTCATACCTTTGTTGATCATAAATAAAAGTGTCTGTGATGCACTATTCTCTTCCACCAAGGTCATCGATAAGAAGCTCCAAGAACCATGTCTATCTATCCTTGCTTTTACTTTTCACTACTGCAAATGTTATTGGTAGTATTTGATCATTGGGATCTCTACCTATGGCTGCAAGAATTTGACCTCCACAAAGACCTTTCAAAAAACATCCAGTAAGGCCTATGAAGTGTCTACATAACTTTTTCCTTACAAGATTAAATCAATATGTATAACCTTCTTAAATGTATTCTCTGATCCTAAATTCCTCCCTATGTGGGTTTAACATTCAATTTTATAGTTGACCCTGGGTTTGATCTTAATAACTCATGGCAATAGTCATAAATCCTAGTATAATCCCCTAGGAAATACCCTTCAACCATGTATCTAGTTGCAAACCTAGCTCTCATGGCATTGGTTTTGTTGACTCCTACATTATACTTCTTTTGTACCTTTTCCCTTACGTCCTTAAGCTTCATTATAGGTTTGGCTTTAAGTGAATTTTGTATCTTTTTGCTCAACATATAGTCTTCAACAACCTCAAATTGTATTCTCTACTGCAACTATGAGTGCCTACTATCTTTCTTAGTTTCCAAGAATCCTCAGTATACAACTTACCACAATAAGATTCCCATTCACATCTCTCTTTACACCTAACCCTAACCCTTATCTTGTCATTTTTAATGATCCTTAAATTTCTGCCATATTAGACTACATAAGAGGTAATTTCTTTCTTAAAATCAACTTTAGTACTAAAATATGTTCCCACCTCCCATTTGTAATCAGCCATGTCCTTTTGTATCTTGAATATTGGATACTTCCTTCTTTTAACTCTACCGTTATCATCACTATCACTACCTTTAAACTCTTTGTTTTCTTCTCACTTTTATTTACCTTTTTTTCTATTCACCTCTGATCATCATCTTTAGTTTCATAGTCAATTAAGTTACCCTCTTTCTCATCCAACTTAGTATTATACTGATTAGAATCATCATCAAATACTACCTCCACTGCACTATCATAATTGGAGCTCTAATAATCATAACTAAGGTCATCATCAGTTTCCATTGCCTCATTTTCCCTTACATCACTCAACCTAACTTCATCATCAACCTTACCAACCCTCTGTCCATTATCACCAGTTTCCCTTGCATTAACATCATTTTACCTTACATCACTCATCCTAACTTCATCATCAATTTCCCTTTATCCATTATTACCAGTTTGCTTCAACATCTCCTCAAGAATAACTCCAGTCTCTGCTACTATCTCATTAAGGGGTTGATCGCGATTTTATCGTCTTATAGAATCTAGACTGCAAGTATACATCCCTATCGCTTGTAGTTTTAAAGATTATCGAATCCACAGGGACTAAATGTTGACCTACCGCTATCTTAGGCTACTACGTAAATCTAAGGCTAGTAATATATTTATGTTTGGTTTAGGGAACCTAACTGATTGAGATCTAGTTTAGATTCAGAATATGAGTATCGATATGTAATGGTCGGGCTTAGGGATTTAGCAAAATGTATTTCAGTAGGAAGTGCTTGTTTAAAAATCCTCTTCTCACACTCTCGTATTTATTGATTCAGATCCTATAATCAAACCTAAGTGAGTGCTTTTGCTATTTCAATTAGAGTTTAAAAATAGTTTTTGGAAATAAATAAAATCCAATCAACTTAAAAGCGCTCTCACTGTATTTTAAGTTGATGTTCAATTATTAATGTCCAGTTAAAATCTCAAACTCTCGCTTTATTGATCCTAACTTCTAATTTGTGTTTTACTCTCGTAACAAAACAATTGCATTAATTACTAATAATTGAAACCGGAAAAATCGGTCTTTTAAAAACAGAATAAGTCGAGTGAAGTTGCTAAACCCCGTTGGCTATGTGACCCTACATACCGATAACTAGATTTAGCCTAGCATGGTTAATGATTCAAATATAGCGCAACAGTAATAAAGATACAATTCAGATAAAATATGCATTTCAAATAAATCAGACATACAATAAATAAACAAATAAATTAATTAAATAAACCTAAAAATAAATTAATTAAATAAACTGAAAATAAAATATTACACAGATTCCAAGTGTCTCCCACAGGTCGGTGAGATCTTCTTTAATTTCTCAATAATCCGAATGCGAATAAAAAAGGTAACAATGCGCAATCCTAACGTAAGGTTAGAATTGGCAAAAGTTCGCAGCAATCTCCGCTGGGAAGATTACTACGAGAAAAGAAACTGAATACAGGAAATAAAACTGAAATTAAATACGGAATATGAATTAAAATTGGCAGAGTAACTGTACTGGTGTTAAGGACCAAATTGTAGTTATTTTGTACATGATTTTGTGGTCCTTAACAATGCCTTTTTAATTAATTAGTAGTGTTTATTCTAGTATTTTAGTTTAATTAGTTTTTTATTTAGTTTTTGTTTATAATATATTATTTAACTTATTTTACTTTTAATTGTAGGTTTTTATTGACTAATTCTCTCAAGCTTGGATTCAAGGACACTTCAAGAGCTCTTGGGATGATTCTTTTTGAAGAAATTTTTGGATGAAGGAGCATGCTTCAGGTCGCGCTCAGCGCGGTTCCAGCATGAGCGTGCTCAGCGCGCTTAACCGGGCTTAGCGCGGTCTGCGAAAAACAGAAAAAGGACAGACCCATGCTTTCACCTTTTGGCCACCAATCCATCACTTCTGCTGACTTTTTGGCTTGTAAAGAGGGTGGAACTTCACTTCATCATGATTAACATTTCATCTTTGTAAAATTAGGGCAAGAATTGTAAAGAAAAACCATAGTTTTTCTTCTTAATTTCTTCATGTTCATCATCTCTACCAACAATCTTGAGAGCAAAGCAACCATGGAAATGAGTGGCTAAGTTCTTTTTGTGTCAAAATTAGAGGTAGTTGATCTATATAGTATGTATTTCTTTTAATTCATTTGTGTATGAACATGGTTGATGATTAATATAGTTGAATATCTTTGTTCTTCATCTTTATGCTTTGAGTCTTGCTTGGAAAAGAATACTTTAAAGTAGACCTAGGATATTCATCCACTAATGAACAAATGCTAGGGATAGATTTCTATGTTAGTGTTTACAAATATTGAACTTAATGATTATCATGTCAATAGTTGTAGTGAGGGATCATACAAGGATTAACATGATAACATTCACAATCTTGGTGGGAAATCTACAAGATTGAGAGGATATGTATTTATAGAAATCATCTACTATGTTCATCACTTGATTAATTGATTATGTATGAAATTAGGTCAATGAAACTAATCTTGACATGCTTCCATAAATTACAAACAAACTCCAACTCTCTTGAATCCAAACCATAACTCTCTTTTGAAAAGATTAACTTAGTTACTTGTTTGGAAATTCATGTTACTAATAGATTAGGAAACAAACCCTTGGTTACTTTCATCTTAAAATACACTTTTCTATTGAAAGACTACAATATACATCAATCCCTGTGGAATCGATAATTAAAAATACTTGTTCGCGGGAAAAATCCTACAACAAAATGGCGCCGTTGCCGGGGATTGGCGTTTGATATTGCTAGTATCGCAATAGTTGTGTGTTTTAAGACATTTTTCTACTAATCTCTCTTTGTTTCTTTTGTGTGGCTAGACTTTTTCAAGAATTAGTTTATGCGAGGAAGTGTTCCGACCGATCAACTCCTTTTCGATCCCGAACTTGAAAGGACGGCTAGAAGACTCAATAGTAGTGCTAAAAGGCGGAAAAGACTAGCTCGGCAAAGGCAAGAAAGAGGAGAAAGAGGAGAAACATCTACTTCTTCTACACCACCCATGTTAGAAGAAGTCATCACTATGGCGGAGAATCAACCACCACCACCACCACCACCACCACGGGGGCCTTGTGTCAATAGCCCTCGTCACACCGCTCAATTTGCTCGACAAGCAAATGCAAGGGTTGCGGAGATGAAGACAGGCTTGCTTCAACTTCTTTATGCAAGTCCTTTTCATGGCCATGACCATGAAGATCCTTACACCCACCTTACTAAGTTCTATGAGATCGCGGGAGCGGCCGGGGCTCCGGAAGACCAAGAGGAGCAATACTTCCAAAGGTTTTTCCCCCATTCTCTAGTGGGGAAGGCAAAAGATTGGTATCTTTATCAATTTCAAGAGACAATGATAAATTGGAATGTTTTGGAGGAAAAATTCCTTGAACGATTTTTCCCTCAATCACGTTTCATGGAGGCAAAGACCGCAATCTCAGTATTTTCACAAGGAGTAAACGAGCCTTTGAATAGGGCTTGGGAGAGGTATAATTCTATGCTTAGGAAGTGTCCTAGCCATGGTTTTGACGAGCTCACCCAAATTCATATTTTCCGAAATGGTCTCCAACCGCAACACAAATTGTTGTTGGATGCTACGGCGGGAGGTTCTTTGATGGCAAAAACACCATATAAAGCAATTCAAATAATTGAAAAGATGGGGATGAATGACCACCAAACTCAACATGATCAAGGAGGTGTACAAGTAAAAACGGGAGTTCTTGAAATTGGCTCGAGTCACGAAGCACTTGTGGCGCAAAACAAATTGTTTGCGAAACAAGTTGAAGAATTGACAAAACAAATGGCAAGACTCCCTCAACAAATCATGGAGTTGCAAGGAACATCAAGAAAACAAGCTCACCAAATAGCTTGTTGTAAATTGTGTAAAGGGGATCATAAAACCGGATTTTGTCCTCCGGAAAATAAGGAAGCATACTATATGGCCAACCAAGGGCAAGGATACCAACAACGAGCTCATTACCCTTATCAAAATCAAGGCCAAGGTTACCAACAAAGGGGTAACCAAGGTTATCAAGGCGGGTGGAGACAAGACAACAACAATCAAGGTAGGCAAAATCCATATCAAACTCAAAATCAAAATCAAACTCAACCACAAAATCAACCTCAAAATCAAGTGAGATCTTCCAACATTCAAGACACTCTAGCTCAATTTATGCAAGCTTCTATGGCAAATCAAAAGAGCACGGAGGCATCTATCAAGAATTTGGAAACTCAAATGGGGCAACTAGCCAAGCAACTTTCCGAACAAAATGCTTCGACATCATTTTCCCCAATTACTCAAGCAAATCCTAAGGAGCATTGCAAAGCTATTACAACTAGAAGTGGTAGAGTTTGTGATGAGAAAAGGAAAGTGGTTGAAAGAAAAAAGAAAGTAATGGAGAAGGATGAAGAGGTAGTAGTGGAGGAAGATGTAGTTGAAAAAGATGATGAGGTTGTAGTTGAAAAAAATGATGATGTTGATGTGGGGGAGGATTTTGTTGAAAATGAAGTTATAGTTGAAAATGAGAATGAAAAGGAGAATGGTGTAGTTGAAAAGGAGAAAGTGGAGGAAAAGAAGAAGAAAATGAGAAAGGGAAAAGAGAAGGAAGTCACTTTTCCATTAAGAAGCTTATCGTATCCTCACCTTCCTTCTAAAAAGGACGATGCAAAGCACTATGCTCGGTTTATGGATATTTTTAAGCAATTGCAAATTAATATTCCATTCACCGAGGCATTAGAGCAAATGCCGAAATATGCAAAATTCATGAAGGATATATTGACAAAAAAGAAGCGGTACACGGATCAAGAGACTATAATGGTGGATGCAAGTTGTAGTGCGATAATTCAACGCACTATCCCAAAAAAAGAAAGTGATCCGGGGCGTGTAACTTTGCCCGTTACCATTGGGGATGTCTATGTCGGCAAAGGATTAATTGATTTGGGATCAAGTATCAATTTGATTCCATTATCCATTGTAAAGAGGTTGGGGGAGATTGAATTAAAGTCTACAAAAATGACGTTGCAATTGGCGGACAAGTCTATTACTCGCCCGCACGGTGTAGCTTTAGAATTGTTGGTAAAAGTGGACAAATTATTTTTCCCGGTTGATTTTGTTGTGATAGATATGGAGGAAGATGTGGATGCACCTCTAATTCTTGGAAGACCATTCATGAAGACGGCTAGAATGATGATTGACATTGACGATGGCTTAATGAAGGTGAGAGTTCAAGATGAAGAAATTTGCTTTAATCTTTTTGAAGCAATGAAGCATCCGATTGATAAGAAAGATTGTTTCAAAATTGATGTTATTGAGGAAGCAACCCAAGAAGTGAATGATGAGGATGATAATCGAGATCTTGAGGAATGTTTGGAAGGAATGGAGATTTCCAAGGAAATGCACCCATGGGAGAAAGAATTGGAAATTTTGAAAAATGATCCTAAAGATGAAGAGCCAAAGCTTGAGTTGAAAGATCTACCATCTCATTTGAAGTATGTGCTTCTTGAGGAGGGAGGTAAAAAGCCCGTAATCATTAGTAATACATTGTCGGAAAAGGAGGAGGGAAGCTTAATTCGAGTTTTGAAATCTAACAAAAATGCGATTGGTTGGGTCTTAGCCGATTTGAAAGGCATAAGCCCGACCTATTGTATGCATAACATCATGATGGAGGAGGAGTACAAGCCGGTAGCCCAACCTCAGAGGCGTTTGAATCCGGTGATGAAGGAAGTAGTTCGAAAAGAAGTAGTGAAGATGTTAGAAGCGGGAATGATTTATCCGATTTCGGATAGTACTTGGGTGAGCCCGGTGCATGTGGTTCCGAAAAAAGGAGGGTTGACGGTTGTGTCGAATGATAAGGATGAATTAGTGCCCACAAGAAAAGTGACGGGATGGAGAATGTGCATCGACTACCGAAGGCTCAACAAAGCAACGAGGAAGGATCACTTTCCTCTTCCATTCATGGACCAAATGTTAGAAAGGCTCGCTGGACAACAATACTATTGCTTCTTGGATGGTTATTCGGGGTACAATCAAATATCGGTGAATCCAGAAGATCACGAGAAAACGGCTTTCACATGTCCTTTTGGAATATTCGCGTATAGGCGTATGCCTTTCGACTTATGCAATGCGCCGGCAACATTTCAAAGATGCATGCAAGCTATATTTGCCGATTTGATTGAGAAAACAATTGAAGTTTTTATGGATGACTTTCTGTCTTTGGAGCGTCATTTGATTTATGCTTGGAAAATTTGAACACCGTCTTGAAGAGGTGTGTGGATACCAATTTGGTCTTGAATTGTGAAAAATGCAATTTCATGATGGCCGAGGGAATTGTCCTTGGCCACAAGATATCTTCAAGAGGAATTGAGGTCGATAAAGCAAAGATTGATGTGATCGAGACGCTTCCCCCACCTACCAATGTCAAAGGCATTCGGAGCTTTCTAGGACATGCGGGATTCTATCGAAGATTCATCAAAGACTTCTCAAAGATAGTCAATCCCTTGAGCAACTTGCTCAACAAAGATAAGTCTTTCTTGTTTGATAAATATTGTTTATTGGCTTTTGAAAAATTGAAAGAAAATTTGATAAATGCACCCATAATCACCGCGCCTAATTGGAAACTTGATTTCGAATTGATGTGTGACGCAAGTGATTATGCGGTGGGAGCCGTGCTTGGCCAAAGGAAGAACTAAATTTTCCATGCTATTCATTATGCGAGAAAAGTTTTGAACGATGCTCAAATTAATTACGCAACAACCGAAAAAGAGTTGCTCGCAATTGTATATGCATTGGAAAAGTTTCGTCCTTACCTCATTGGTTCAAAGGTTGTGGTTTTCACGGATCATTCCGCGATAAAATATCTGCTTACCAAACCGGACTCTAAACAAAGATTAATCCGATGGATTCTTCTTTTGCAAGAATTTGATTTAGAGGTCCGAGATAAAAAGGGTTCGGAGAATTTGGTAGCAGATCATTTGTCTCGCTTAGTGAACGTGAAAATTACGGATAAAGAAAAGGAAGTGAAGGAGGAGTTTCCGGATGAGAAGTTATTTGCAATCCAAGAGCGGCCGTGGTTTGTCGACATGGCAAATTACAAGACCGCGAGATTAATGCCGGAGGATTTAACATGGAATGAGAAGTGGAAGTTCTTAGCCGATGCTAAGTATTATGTGTGGGACGAACCTTACATTTTTAGGTTGAGTAGCGATGGGTTGCTAAGAAGGTGCGTGTGTCATGAGGAAGCCAAAAACATTCTTTGGCATTGTCACAATTTCCCTTGTGGGGGACACTATAATGGATTGCGAACGGCCACCAAAGTCCTACAATCGGGATTTTATTGGCCTTCTCTATTCAAAGATGCTTATGCTCACGCTAAGTCTTATGATAAATGCCAAAGAAGTGGCGGTATAGGAAAAAGAGATGAAATGCCTTTGAACAACATGCTGGAAGTAGAGGTATTTGATTGTTGGGGGATTGATTTTGTCGGTCCATTTCCATCGTCGTTTTCAAATGAATATATCCTTGTGGCTGTTGATTACGTGTCTAAGTGGGTGGAGGCCATTGCTTCACCTAAGGCCGACGCCAAAACCGTTATCAAATTTTAAAGAAAAACATTTTTTCTAGGTTTGGTGTCCCTCGGGTTTTAATTAGCGATGGTGGGTCGCACTTTTGTAATACATTGTTACAAAAACTTTTGAAACAATACGGTGTAAAGCATAAGGTGATAACCCCCTATCACCCGCTAGCGAATGGTCAAGCTGAAGTGTCAAACAGGGAAATTAAAAAGATCTTGGAAAAAACTATTTCGGGTTCTCGAAAAGATTGGTCACAAAAATTGGATGAAGCTTTATGGGCGTATCGAACCGCCTATAAAGCTCCTATCGGACTAACCCCGTTTCAGGTTGTTTATGGCAAAACTTGTCACCTCCCTGTGGAGATGGAGCACAAAGCATTATGGGCCCTCCGATTCTTGAATTTCGATCCATCTTTGGCGGGTGAAAAGAGAAAAATACAACTCGTTCAATTGGATGAAATGCGAGAGGGAGCATACCATTCCAACCGGAGGTACAAAGCAAAAGTTAAAGTTTCTCATGATAAGAAGATAAAGCACAAGGAATTTCGACCGGGGCAACGTGTTCTCTTGTTTAATTCCCGGATGAGACTATTTCCGGGAAAACTTAAAACAAAGTGGTCCGGTCCATTTCTAATCAAAGAAGTGAAAGATTATGGTGCCGTTGTCTTGCAAGATCTAGAAGGGACGAAAGAGTGGACTGTGAATGGGCAGCGGTTGAAACGGTATGTTGGCGGAGAGGTGAGCCGCGACATAGCCGAATCCTTCTTCGATGATCAGTGATCATCCTGAACCGTCGAGCTCTACCGACGTTAAACAAAGCGCTTGTTGGGAGGCACCCCAACATTGTAAGTATTCTTCATTGCAATCATTTTGACATGCCCAAGTTATAAAATTGCTGTTTTTCTGAAAAATGCAGAATTCTGCAGATCGCGCTCCGAGCGCGCGCATTTTGGCCCATCTGGCAGAAACTTTCGTGCTTAGCGCGGTATGGGTCGCGCTTAGCGCGGTCTGGGAGAATTTAAATAAAAAAATACTTTTTCAAAACCGGATTTTTGAGGCCCATTGGGTGGCCTGGTTTGTTTTAAATAGGTTAGGGTTCATTTCAAACCCTTTTTCACTATTTCCTCTCCATTTTTCACTCTTTCAAAAAACCCCAAAATCCCCAACCCCAAATTCAACAAGTTCTTGCAAATTTCTTAATCAAATCATCCTCCAAAGCATCTAAGTAAGTGTCTCTATGTTTTTCTTCTTTCAATTTCGTTAAATTTCGCTGTTTAGGGTAGATTTTGAAAACCTAGGTTTAGGAATTTTTGATTTTTCTCTTAGGATTAGGTTGTTTAGATGATACAGAAGGCTTAGAATAGGCATTTCGCTGCTAGTAGGTTTGTTTTTGTGGAGAAATTTCTATTTTTACAGAAGAATTTTTCTGGAAATCGTAGAGCGCGCTCAGCGCAGTCATCGCGCTTAGCGCGGTCTGCAGAATTCTGAAAAATTCTTCTGCTGTGTTTTTGATTCGTCCGTTGTGTCTAGATGTTTTGGTTTGATGTTTTCTATTGCTGTTTGCTTGAATTATCACTAACGGACATTTCGGTGTCGATTTTCGTTGATTTTTGGTGTTGTTTCAGATGACACCGAAAAGACAAAGAGTTTCTTCTGCCGGGACTGGGTCCTCTAGGTCCGTGCCTTTTGATGGAGATCGTTTCTTGGGGCCTGCTCAAGAGGCGAGGTACAAAGAGCTCGAGGAGCGTAATGTATGGACGGAGAGAATTATCCGACTCCGAGAGCAGGGCCACTATGCAACGCCCGATGCTATTCTTTCTAACTACGGTTTGGGTGTTCTCTGTGAGCCTCAAACCAAGGTGAATGTCGAGCTTGTGAGGGAGTTCTATGCAAACGCCATTCCGACCGAGGGGCGTGACTTTCCTTTCACTTCTGTTGTGAGGGGGAAGTTGGTTTCTTTCTCTCGCACCGCCATCAACAACTATTTGGGCATAAACTGGACAGCCCCGGAGGACCAGTTAGACATCTACCACGACCACCTGGCTCGTGGGAATTGGGATCATGCTATGCTAAGGAGGAAACTTTGTTTGTCTGGGTACTCATATGAACTGAACAGGGTTGGGCAACCTTTAAAATTTAACCGGTCCAGCCTGAAGACTAGTGCCCGAGTGCTGATGTGTGTGGCTCTGTATAATCTGAGACCTCGAAGCCACACATCTTCGATTCCCATGGAGACGGCCGACCTGATTGCTTATATGCTCGATGAGAAGCAAATTGATTTTGGTCAGCTTATTGCAAATGAGCTGAAGAGGGTCACATTGAGTTATACCTCTAGGGGAGAGCGTATAAAATGTGCCCTCACTTATCCTGGGTTGATAATGGGCCTTCTGAAAAGGGCGAAGGTTGTCTTTCCGGCTGTGGGGCATGTTACTATTGATGGGATCATTGATGATTCGTATTGTGATCGTTATTGCAGAGCCCTGGATGATAACTCTGCTGCCCAGGCTGTACCAGTTGCTGCGGCACTTCCTCAGGCCAGTCCATCTGAAGAATGGAACCGGCAAATGCATCTCGCTCATCAGAGAGCATTCATGTTTATGCACGAGAGCATGAAGCACCTTGCTATACAGATCAGAGAGCCGAGGGTGAACCACTTCACTTGCACGGGCGAGCAGCTTAGTGCTTATGCTGGTTGGCCCGGGTCGGGCCAAATGTAGAGGAGGTGGTGGGCGATGGTGATGATCAGAGTGAGGATGATGGAGAGGGTAGTTCTGGTTCTGGTTCTGGTTCTGATTCTGGGTCTCCTGGAGATTCTATCCTCGAGGCTTCAGACTGATGATATCTTTTATTCTCTTGTTTTTATTTTACTTTCAGCACTTTATAGTTTTAGTTTTTATTTTCGCATTTTAGTTTAAACTTCTGGATTTTGTTGGTTGCCATCCAATTTTTGGGATAGGCTTGTAATTCCAATTGATATTTTGTAGGCATGGAGCCTAAACACTTTTTAGTTTTAAACACCATTTTGGGGTGTCTTTTATTTTATTTTGTTTTGTTTTAGTTTGTTTTATTTTATTTTGTTCTATTTTATTTTTATTTTTAGATTATAGTTTATTTAGTTTGAATTATTACTTCTTTTGGTTTGTCCGATTTTTCAACGGTTCTCCAAAGCAAGTAAGTGTGTTTCACCAAAGTGATGGTGATGATAAAATTCTCGACTCAATCCACAAAGAAGGTACATATTTAATCGTTTTGTAGAATAATAACATGTCTATGAAATTTGTGCTTTATGCAAAATATCTTGGCATGTAAAAAAAATTTGTGTTCACATTCGAATCATTAGGACTCAAACCACATAGGTGAGAAGCTTCCACTTTTTACCAAATATAGAGTGTCTAATAGTTTTGTTAACTCGTTTGATTCATGCTTAATCTTTATTTGTTTGTGATAATTTGGAAACTTAGAGATGATCAAGGCAATTTTTGTGCATTATGAGAAAAACCATCAATTCCAAAAGGACTTAAACCGTGAGTGAGTGAGTCCTTGTGAACCCTTTTGAGCTTAAATAGTATTTGTAGGATGAATTTATCAAATCAACTAATTGTTAAATAGGCCACTTAATAGTTGTTGATGATCTTTTAAAATTCAATGATAATTCATTCTATAAATGTTTCTTGTTTGTGAATACCAACCCTTTTTGTTAATTAACCCTTGAAGAGCATGTTCTTGAATAAAAAAGGATTGATATAAATGAAGTTGGGGAGGTGGATCAAAAAGAACATAGAATTGATGGCACAATGATCCTAAAGAAAGAAAAAGAATAGAGAAAAGAAAAATACAAAAGAAGAAAAATTTGTATATAAAAAGAAAACAAAAGAAAAAAAATAGGATCATTGTGTGAAAAAGAAAAGAGGTTGTGAATAATAAGAAGGGAATGGGAATTAGTTGTGAAATGCTCTTCATATCCTTTGATCCAATTTGTTTCAATGGCTTGTACTTAAATATCCCTTGTTTCTAACCTAAGCCAAGTTACAACCTTGAAAGTCCGTAGTGATCTTTGTTTCCATTTTATCATTTAACTTGTTTCGATGAACGCATGAATTATTCTGGATGTGCATGACTATTACTGAGAGTGTTTAGTCCTTTGTAAATATGCATTTTGTTCTTCATAAATTTGGAAGAAATGATTAGGTGATTCAAGTGTGAACATATCTTTTATTTTGTTACATGTGTTGATATATTGTGTTTAGAACTTAATTCATAGCCATGTTGTGTTTCGAAGAAGCGATCGATGTGTGCTTTTTCCGGGTATGTCGAGTTTGAACCATCATTCTTGTGTGAGTTTGCATGCTTGCATTTTGTTTCTTCTAGCTTTGTGAGATTATTGACTTTTGTTTGGGGACAAACAAAGAAGTAAGTTGGGGAGAGTTGTTAAGGACCAAATTGTAGTTATTTTGTACATGATTTTGTGGTCCTTAACAATGCCTTTTTAATTAATTAGTAGTATTTATTCTAGTATTTTAGTTTAATTAGTTTTTTATTTAGTTTTTGTTTATAATATATTATTTAACTTATTTTACTTTTAATTGTAGGTTTTTATTGACTAATTCTCTCAAGCTTGGATTCAAGGACACTTCAAGAGCTCTTGGGATGATTCTTTTTGAAGAAATTTTTGGATGAAGGAGCATGCTTCAGGTCGCGCTCAGCGCGGTTCCAATATGAGCGTGCTCAGCGCGCTTAACCGGGCTTAGCGCGGTCTGCGAAAAACAGAAAAAGGACAGACCCATGCTTTCACCTTTTGGCCACCAATCCATCACTTCTGCTGACTTTTTGGCTTGTAAAGAGGGTGGAACTTCACTTCATCATAATTAACTTTTCATCTTTGTAAAATTAGGGCAAGAATTGTAAAGAAAAAACCATAGTTTTTCTTCTTAATTTCTTCATGTTCATCATCTCTACCAACAATCTTGAGAGCAAAGCAACCATGGAAATGAGTGGCTAAGTTCTTTTTGTGTCAAGATTAGAGGTAGTTGATCTATATAGTATGTATTTCTTTTAATCCATTTGTGTATGAACATGGTTGATGATTAATATAGTTGAATATCTTTGTTCTTCATCTTTATGCTTTGAGTCTTGCTTGGAAAAGAATACTTCAAAGTAGACCTAGGATATTCATCCACTAATGAACAAATGCTAGGGATAGATTTGTATGTTAGTTTTTACAAATATTGAACTTAATGATTATCATGTCAATAGTTGTAGTGAGGGATCATACAAGGATTAACATGATAACATTCACAATCTTGGTGGGAAATCTACAAGATTGAGAGGATATGTATTTATAGAAATCATCTACTATGTTCATCACTTGATTAATTGATTATGTATGAAATTAGGTCAATGAAACTAATCTTGACATGCTTCCATAAATTACAAACAAACTCCAACTCTCTTGAATCCAAACCATAACTCTCTTTTGAAAAGATTAACTTAGTTACTTGTTTGGAAATTCATGTTACTAATAGATTAGGAAACAAACCCTTGGTTACTTTCATCTTAAAATACACTTTTCTATTGAAAGACTACAATATACACCAATCCCTGTGGAATCGATAATTAAAAATACTTGTTCGAGGGAAAAATCCTACAACAAAATGGCGCCGTTGCCGGGGATTGGCGTTTGATATTGCTAGTATCGCAATAGTTGTGTGTTTTAAGACATTTTTCTACTAATCTCTCTTTGTTTCTTTTGTGTGGCTAGACTTTTTCAAGAATTAGTTTATGCGAGGAAGTGTTCCGACCGATCAACTCCTTTTCGATCCCGAACTTGAAAGGACGGCTAGAAGACTCAATAGTAGTGCTAAAAGGCGGAAAAGACTAGCTCGGCAAAGGCAAGAAAGAGGAGAAAGAGGAGAAACATCTACTTCTTCTACACCACCCATGTTAGAAGAAGTCATCACTATGGCGGAGAATCAACCACCACCACCACCACCACCACCACGGGGGGCCTTGTGTCAATAGCCCTCGTCACACCGCTCAATTTGCTCGACAAGCAAATGCAAGGGTTGCGGAGATGAAGACAGGCTTGCTTCAACTTCTTTATGCAAGTCCTTTTCATGGCCATGACCATGAAGATCCTTACACCCACCTTACTAAGTTCTATGAGATCGCGGGAGCGGCCGGGGCTCCGGAAGACCAAGAGGAGCAATACTTCCAAAGGTTTTTCCCCCATTCTCTAGTGGGGAAGGCAAAAGATTGGTATCTTTATCAATTTCAAGAGACAATGATAAATTGGAATGTTTTGGAGGAAAAATTCCTTGAACGATTTTTCCCTCAATCACGTTTCATGGAGGCAAAGACCGCAATCTCAGTATTTTCACAAGGAGTAAACGAGCCTTTGAATAGGGCTTGGGAGAGGTATAATTCTATGCTTAGGAAGTGTCCTAGCCATGGTTTTGACGAGCTCACCCAAATTCATATTTTCCGAAATGGTCTCCAACCGCAACACAAATTGTTGTTGGATGCTACGGCGGGAGGTTCTTTGATGGCAAAAACACCATATAAAGCAATTCAAATAATTGAAAAGATGGGGATGAATGACCACCAAACTCAACATGATCAAGGAGGTGTACAAGTAAAAACGGGAGTTCTTGAAATTGGCTCGAGTCACGAAGCACTTGTGGCGCAAAACAAATTGTTTGCGAAACAAGTTGAAGAATTGACAAAACAAATGGCAAGACTCCCTCAACAAATCATGGAGTTGCAAGGAACATCAAGAAAACAAGCTCACCAAATAGCTTGTTGTAAATTGTGTAAAGGGGATCATAAAACCGGATTTTGTCCTCCGGAAAATAAGGAAGCATACTATATGGCCAACCAAGGGCAAGGATACCAACAACGAGCTCATTACCCTTATCAAAATCAAGGCCAAGGTTACCAACAAAGGGGTAACCAAGGTTATCAAGGCGGGTGGAGACAAGACAACAACAATCAAGGTAGGCAAAATCCATATCAAACTCAAAATCAAAATCAAACTCAACCACAAAATCAACCTCAAAATCAAGTGAGATCTTCCAACATTCAAGACACTCTAGCTCAATTTATGCAAGCTTCTATGGCAAATCAAAAGAGCACGGAGGCATCTATCAAGAATTTGGAAACTCAAATGGGGCAACTAGCCAAGCAACTTTCCGAACAAAATGCTTCGACATCATTTTCCCCAATTACTCAAGCAAATCCTAAGGAGCATTGCAAAGCTATTACAACTAGAAGTGGTAGAGTTTGTGATGAGAAAAGGAAAGTGGTTGAAAGAAAAAAGAAAGTAATGGAGAAGGATGAAGAGGTAGTAGTGGAGGAAGATGTAGTTGAAAAAGATGATGAGGTTGTAGTTGAAAAAAATGATGATGTTGATGTGGGGGAGGATTTTGTTGAAAATGAAGTTATAGTTGAAAATGAGAATGAAAAGGAGAATGGTGTAGTTGAAAAGGAGAAAGTGGAGGAAAAGAAGAAGAAAATGAGAAAGGGAAAAGAGAAGGAAGTCACTTTTCCATTAAGAAGCTTATCGTATCCTCACCTTCCTTCTAAAAAGGACGATGCAAAGCACTATGCTCGGTTTATGGATATTTTTAAGCAATTGCAAATTAATATTCCATTCACCGAGGCATTAGAGCAAATGCCGAAATATGCAAAATTCATGAAGGATATATTGACAAAAAAGAAGCGGTACACGGATCAAGAGACTATAATGGTGGATGCAAGTTGTAGTGCGATAATTCAACGCACTATCCCAAAAAAAGAAAGTGATCCGGGGCGTGTAACTTTGCCCGTTACCATTGGGGATGTCTATGTCGGCAAAGGATTAATTGATTTGGGATCAAGTATCAATTTGATTCCATTATCCATTGTAAAGAGGTTGGGGGAGATTGAATTAAAGTCTACAAAAATGACGTTGCAATTGGCGGACAAGTCTATTACTCGCCCGCACGGTGTAGCTTTAGAATTGTTGGTAAAAGTGGACAAATTATTTTTCCCGGTTGATTTTGTTGTGATAGATATGGAGGAAGATGTGGATGCACCTCTAATTCTTGGAAGACCATTCATGAAGACGGCTAGAATGATGATTGACATTGACGATGGCTTAATGAAGGTGAGAGTTCAAGATGAAGAAATTTGCTTTAATCTTTTTGAAGCAATGAAGCATCCGATTGATAAGAAAGATTGTTTCAAAATTGATGTTATTGAGGAAGCAACCCAAGAAGTGAATGATGAGGATGATAATCGAGATCTTGAGGAATGTTTGGAAGGAATGGAGATTTCCAAGGAAATGCACCCATGGGAGAAAGAATTGGAAATTTTGAAAAATGATCCTAAAGATGAAGAGCCAAAGCTTGAGTTGAAAGATCTACCATCTCATTTGAAGTATGTGCTTCTTGAGGAGGGAGGTAAAAAGCCCGTAATCATTAGTAATACATTGTCGGAAAAGGAGGAGGGAAGCTTAATTCGAGTTTTGAAATCTAACAAAAATGCGATTGGTTGGGTCTTAGCCGATTTGAAAGGCATAAGCCCGACCTATTGTATGCATAACATCATGATGGAGGAGGAGTACAAGCCGGTAGCCCAACCTCAGAGGCGTTTGAATCCGGTGATGAAGGAAGTAGTTCGAAAAGAAGTAGTGAAGATGTTAGAAGCGGGAATGATTTATCCGATTTCGGATAGTACTTGGGTGAGCCCGGTGCATGTGGTTCCGAAAAAAGGAGGGTTGACGGTTGTGTCGAATGATAAGGATGAATTAGTGCCCACAAGAAAAGTGACGGGATGGAGAATGTGCATCGACTACCGAAGGCTCAACAAAGCAACGAGGAAGGATCACTTTCCTCTTCCATTCATGGACCAAATGTTAGAAAGGCTCGCTGGACAACAATACTATTGCTTCTTGGATGGTTATTCGGGGTACAATCAAATATCGGTGAATCCAGAAGATCACGAGAAAACGGCTTTCACATGTCCTTTTGGAATATTCGCGTATAGGCGTATGCCTTTCGACTTATGCAATGCGCCGGCAACATTTCAAAGATGCATGCAAGCTATATTTGCCGATTTGATTGAGAAAACAATTGAAGTTTTTATGGATGACTTTCTGTCTTTGGAGCGTCATTTGATTTATGCTTGGAAAATTTGAACACCGTCTTGAAGAGGTGTGTGGATACCAATTTGGTCTTGAATTGTGAAAAATGCAATTTCATGATGGCCGAGGGAATTGTCCTTGGCCACAAGATATCTTCAAGAGGAATTGAGGTCGATAAAGCAAAGATTGATGTGATCGAGACGCTTCCCCCACCTACCAATGTCAAAGGCATTCGGAGCTTTCTAGGACATGCGGGATTCTATCGAAGATTCATCAAAGACTTCTCAAAGATAGTCAATCCCTTGAGCAACTTGCTCAACAAAGATAAGTCTTTCTTGTTTGATAAATATTGTTTATTGGCTTTTGAAAAATTGAAAGAAAATTTGATAAATGCACCCATAATCACCGCGCCTAATTGGAAACTTGATTTCGAATTGATGTGTGACGCAAGTGATTATGCGGTGGGAGCCGTGCTTGGCCAAAGGAAGAACTAAATTTTCCATGCTATTCATTATGCGAGAAAAGTTTTGAACGATGCTCAAATTAATTACGCAACAACCGAAAAAGAGTTGCTCGCAATTGTATATGCATTGGAAAAGTTTCGTCCTTACCTCATTGGTTCAAAGGTTGTGGTTTTCACGGATCATTCCGCGATAAAATATCTGCTTACCAAACCGGACTCTAAACAAAGATTAATCCGATGGATTCTTCTTTTGCAAGAATTTGATTTAGAGGTCCGAGATAAAAAGGGTTCGGAGAATTTGGTAGCAGATCATTTGTCTCGCTTAGTGAACGTGAAAATTACGGATAAAGAAAAGGAAGTGAAGGAGGAGTTTCCGGATGAGAAGTTATTTGCAATCCAAGAGCGGCCGTGGTTTGTCGACATGGCAAATTACAAGACCGCGAGATTAATGCCGGAGGATTTAACATGGAATGAGAAGTGGAAGTTCTTAGCCGATGCTAAGTATTATGTGTGGGACGAACCTTACATTTTTAGGTTGAGTAGCGATGGGTTGCTAAGAAGGTGCGTGTGTCATGAGGAAGCCAAAAACATTCTTTGGCATTGTCACAATTTCCCTTGTGGGGGACACTATAATGGATTGCGAACGGCCACCAAAGTCCTACAATCGGGATTTTATTGGCCTTCTCTATTCAAAGATGCTTATGCTCACGCTAAGTCTTATGATAAATGCCAAAGAAGTGGCGGTATAGGAAAAAGAGATGAAATGCCTTTGAACAACATGCTGGAAGTAGAGGTATTTGATTGTTGGGGGATTGATTTTGTCGGTCCATTTCCATCGTCGTTTTCAAATGAATATATCCTTGTGGCTGTTGATTACGTGTCTAAGTGGGTGGAGGCCATTGCTTCACCTAAGGCCGACGCCAAAACCGTTATCAAATTTTAAAGAAAAACATTTTTTCTAGGTTTGGTGTCCCTCGGGTTTTAATTAGCGATGGTGGGTCGCACTTTTGTAATACATTGTTACAAAAACTTTTGAAACAATACGGTGTAAAGCATAAGGTGATAACCCCCTATCACCCGCTAGCGAATGGTCAAGCTGAAGTGTCAAACAGGGAAATTAAAAAGATCTTGGAAAAAACTATTTCGGGTTCTCGAAAAGATTGGTCACAAAAATTGGATGAAGCTTTATGGGCGTATCGAACCGCCTATAAAGCTCCTATCGGACTAACCCCGTTTCAGGTTGTTTATGGCAAAACTTGTCACCTCCCTGTGGAGATGGAGCACAAAGCATTATGGGCCCTCCGATTCTTGAATTTCGATCCATCTTTGGCGGGTGAAAAGAGAAAAATACAACTCGTTCAATTGGATGAAATGCGAGAGGGAGCATACCATTCCAACCGGAGGTACAAAGCAAAAGTTAAAGTTTCTCATGATAAGAAGATAAAGCACAAGGAATTTCGACCGGGGCAACGTGTTCTCTTGTTTAATTCCCGGATGAGACTATTTCCGGGAAAACTTAAAACAAAGTGGTCCGGTCCATTTCTAATCAAAGAAGTGAAAGATTATGGTGCCGTTGTCTTGCAAGATCTAGAAGGGACGAAAGAGTGGACTGTGAATGGGCAGCGGTTGAAACGGTATGTTGGCGGAGAGGTGAGCCGCGACATAGCCGAATCCTTCTTCGATGATCAGTGATCATCCTGAACCGTCGAGCTCTACCGACGTTAAACAAAGCGCTTGTTGGGAGGCACCCCAACATTGTAAGTATTCTTCATTGCAATCATTTTGACATGCCCAAGTTATAAAATTGCTGTTTTTCTGAAAAATGCAGAATTCTGCAGATCGCGCTCCGAGCGCGCGCATTTTGGCCCATCTGGCAGAAACTTTCGTGCTTAGCGCGGTATGGGTCGCGCTTAGCGCGGTCTGGGAGAATTTAAATAAAAAAATACTTTTTCAAAACCGGATTTTTGAGGCCCATTGGGTGGCCTGGTTTGTTTTAAATAGGTTAGGGTTCATTTCAAACCCTTTTTCACTATTTCCTCTCCATTTTTCACTCTTTCAAAAAACCCCAAAATCCCCAACCCCAAATTCAACAAGTTCTTGCAAATTTCTTAATCAAATCATCCTCCAAAGCATCTAAGTAAGTGTCTCTATGTTTTTCTTCTTTCAATTTCGTTAAATTTCGCTGTTTAGGGTAGATTTTGAAAACCTAGGTTTAGGAATTTTTGATTTTTCTCTTAGGATTAGGTTGTTTAGATGATACAGAAGGCTTAGAATAGGCATTTCGCTGCTAGTAGGTTTGTTTTTGTGGAGAAATTTCTATTTTTACAGAAGAATTTTTCTGGAAATCGTAGAGCGCGCTCAGCGCAGTCATCGCGCTTAGCGCGGTCTGCAGAATTCTGAAAAATTCTTCTGCTGTGTTTTTGATTCGTCCGTTGTGTCTAGATGTTTTGGTTTGATGTTTTCTATTGCTGTTTGCTTGAATTATCACTAACGGACATTTCGGTGTCGATTTTCGTTGATTTTTGGTGTTGTTTCAGATGACACCGAAAAGACAAAGAGTTTCTTCTGCCGGGACTGGGTCCTCTAGGTCCGTGCCTTTTGATGGAGATCGTTTCTTGGGGCCTGCTCAAGAGGCGAGGTACAAAGAGCTCGAGGAGCGTAATGTATGGACGGAGAGAATTATCCGACTCCGAGAGCAGGGCCACTATGCAACGCCCGATGCTATTCTTTCTAACTACGGTTTGGGTGTTCTCTGTGAGCCTCAAACCAAGGTGAATGTCGAGCTTGTGAGGGAGTTCTATGCAAACGCCATTCCGACCGAGGGGCGTGACTTTCCTTTCACTTCTGTTGTGAGGGGGAAGTTGGTTTCTTTCTCTCGCACCGCCATCAACAACTATTTGGGCATAAACTGGACAGCCCCGGAGGACCAGTTAGACATCTACCACGACCACCTGGCTCGTGGGAATTGGGATCATGCTATGCTAAGGAGGAAACTTTGTTTGTCTGGGTACTCATATGAACTGAACAGGGTTGGGCAACCTTTAAAATTTAACCGGTCCAGCCTGAAGACTAGTGCCCGAGTGCTGATGTGTGTGGCTCTGTATAATCTGAGACCTCGAAGCCACACATCTTCGATTCCCATGGAGACGGCCGACCTGATTGCTTATATGCTCGATGAGAAGCAAATTGATTTTGGTCAGCTTATTGCAAATGAGCTGAAGAGGGTCACATTGAGTTATACCTCTAGGGGAGAGCGTATAAAATGTGCCCTCACTTATCCTGGGTTGATAATGGGCCTTCTGAAAAGGGCGAAGGTTGTCTTTCCGGCTGTGGGGCATGTTACTATTGATGGGATCATTGATGATTCGTATTGTGATCGTTATTGCAGAGCCCTGGATGATAACTCTGCTGCCCAGGCTGTACCAGTTGCTGCGGCACTTCCTCAGGCCAGTCCATCTGAAGAATGGAACCGGCAAATGCATCTCGCTCATCAGAGAGCATTCATGTTTATGCACGAGAGCATGAAGCACCTTGCTATACAGATCAGAGAGCCGAGGGTGAACCACTTCACTTGCACGGGCGAGCAGCTTAGTGCTTATGCTGGTTGGCCCGGGTCGGGCCAAATGTAGAGGAGGTGGTGGGCGATGGTGATGATCAGAGTGAGGATGATGGAGAGGGTAGTTCTGGTTCTGGTTCTGGTTCTGATTCTGGGTCTCCTGGAGATTCTATCCTCGAGGCTTCAGACTGATGATATCTTTTATTCTCTTGTTTTTATTTTACTTTCAGCACTTTATAGTTTTAGTTTTTATTTTCGCATTTTAGTTTAAACTTCTGGATTTTGTTGGTTGCCATCCAATTTTTGGGATAGGCTTGTAATTCCAATTGATATTTTGTAGGCATGGAGCCTAAACACTTTTTAGTTTTAAACACCATTTTGGGGTGTCTTTTATTTTATTTTGTTTTGTTTTAGTTTGTTTTATTTTATTTTGTTCTATTTTATTTTTATTTTTAGATTATAGTTTATTTAGTTTGAATTATTACTTCTTTTGGTTTGTCCGATTTTTCAACGGTTCTCCAAAGCAAGTAAGTGTGTTTCACCAAAGTGATGGTGATGATAAAATTCTCGACTCAATCCACAAAGAAGGTACATATTTAATCGTTTTGTAGAATAATAACATGTCTATGAAATTTGTGCTTTATGCAAAATATCTTGGCATGTAAAAAAAATTTGTGTTCACATTCGAATCATTAGGACTCAAACCACATAGGTGAGAAGCTTCCACTTTTTACCAAATATAGAGTGTCTAATAGTTTTGTTAACTCGTTTGATTCATGCTTAATCTTTATTTGTTTGTGATAATTTGGAAACTTAGAGATGATCAAGGCAATTTTTGTGCATTATGAGAAAAACCATCAATTCCAAAAGGACTTAAACCGTGAGTGAGTGAGTCCTTGTGAACCCTTTTGAGCTTAAATAGTATTTGTAGGATGAATTTATCAAATCAACTAATTGTTAAATAGGCCACTTAATAGTTGTTGATGATCTTTTAAAATTCAATGATAATTCATTCTATAAATGTTTCTTGTTTGTGAATACCAACCCTTTTTGTTAATTAACCCTTGAAGAGCATGTTCTTGAATAAAAAAGGATTGATATAAATGAAGTTGGGGAGGTGGATCAAAAAGAACATAGAATTGATGGCACAATGATCCTAAAGAAAGAAAAAGAATAGAGAAAAGAAAAATACAAAAGAAGAAAAATTTGTATATAAAAAGAAAACAAAAGAAAAAAAATAGGATCATTGTGTGAAAAAGAAAAGAGGTTGTGAATAATAAGAAGGGAATGGGAATTAGTTGTGAAATGCTCTTCATATCCTTTGATCCAATTTGTTTCAATGGCTTGTACTTAAATATCCCTTGTTTCTAACCTAAGCCAAGTTACAACCTTGAAAGTCCGTAGTGATCTTTGTTTCCATTTTATCATTTAACTTGTTTCGATGAACGCATGAATTATTCTGGATGTGCATGACTATTACTGAGAGTGTTTAGTCCTTTGTAAATATGCATTTTGTTCTTCATAAATTTGGAAGAAATGATTAGGTGATTCAAGTGTGAACATATCTTTTATTTTGTTACATGTGTTGATATATTGTGTTTAGAACTTAATTCATAGCCATGTTGTGTTTCGAAGAAGCGATCGATGTGTGCTTTTTCCGGGTATGTCGAGTTTGAACCATCATTCTTGTGTGAGTTTGCATGCTTGCATTTTGTTTCTTCTAGCTTTGTGAGATTATTGACTTTTGTTTGGGGACAAACAAAGAAGTAAGTTGGGGAGAGTTGTTAAGGACCAAATTGTAGTTATTTTGTACATGATTTTGTGGTCCTTAACAATGCCTTTTTAATTAATTAGTAGTATTTATTCTAGTATTTTAGTTTAATTAGTTTTTTATTTAGTTTTTGTTTATAATATATTATTTAACTTATTTTACTTTTAATTGTAGGTTTTTATTGACTAATTCTCCCAAGCTTGGATTCAATGACACTTGAAGAGCTCTTGGGATGATTCTTTTTGAAGAAATTTTTGGATGAAGGAGCATGCTTCAGGTCGCGCTCAGCGCGGTTCCAATATGAGCGTGCTCAGCGCGCTTAACCGGGCTTAGCGCGGTCTGCGAAAAACAGAAAAAGGACAGACCCATGCTTTCACCTTTTGGCCACCAATCCATCACTTCTGCTGACTTTTTGGCTTGTAAAGAGGGTGGAACTTCACTTCATCATGATTAACATTTCATCTTTGTAAAATTAGGGCAAGAATTGTAAAGAAAAACCATAGTTTTTCTTCTTAATTTCTTCATGTTCATCATCTCTACCAACAATCTTGAGAGCAAAGCAACCATGGAAATGAGTGGCTAAGTTCTTTTTGTGTCAAGATTAGAGGTAGTTGATCTATATAGTATGTATTTCTTTTAATCCATTTGTGTATGAACATGGTTGATGATTAATATAGTTGAATATCTTTGTTCTTCATCTTTATGCTTTGAGTCTTGCTTGGAAAAGAATACTTCAAAGTAGACCTAGGATATTCATCCACTAATGAACAAATGCTAGGGATAGATTTGTATGTTAGTTTTTACAAATATTGAACTTAATGATTATCATGTCAATAGTTGTAGTGAGGGATCATACAAGGATTAACATGATAACATTCACAATCTTGGTGGGAAATCTACAAGATTGAGAGGATATGTATTTATAGAAATCATCTACTATGTTCATCACTTGATTAATTGATTATGTATGAAATTAGGTCAATGAAACTAATCTTGACATGCTTCCATAAATTACAAACAAACTCCAACTCTCTTGAATCCAAACCATAACTCTCTTTTGAAAAGATTAACTTAGTTACTTGTTTGGAAATTCATGTTACTAATAGATTAGGAAACAAACCCTTGGTTACTTTCATCTTAAAATACACTTTTCTATTGAAAGACTACAATATACATCAATCCCTGTGGAATCGATAATTAAAAATACTTGTTCGCGGGAAAAATCCTACAACAAAATGGCGCCGTTGCCGGGGATTGGCGTTTGATATTGCTAGTATCGCAATAGTTGTGTGTTTTAAGACATTTTTCTACTAATCTCTCTTTGTTTCTTTTGTGTGGCTAGACTTTTTCAAGAATTAGTTTATGCGAGGAAGTGTTCCGACCGATCAACTCCTTTTCGATCCCGAACTTGAAAGGACGGCTAGAAGACTCAATAGTAGTGCTAAAAGGCGGAAAAGACTAGCTCGGCAAAGGCAAGAAAGAGGAGAAAGAGGAGAAACATCTACTTCTTCTACACCACCCATGTTAGAAGAAGTCATCACTATGGCGGAGAATCAACCACCACCACCACCACCACCACCACGGGGGCCTTGTGTCAATAGCCCTCGTCACACCGCTCAATTTGCTCGACAAGCAAATGCAAGGGTTGCGGAGATGAAGACAGGCTTGCTTCAACTTCTTTATGCAAGTCCTTTTCATGGCCATGACCATGAAGATCCTTACACCCACCTTACTAAGTTCTATGAGATCGCGGGAGCGGCCGGGGCTCCGGAAGACCAAGAGGAGCAATACTTCCAAAGGTTTTTCCCCCATTCTCTAGTGGGGAAGGCAAAAGATTGGTATCTTTATCAATTTCAAGAGACAATGATAAATTGGAATGTTTTGGAGGAAAAATTCCTTGAACGATTTTTCCCTCAATCACGTTTCATGGAGGCAAAGACCGCAATCTCAGTATTTTCACAAGGAGTAAACGAGCCTTTGAATAGGGCTTGGGAGAGGTATAATTCTATGCTTAGGAAGTGTCCTAGCCATGGTTTTGACGAGCTCACCCAAATTCATATTTTCCGAAATGGTCTCCAACCGCAACACAAATTGTTGTTGGATGCTACGGCGGGAGGTTCTTTGATGGCAAAAACACCATATAAAGCAATTCAAATAATTGAAAAGATGGGGATGAATGACCACCAAACTCAACATGATCAAGGAGGTGTACAAGTAAAAACGGGAGTTCTTGAAATTGGCTCGAGTCACGAAGCACTTGTGGCGCAAAACAAATTGTTTGCGAAACAAGTTGAAGAATTGACAAAACAAATGGCAAGACTCCCTCAACAAATCATGGAGTTGCAAGGAACATCAAGAAAACAAGCTCACCAAATAGCTTGTTGTAAATTGTGTAAAGGGGATCATAAAACCGGATTTTGTCCTCCGGAAAATAAGGAAGCATACTATATGGCCAACCAAGGGCAAGGATACCAACAACGAGCTCATTACCCTTATCAAAATCAAGGCCAAGGTTACCAACAAAGGGGTAACCAAGGTTATCAAGGCGGGTGGAGACAAGACAACAACAATCAAGGTAGGCAAAATCCATATCAAACTCAAAATCAAAATCAAACTCAACCACAAAATCAACCTCAAAATCAAGTGAGATCTTCCAACATTCAAGACACTCTAGCTCAATTTATGCAAGCTTCTATGGCAAATCAAAAGAGCACGGAGGCATCTATCAAGAATTTGGAAACTCAAATGGGGCAACTAGCCAAGCAACTTTCCGAACAAAATGCTTCGACATCATTTTCCCCAATTACTCAAGCAAATCCTAAGGAGCATTGCAAAGCTATTACAACTAGAAGTGGTAGAGTTTGTGATGAGAAAAGGAAAGTGGTTGAAAGAAAAAAGAAAGTAATGGAGAAGGATGAAGAGGTAGTAGTGGAGGAAGATGTAGTTGAAAAAGATGATGAGGTTGTAGTTGAAAAAAATGATGATGTTGATGTGGGGGAGGATTTTGTTGAAAATGAAGTTATAGTTGAAAATGAGAATGAAAAGGAGAATGGTGTAGTTGAAAAGGAGAAAGTGGAGGAAAAGAAGAAGAAAATGAGAAAGGGAAAAGAGAAGGAAGTCACTTTTCCATTAAGAAGCTTATCGTATCCTCACCTTCCTTCTAAAAAGGACGATGCAAAGCACTATGCTCGGTTTATGGATATTTTTAAGCAATTGCAAATTAATATTCCATTCACCGAGGCATTAGAGCAAATGCCGAAATATGCAAAATTCATGAAGGATATATTGACAAAAAAGAAGCGGTACACGGATCAAGAGACTATAATGGTGGATGCAAGTTGTAGTGCGATAATTCAACGCACTATCCCAAAAAAAGAAAGTGATCCGGGGCGTGTAACTTTGCCCGTTACCATTGGGGATGTCTATGTCGGCAAAGGATTAATTGATTTGGGATCAAGTATCAATTTGATTCCATTATCCATTGTAAAGAGGTTGGGGGAGATTGAATTAAAGTCTACAAAAATGACGTTGCAATTGGCGGACAAGTCTATTACTCGCCCGCACGGTGTAGCTTTAGAATTGTTGGTAAAAGTGGACAAATTATTTTTCCCGGTTGATTTTGTTGTGATAGATATGGAGGAAGATGTGGATGCACCTCTAATTCTTGGAAGACCATTCATGAAGACGGCTAGAATGATGATTGACATTGACGATGGCTTAATGAAGGTGAGAGTTCAAGATGAAGAAATTTGCTTTAATCTTTTTGAAGCAATGAAGCATCCGATTGATAAGAAAGATTGTTTCAAAATTGATGTTATTGAGGAAGCAACCCAAGAAGTGAATGATGAGGATGATAATCGAGATCTTGAGGAATGTTTGGAAGGAATGGAGATTTCCAAGGAAATGCACCCATGGGAGAAAGAATTGGAAATTTTGAAAAATGATCCTAAAGATGAAGAGCCAAAGCTTGAGTTGAAAGATCTACCATCTCATTTGAAGTATGTGCTTCTTGAGGAGGGAGGTAAAAAGCCCGTAATCATTAGTAATACATTGTCGGAAAAGGAGGAGGGAAGCTTAATTCGAGTTTTGAAATCTAACAAAAATGCGATTGGTTGGGTCTTAGCCGATTTGAAAGGCATAAGCCCGACCTATTGTATGCATAACATCATGATGGAGGAGGAGTACAAGCCGGTAGCCCAACCTCAGGGGCGTTTGAATCCGGTGATGAAGGAAGTAGTTCGAAAAGAAGTAGTGAAGATGTTAGAAGCGGGAATGATTTATCCGATTTCGGATAGTACTTGGGTGAGCCCGGTGCATGTGGTTCCGAAAAAAGGAGGGTTGACGGTTGTGTCGAATGATAAGGATGAATTAGTGCCCACAAGAAAAGTGACGGGATGGAGAATGTGCATCGACTACCGAAGGCTCAACAAAGCAACGAGGAAGGATCACTTTCCTCTTCCATTCATGGACCAAATGTTAGAAAGGCTCGCTGGACAACAATACTATTGCTTCTTGGATGGTTATTCGGGGTACAATCAAATATCGGTGAATCCGGAAGATCACGAGAAAACGGCTTTCACATGTCCTTTTGGAATATTCGCGTATAGGCGTATGCCTTTCGGCTTATGCAATGCGCCGGCAACATTTCAAAGATGCATGCAAGCTATATTTGCCGATTTGATTGAGAAAACAATTGAAGTTTTTATGGATGACTTTCTGTCTTTGGAGCGTCATTTGATTTATGCTTGGAAAATTTGAACACCGTCTTGAAGAGGTGTGTGGATACCAATTTGGTCTTGAATTGTGAAAAATGCAATTTCATGATGGCCGAGGGAATTGTCCTTGGCCACAAGATATCTTCAAGAGGAATTGAGGTCGATAAAGCAAAGATTGATGTGATCGAGACGCTTCCCCCCACCTACCAATGTCAAAGGCATTCGGAGCTTTCTAGGACATGCGGGATTCTATCGAAGATTCATCAAAGACTTCTCAAAGATAGTCAATCCCTTGAGCAACTTGCTCAACAAAGATAAGTCTTTCTTGTTTGATAAATATTGTTTATTGGCTTTTGAAAAATTGAAAGAAAATTTGATAAATGCACCCATAATCACCGCGCCTAATTGGAAACTTGATTTCGAATTGATGTGTGACGCAAGTGATTATGCGGTGGGAGCCGTGCTTGGCCAAAGGAAGAACTAAATTTTCCATGCTATTCATTATGCGAGAAAAGTTTTGAACGATGCTCAAATTAATTACGCAACAACCGAAAAAGAGTTGCTCGCAATTGTATATGCATTGGAAAAGTTTCGTCCTTACCTCATTGGTTCAAAGGTTGTGGTTTTCACGGATCATTCCGCGATAAAATATCTGCTTACCAAACCGGACTCTAAACAAAGATTAATCCGATGGATTCTTCTTTTGCAAGAATTTGATTTAGAGGTCCGAGATAAAAAGGGTTCGGAGAATTTGGTAGCAGATCATTTGTCTCGCTTAGTGAACGTGAAAATTACGGATAAAGAAAAGGAAGTGAAGGAGGAGTTTCCGGATGAGAAGTTATTTGCAATCCAAGAGCGGCCGTGGTTTGTCGACATGGCAAATTACAAGACCGCGAGATTAATGCCGGAGGATTTAACATGGAATGAGAAGTGGAAGTTCTTAGCCGATGCTAAGTATTATGTGTGGGACGAACCTTACATTTTTAGGTTGAGTAGCGATGGGTTGCTAAGAAGGTGCGTGTGTCATGAGGAAGCCAAAAACATTCTTTGGCATTGTCACAATTTCCCTTGTGGGGGACACTATAATGGATTGCGAACGGCCACCAAAGTCCTACAATCGGGATTTTATTGGCCTTCTCTATTCAAAGATGCTTATGCTCACGCTAAGTCTTATGATAAATGCCAAAGAAGTGGCGGTATAGGAAAAAGAGATGAAATGCCTTTGAACAACATGCTGGAAGTAGAGGTATTTGATTGTTGGGGGATTGATTTTGTCGGTCCATTTCCATCGTCGTTTTCAAATGAATATATCCTTGTGGCTGTTGATTACGTGTCTAAGTGGGTGGAGGCCATTGCTTCACCTAAGGCCGACGCCAAAACCGTTATCAAATTTTAAAGAAAAACATTTTTTCTAGGTTTGGTGTCCCTCGGGTTTTAATTAGCGATGGTGGGTCGCACTTTTGTAATACATTGTTACAAAAACTTTTGAAACAATACGGTGTAAAGCATAAGGTGATAACCCCCTATCACCCGCTAGCGAATGGTCAAGCTGAAGTGTCAAACAGGGAAATTAAAAAGATCTTGGAAAAAACTATTTCGGGTTCTCGAAAAGATTGGTCACAAAAATTGGATGAAGCTTTATGGGCGTATCGAACCGCCTATAAAGCTCCTATCGGACTAACCCCGTTTCAGGTTGTTTATGGCAAAACTTGTCACCTCCCTGTGGAGATGGAGCACAAAGCATTATGGGCCCTCCGATTCTTGAATTTCGATCCATCTTTGGCGGGTGAAAAGAGAAAAATACAACTCGTTCAATTGGATGAAATGCGAGAGGGAGCATACCATTCCAACCGGAGGTACAAAGCAAAAGTTAAAGTTTCTCATGATAAGAAGATAAAGCACAAGGAATTTCGACCGGGGCAACGTGTTCTCTTGTTTAATTCCCGGATGAGACTATTTCCGGGAAAACTTAAAACAAAGTGGTCCGGTCCATTTCTAATCAAAGAAGTGAAAGATTATGGTGCCGTTGTCTTGCAAGATCTAGAAGGGACGAAAGAGTGGACTGTGAATGGGCAGCGGTTGAAACGGTATGTTGGCGGAGAGGTGAGCCGCGACATAGCCGAATCCTTCTTCGATGATCAGTGATCATCCTGAACCGTCGAGCTCTACCGACGTTAAACAAAGCGCTTGTTGGGAGGCACCCCAACATTGTAAGTATTCTTCATTGCAATCATTTTGACATGCCCAAGTTATAAAATTGCTGTTTTTCTGAAAAATGCAGAATTCTGCAGATCGCGCTCCGAGCGCGCGCATTTTGGCCCATCTGGCAGAAACTTTCGTGCTTAGCGCGGTATGGGTCGCGCTTAGCGCGGTCTGGGAGAATTTAAATAAAAAAATACTTTTTCAAAACCGGATTTTTGAGGCCCATTGGGTGGCCTGGTTTGTTTTAAATAGGTTAGGGTTCATTTCAAACCCTTTTTCACTATTTCCTCTCCATTTTTCACTCTTTCAAAAAACCCCAAAATCCCCAACCCCAAATTCAACAAGTTCTTGCAAATTTCTTAATCAAATCATCCTCCAAAGCATCTAAGTAAGTGTCTCTATGTTTTTCTTCTTTCAATTTCGTTAAATTTCGCTGTTTAGGGTAGATTTTGAAAACCTAGGTTTAGGAATTTTTGATTTTTCTCTTAGGATTAGGTTGTTTAGATGATACAGAAGGCTTAGAATAGGCATTTCGCTGCTAGTAGGTTTGTTTTTGTGGAGAAATTTCTATTTTTACAGAAGAATTTTTCTGGAAATCGTAGAGCGCGCTCAGCGCAGTCATCGCGCTTAGCGCGGTCTGCAGAATTCTGAAAAATTCTTCTGCTGTGTTTTTGATTCGTCCGTTGTGTCTAGATGTTTTGGTTTGATGTTTTCTATTGCTGTTTGCTTGAATTATCACTAACGGACATTTCGGTGTCGATTTTCGTTGATTTTTGGTGTTGTTTCAGATGACACCGAAAAGACAAAGAGTTTCTTCTGCCGGGACTGGGTCCTCTAGGTCCGTGCCTTTTGATGGAGATCGTTTCTTGGGGCCTGCTCAAGAGGCGAGGTACAAAGAGCTCGAGGAGCGTAATGTATGGACGGAGAGAATTATCCGACTCCGAGAGCAGGGCCACTATGCAACGCCCGATGCTATTCTTTCTAACTACGGTTTGGGTGTTCTCTGTGAGCCTCAAACCAAGGTGAATGTCGAGCTTGTGAGGGAGTTCTATGCAAACGCCATTCCGACCGAGGGGCGTGACTTTCCTTTCACTTCTGTTGTGAGGGGGAAGTTGGTTTCTTTCTCTCGCACCGCCATCAACAACTATTTGGGCATAAACTGGACAGCCCCGGAGGACCAGTTAGACATCTACCACGACCACCTGGCTCGTGGGAATTGGGATCATGCTATGCTAAGGAGGAAACTTTGTTTGTCTGGGTACTCATATGAACTGAACAGGGTTGGGCAACCTTTAAAATTTAACCGGTCCAGCCTGAAGACTAGTGCCCGAGTGCTGATGTGTGTGGCTCTGTATAATCTGAGACCTCGAAGCCACACATCTTCGATTCCCATGGAGACGGCCGACCTGATTGCTTATATGCTCGATGAGAAGCAAATTGATTTTGGTCAGCTTATTGCAAATGAGCTGAAGAGGGTCACATTGAGTTATACCTCTAGGGGAGAGCGTATAAAATGTGCCCTCACTTATCCTGGGTTGATAATGGGCCTTCTGAAAAGGGCGAAGGTTGTCTTTCCGGCTGTGGGGCATGTTACTATTGATGGGATCATTGATGATTCGTATTGTGATCGTTATTGCAGAGCCCTGGATGATAACTCTGCTGCCCAGGCTGTACCAGTTGCTGCGGCACTTCCTCAGGCCAGTCCATCTGAAGAATGGAACCGGCAAATGCATCTCGCTCATCAGAGAGCATTCATGTTTATGCACGAGAGCATGAAGCACCTTGCTATACAGATCAGAGAGCCGAGGGTGAACCACTTCACTTGCACGGGCGAGCAGCTTAGTGCTTATGCTGGTTGGCCCGGGTCGGGCCAAATGTAGAGGAGGTGGTGGGCGATGGTGATGATCAGAGTGAGGATGATGGAGAGGGTAGTTCTGGTTCTGGTTCTGGTTCTGATTCTGGGTCTCCTGGAGATTCTATCCTCGAGGCTTCAGACTGATGATATCTTTTATTCTCTTGTTTTTATTTTACTTTCAGCACTTTATAGTTTTAGTTTTTATTTTCGCATTTTAGTTTAAACTTCTGGATTTTGTTGGTTGCCATCCAATTTTTGGGATAGGCTTGTAATTCCAATTGATATTTTGTAGGCATGGAGCCTAAACACTTTTTAGTTTTAAACACCATTTTGGGGTGTCTTTTATTTTATTTTGTTTTGTTTTAGTTTGTTTTATTTTATTTTGTTCTATTTTATTTTTATTTTTAGATTATAGTTTATTTAGTTTGAATTATTACTTCTTTTGGTTTGTCCGATTTTTCAACGGTTCTCCAAAGCAAGTAAGTGTGTTTCACCAAAGTGATGGTGATGATAAAATTCTCGACTCAATCCACAAAGAAGGTACATATTTAATCGTTTTGTAGAATAATAACATGTCTATGAAATTTGTGCTTTATGCAAAATATCTTGGCATGTAAAAAAAATTTGTGTTCACATTCGAATCATTAGGACTCAAACCACATAGGTGAGAAGCTTCCACTTTTTACCAAATATAGAGTGTCTAATAGTTTTGTTAACTCGTTTGATTCATGCTTAATCTTTATTTGTTTGTGATAATTTGGAAACTTAGAGATGATCAAGGCAATTTTTGTGCATTATGAGAAAAACCATCAATTCCAAAAGGACTTAAACCGTGAGTGAGTGAGTCCTTGTGAACCCTTTTGAGCTTAAATAGTATTTGTAGGATGAATTTATCAAATCAACTAATTGTTAAATAGGCCACTTAATAGTTGTTGATGATCTTTTAAAATTCAATGATAATTCATTCTATAAATGTTTCTTGTTTGTGAATACCAACCCTTTTTGTTAATTAACCCTTGAAGAGCATGTTCTTGAATAAAAAAGGATTGATATAAATGAAGTTGGGGAGGTGGATCAAAAAGAACATAGAATTGATGGCACAATGATCCTAAAGAAAGAAAAAGAATAGAGAAAAGAAAAATACAAAAGAAGAAAAATTTGTATATAAAAAGAAAACAAAAGAAAAAAAATAGGATCATTGTGTGAAAAAGAAAAGAGGTTGTGAATAATAAGAAGGGAATGGGAATTAGTTGTGAAATGCTCTTCATATCCTTTGATCCAATTTGTTTCAATGGCTTGTACTTAAATATCCCTTGTTTCTAACCTAAGCCAAGTTACAACCTTGAAAGTCCGTAGTGATCTTTGTTTCCATTTTATCATTTAACTTGTTTCGATGAACGCATGAATTATTCTGGATGTGCATGACTATTACTGAGAGTGTTTAGTCCTTTGTAAATATGCATTTTGTTCTTCATAAATTTGGAAGAAATGATTAGGTGATTCAAGTGTGAACATATCTTTTATTTTGTTACATGTGTTGATATATTGTGTTTAGAACTTAATTCATAGCCATGTTGTGTTTCGAAGAAGCGATCGATGTGTGCTTTTTCCGGGTATGTCGAGTTTGAACCATCATTCTTGTGTGAGTTTGCATGCTTGCATTTTGTTTCTTCTAGCTTTGTGAGATTATTGACTTTTGTTTGGGGACAAACAAAGAAGTAAGTTGGGGAGAGTTGTTAAGGACCAAATTGTAGTTATT
The DNA here is from genome assembly GCA_021764765.1 of Vicia sativa. NCBI lineage: Eukaryota > Viridiplantae > Streptophyta > Magnoliopsida > Fabales > Fabaceae > Vicia > Vicia sativa. Next base: position 300,858,234 of record CM038792.1, on the reverse strand, counting down.
TTGTACATGATTTTGTGGTCCTTAACAATGCCTTTTTAATTAATTAGTAGTATTTATTCTAGTATTTTAGTTTAATTAGTTTTTTATTTAGTTTTTGTTTATAATATATTATTTAACTTATTTTACTTTTAATTGTAGGTTTTTATTGACTAATTCTCTCAAGCTTGGATTCAAGGACACTTCAAGAGCTCTTGGGATGATTCTTTTTGAAGAAATTTTTGGATGAAGGAGCATGCTTCAGGTCGCGCTCAGCGCGGTTCCAGCATGAGCGCGCTCAGTGCGCTTAACCGGGCTTAGCGCGGTCTGCGAAAAACAGAAAAAGGATAGACCCATGCTTTCACCTTTTGGCCACCAACCCATCACTTCTGCTGACTTTTTGGCTTGTAAAGAGGGTGGAACTTCACTTCATCATAATTAACTTTTCATCTTTGTAAAATTAGGGCAAGAATTGTAAAGAAAAACCATAGTTTTTCTTCTTAATTTCTTCATGTTCATCATCTCTACCAACAATCTTGAGAGCAAAGCAACCATGGAAATGAGTGGCTAAGTTCTTTTTGTGTCAAAATTAGAGGTAGTTGATCTATATAGTATGTATTTCTTTTAATTCATTTGTGTATGAACATGGTTGATGATTAATATAGTTGAATATCTTTGTTCTTCATCTTTATGCTTTGAGTCTTGCTTGGAAAAGAATACTTTAAAGTAGACCTAGGATATTCATCCACTAATGAACAAATGCTAGGGATAGATTTGTATGTTAGTTTTTACAAATATTGAACTTAATGATTATCATGTCAATAGTTGTAGTGAGGGATCATACAAGGATTAACATGATAACATTCACAATCTTGGTGGGAAATCTACAAGATTGAGAGGATATGTATTTATAGAAATCATCTACTATGTTCATCACTTGATTAATTGATTATGTATGAAATTAGGTCAATGAAACTAATCTTGACATGCTTCCATAAATTACAAACAAACTCCAACTCTCTTGAATCCAAACCATAACTCTCTTTTGAAAAGATTAACTTAGTTACTTGTTTGGAAATTCATGTTACTAATAGATTAGGAAACAAACCCTTGGTTACTTTCATCTTAAAATACACTTTTCTATTGAAAGACTACAATATACACCAATCCCTGTGGAATCGATAATTAAAAATACTTGTTCGCGGGAAAAATCCTACAACAAAATGGCGCCGTTGCCGGGGATTGGCGTTTGATATTGCTAGTATCGCAATAGTTGTGTGTTTTAAGACATTTTTCTACTAATCTCTCTTTGTTTCTTTTGTGTGGCTAGACTTTTTCAAGAATTAGTTTATGCGAGGAAGTGTTCCGACCGATCAACTCCTTTTCGATCCCGAACTTGAAAGGACGGCTAGAAGACTCAATAGTAGTGCTAAAAGGCGGAAAAGACTAGCTCGGCAAAGGCAAGAAAGAGGAGAAAGAGGAGAAACATCTACTTCTTCTACACCACCCATGTTAGAAGAAGTCATCACTATGGCGGAGAATCAACCACCACCACCACCACCACCACCACGGGGGCCTTGTGTCAATAGCCCTCGTCACACCGCTCAATTTGCTCGACAAGCAAATGCAAGGGTTGCGGAGATGAAGACAGGCTTGCTTCAACTTCTTTATGCAAGTCCTTTTCATGGCCATGACCATGAAGATCCTTACACCCACCTTACTAAGTTCTATGAGATCGCGGGAGCGGCCGGGGCTCCGGAAGACCAAGAGGAGCAATACTTCCAAAGGTTTTTCCCCCATTCTCTAGTGGGGAAGGCAAAAGATTGGTATCTTTATCAATTTCAAGAGACAATGATAAATTGGAATGTTTTGGAGGAAAAATTCCTTGAACGATTTTTCCCTCAATCACGTTTCATGGAGGCAAAGACCGCAATCTCAGTATTTTCACAAGGAGTAAACGAGCCTTTGAATAGGGCTTGGGAGAGGTATAATTCTATGCTTAGGAAGTGTCCTAGCCATGGTTTTGACGAGCTCACCCAAATTCATATTTTCCGAAATGGTCTCCAACCGCAACACAAATTGTTGTTGGATGCTACGGCGGGAGGTTCTTTGATGGCAAAAACACCATATAAAGCAATTCAAATAATTGAAAAGATGGGGATGAATGACCACCAAACTCAACATGATCAAGGAGGTGTACAAGTAAAAACGGGAGTTCTTGAAATTGGCTCGAGTCACGAAGCACTTGTGGCGCAAAACAAATTGTTTGCGAAACAAGTTGAAGAATTGACAAAACAAATGGCAAGACTCCCTCAACAAATCATGGAGTTGCAAGGAACATCAAGAAAACAAGCTCACCAAATAGCTTGTTGTAAATTGTGTAAAGGGGATCATAAAACCGGATTTTGTCCTCCGGAAAATAAGGAAGCATACTATATGGCCAACCAAGGGCAAGGATACCAACAACGAGCTCATTACCCTTATCAAAATCAAGGCCAAGGTTACCAACAAAGGGGTAACCAAGGTTATCAAGGCGGGTGGAGACAAGACAACAACAATCAAGGTAGGCAAAATCCATATCAAACTCAAAATCAAAATCAAACTCAACCACAAAATCAACCTCAAAATCAAGTGAGATCTTCCAACATTCAAGACACTCTAGCTCAATTTATGCAAGCTTCTATGGCAAATCAAAAGAGCACGGAGGCATCTATCAAGAATTTGGAAACTCAAATGGGGCAACTAGCCAAGCAACTTTCCGAACAAAATGCTTCGACATCATTTTCCCCAATTACTCAAGCAAATCCTAAGGAGCATTGCAAAGCTATTACAACTAGAAGTGGTAGAGTTTGTGATGAGAAAAGGAAAGTGGTTGAAAGAAAAAAGAAAGTAATGGAGAAGGATGAAGAGGTAGTAGTGGAGGAAGATGTAGTTGAAAAAGATGATGAGGTTGTAGTTGAAAAAAATGATGATGTTGATGTGGGGGAGGATTTTGTTGAAAATGAAGTTATAGTTGAAAATGAGAATGAAAAGGAGAATGGTGTAGTTGAAAAGGAGAAAGTGGAGGAAAAGAAGAAGAAAATGAGAAAGGGAAAAGAGAAGGAAGTCACTTTTCCATTAAGAAGCTTATCGTATCCTCACCTTCCTTCTAAAAAGGACGATGCAAAGCACTATGCTCGGTTTATGGATATTTTTAAGCAATTGCAAATTAATATTCCATTCACCGAGGCATTAGAGCAAATGCCGAAATATGCAAAATTCATGAAGGATATATTGACAAAAAAGAAGCGGTACACGGATCAAGAGACTATAATGGTGGATGCAAGTTGTAGTGCGATAATTCAACGCACTATCCCAAAAAAAGAAAGTGATCCGGGGCGTGTAACTTTGCCCGTTACCATTGGGGATGTCTATGTCGGCAAAGGATTAATTGATTTGGGATCAAGTATCAATTTGATTCCATTATCCATTGTAAAGAGGTTGGGGGAGATTGAATTAAAGTCTACAAAAATGACGTTGCAATTGGCGGACAAGTCTATTACTCGCCCGCACGGTGTAGCTTTAGAATTGTTGGTAAAAGTGGACAAATTATTTTTCCCGGTTGATTTTGTTGTGATAGATATGGAGGAAGATGTGGATGCACCTCTAATTCTTGGAAGACCATTCATGAAGACGGCTAGAATGATGATTGACATTGACGATGGCTTAATGAAGGTGAGAGTTCAAGATGAAGAAATTTGCTTTAATCTTTTTGAAGCAATGAAGCATCCGATTGATAAGAAAGATTGTTTCAAAATTGATGTTATTGAGGAAGCAACCCAAGAAGTGAATGATGAGGATGATAATCGAGATCTTGAGGAATGTTTGGAAGGAATGGAGATTTCCAAGGAAATGCACCCATGGGAGAAAGAATTGGAAATTTTGAAAAATGATCCTAAAGATGAAGAGCCAAAGCTTGAGTTGAAAGATCTACCATCTCATTTGAAGTATGTGCTTCTTGAGGAGGGAGGTAAAAAGCCCGTAATCATTAGTAATACATTGTCGGAAAAGGAGGAGGGAAGCTTAATTCGAGTTTTGAAATCTAACAAAAATGCGATTGGTTGGGTCTTAGCCGATTTGAAAGGCATAAGCCCGACCTATTGTATGCATAACATCATGATGGAGGAGGAGTACAAGCCGGTAGCCCAACCTCAGAGGCGTTTGAATCCGGTGATGAAGGAAGTAGTTCGAAAAGAAGTAGTGAAGATGTTAGAAGCGGGAATGATTTATCCGATTTCGGATAGTACTTGGGTGAGCCCGGTGCATGTGGTTCCGAAAAAAGGAGGGTTGACGGTTGTGTCGAATGATAAGGATGAATTAGTGCCCACAAGAAAAGTGACGGGATGGAGAATGTGCATCGACTACCGAAGGCTCAACAAAGCAACGAGGAAGGATCACTTTCCTCTTCCATTCATGGACCAAATGTTAGAAAGGCTCGCGGGACAACAATACTATTGCTTTTTGGATGGTTATTTGGGATACAATCAAATATCGGTGAATCCGAAAGATCACGAGAAAACGGCTTTCACATGTCCTTTTGGAATATTCGCGTATAGGCGTATGCCTTTCGACTTATGCAATGCGCCGGCAACATTTCAAAGATGCATGCAAGCTATATTTGCCGATTTGATTGAGAAAACAATTGAAGTTTTTATGGATGACTTTCTGTCTTTGGAGCGTCATTTGATTTATGCTTGGAAAATTTGAACACCGTCTTGAAGAGGTGTGTGGATACCAATTTGGTCTTGAATTGTGAAAAATGCAATTTCATGATGGCCGAGGGAATTGTCCTTGGCCACAAGATATCTTCAAGAGGAATTGAGGTCGATAAAGCAAAGATTGATGTGATCGAGACGCTTCCCCCACCTACCAATGTCAAAGGCATTCGGAGCTTTCTAGGACATGCGGGATTCTATCGAAGATTCATCAAAGACTTCTCAAAGATAGTCAATCCCTTGAGCAACTTGCTCAACAAAGATAAGTCTTTCTTGTTTGATAAATATTGTTTATTGGCTTTTGAAAAATTGAAAGAAAATTTGATAAATGCACCCATAATCACCGCGCCTAATTGGAAACTTGATTTCGAATTGATGTGTGACGCAAGTGATTATGCGGTGGGAGCCGTGCTTGGCCAAAGGAAGAACTAAATTTTCCATGCTATTCATTATGCGAGAAAAGTTTTGAACGATGCTCAAATTAATTACGCAACAACCGAAAAAGAGTTGCTCGCAATTGTATATGCATTGGAAAAGTTTCGTCCTTACCTCATTGGTTCAAAGGTTGTGGTTTTCACGGATCATTCCGCGATAAAATATCTGCTTACCAAACCGGACTCTAAACAAAGATTAATCCGATGGATTCTTCTTTTGCAAGAATTTGATTTAGAGGTCCGAGATAAAAAGGGTTCGGAGAATTTGGTAGCAAGATCATTTGTCTCGCTTAGTGAACGTGAAAATTACGGATAAAGAAAAGGAAGTGAAGGAGGAGTTTCCGGATGAGAAGTTATTTGCAATCCAAGAGCGGCCGTGGTTTGTCGACATGGCAAATTACAAGACCGCGAGATTAATGCCGGAGGATTTAACATGGAATGAGAAGTGGAAGTTCTTAGCCGATGCTAAGTATTATGTGTGGGACGAACCTTACATTTTTAGGTTGAGTAGCGATGGGTTGCTAAGAAGGTGCGTGTGTCATGAGGAAGCCAAAAACATTCTTTGGCATTGTCACAATTTCCCTTGTGGGGGACACTATAATGGATTGCGAACGGCCACCAAAGTCCTACAATCGGGATTTTATTGGCCTTCTCTATTCAAAGATGCTTATGCTCACGCTAAGTCTTATGATAAATGCCAAAGAAGTGGCGGTATAGGAAAAAGAGATGAAATGCCTTTGAACAACATGCTGGAAGTAGAGGTATTTGATTGTTGGGGGATTGATTTTGTCGGTCCATTTCCATCGTCGTTTTCAAATGAATATATCCTTGTGGCTGTTGATTACGTGTCTAAGTGGGTGGAGGCCATTGCTTCACCTAAGGCCGACGCCAAAACCGTTATCAAATTTTAAAGAAAAACATTTTTTCTAGGTTTGGTGTCCCTCGGGTTTTAATTAGCGATGGTGGGTCGCACTTTTGTAATACATTGTTACAAAAACTTTTGAAACAATACGGTGTAAAGCATAAGGTGATAACCCCCTATCACCCGCTAGCGAATGGTCAAGCTGAAGTGTCAAACAGGGAAATTAAAAAGATCTTGGAAAAAACTATTTCGGGTTCTCGAAAAGATTGGTCACAAAAATTGGATGAAGCTTTATGGGCGTATCGAACCGCCTATAAAGCTCCTATCGGACTAACCCCGTTTCAGGTTGTTTATGGCAAAACTTGTCACCTCCCTGTGGAGATGGAGCACAAAGCATTATGGGCCCTCCGATTCTTGAATTTCGATCCATCTTTGGCGGGTGAAAAGAGAAAAATACAACTCGTTCAATTGGATGAAATGCGAGAGGGAGCATACCATTCCAACCGGAGGTACAAAGCAAAAGTTAAAGTTTCTCATGATAAGAAGATAAAGCACAAGGAATTTCGACCGGGGCAACGTGTTCTCTTGTTTAATTCCCGGATGAGACTATTTCCGGGAAAACTTAAAACAAAGTGGTCCGGTCCATTTCTAATCAAAGAAGTGAAAGATTATGGTGCCGTTGTCTTGCAAGATCTAGAAGGGACGAAAGAGTGGACTGTGAATGGGCAGCGGTTGAAACGGTATGTTGGCGGAGAGGTGAGCCGCGACATAGCCGAATCCTTCTTCGATGATCAGTGATCATCCTGAACCGTCGAGCTCTACCGACGTTAAACAAAGCGCTTGTTGGGAGGCACCCCAACATTGTAAGTATTCTTCATTGCAATCATTTTGACATGCCCAAGTTATAAAATTGCTGTTTTTCTGAAAAATGCAGAATTCTGCAGATCGCGCTCCGAGCGCGCGCATTTTGGCCCATCTGGCAGAAACTTTCGTGCTTAGCGCGGTATGGGTCGCGCTTAGCGCGGTCTGGGAGAATTTAAATAAAAAAATACTTTTTCAAAACCGGATTTTTGAGGCCCATTGGGTGGCCTGGTTTGTTTTAAATAGGTTAGGGTTCATTTCAAACCCTTTTTCACTATTTCCTCTCCATTTTTCACTCTTTCAAAAAACCCCAAAATCCCCAACCCCAAATTCAACAAGTTCTTGCAAATTTCTTAATCAAATCATCCTCCAAAGCATCTAAGTAAGTGTCTCTATGTTTTTCTTCTTTCAATTTCGTTAAATTTCGCTGTTTAGGGTAGATTTTGAAAACCTAGGTTTAGGAATTTTTGATTTTTCTCTTAGGATTAGGTTGTTTAGATGATACAGAAGGCTTAGAATAGGCATTTCGCTGCTAGTAGGTTTGTTTTTGTGGAGAAATTTCTATTTTTACAGAAGAATTTTTCTGGAAATCGTAGAGCGCGCTCAGCGCAGTCATCGCGCTTAGCGCGGTCTGCAGAATTCTGAAAAATTCTTCTGCTGTGTTTTTGATTCGTCCGTTGTGTCTAGATGTTTTGGTTTGATGTTTTCTATTGCTGTTTGCTTGAATTATCACTAACGGACATTTCGGTGTCGATTTTCGTTGATTTTTGGTGTTGTTTCAGATGACACCGAAAAGACAAAGAGTTTCTTCTGCCGGGACTGGGTCCTCTAGGTCCGTGCCTTTTGATGGAGATCGTTTCTTGGGGCCTGCTCAAGAGGCGAGGTACAAAGAGCTCGAGGAGCGTAATGTATGGACGGAGAGAATTATCCGACTCCGAGAGCAGGGCCACTATGCAACGCCCGATGCTATTCTTTCTAACTACGGTTTGGGTGTTCTCTGTGAGCCTCAAACCAAGGTGAATGTCGAGCTTGTGAGGGAGTTCTATGCAAACGCCATTCCGACCGAGGGGCGTGACTTTCCTTTCACTTCTGTTGTGAGGGGGAAGTTGGTTTCTTTCTCTCGCACCGCCATCAACAACTATTTGGGCATAAACTGGACAGCCCCGGAGGACCAGTTAGACATCTACCACGACCACCTGGCTCGTGGGAATTGGGATCATGCTATGCTAAGGAGGAAACTTTGTTTGTCTGGGTACTCATATGAACTGAACAGGGTTGGGCAACCTTTAAAATTTAACCGGTCCAGCCTGAAGACTAGTGCCCGAGTGCTGATGTGTGTGGCTCTGTATAATCTGAGACCTCGAAGCCACACATCTTCGATTCCCATGGAGACGGCCGACCTGATTGCTTATATGCTCGATGAGAAGCAAATTGATTTTGGTCAGCTTATTGCAAATGAGCTGAAGAGGGTCACATTGAGTTATACCTCTAGGGGAGAGCGTATAAAATGTGCCCTCACTTATCCTGGGTTGATAATGGGCCTTCTGAAAAGGGCGAAGGTTGTCTTTCCGGCTGTGGGGCATGTTACTATTGATGGGATCATTGATGATTCGTATTGTGATCGTTATTGCAGAGCCCTGGATGATAACTCTGCTGCCCAGGCTGTACCAGTTGCTGCGGCACTTCCTCAGGCCAGTCCATCTGAAGAATGGAACCGGCAAATGCATCTCGCTCATCAGAGAGCATTCATGTTTATGCACGAGAGCATGGAGTCCCTTGCTATGCAGATCAGAGAGCCCGGGGTGAACCACTTCACTCGCACGGGAGAGTAGCTTAGTGCGTATGCTGGTTGGCCCGGGGTCGGGCCAAATGTAGAGGAGGAGGTGGGCGATGGTGATGATCAGAGTGAGGATGATGGAGAGGGTAGTTTTGGTTCTGGTTCTGATTCTGGGTCTCCTGGAGATTCTATCCTCGAGGCTTCAGACTGATGATATCTTTTATTCTCTTGTTTTTATTTTACTTTCAGCACTTTATAGTTTTAGTTTTTATTTTCGCATTTTAGTTTAAACTTCTGGATTTTGTTGGTTGCCATCCAATTTTTGGGATAGGCTTGTAATTCCAATTGATATTTTGTAGGCATGGAGCCTAAACACTTTTTAGTTTTAAACACCATTTTGGGGTGTCTTTTATTTTATTTTGTTTTGTTTTAGTTTGTTTTATTTTATTTTGTTCTATTTTATTTTTATTTTTAGATTATAGTTTATTTAGTTTGAATTATTACTTCTTTTGGTTTGTCCGATTTTTCAACGGTTCTCCAAAGCAAGTAAGTGTGTTTCACCAAAGTGATGGTGATGATAAAATTCTCGACTCAATCCACAAAGAAGGTACATATTTAATCGTTTTGTAGAATAATAACATGTCTATGAAATTTGTGCTTTATGCAAAATATCTTGGCATGTAAAAAAAATTTGTGTTCACATTCGAATCATTAGGACTCAAACCACATAGGTGAGAAGCTTCCACTTTTTACCAAATATAGAGTGTCTAATAGTTTTGTTAACTCGTTTGATTCATGCTTAATCTTTATTTGTTTGTGATAATTTGGAAACTTAGAGATGATCAAGGCAATTTTTGTGCATTATGAGAAAAACCATCAATTCCAAAAGGACTTAAACCGTGAGTGAGTGAGTCCTTGTGAACCCTTTTGAGCTTAAATAGTATTTGTAGGATGAATTTATCAAATCAACTAATTGTTAAATAGGCCACTTAATAGTTGTTGATGATCTTTTAAAATTCAATGATAATTCATTCTATAAATGTTTCTTGTTTGTGAATACCAACCCTTTTTGTTAATTAACCCTTGAAGAGCATGTTCTTGAATAAAAAAGGATTGATATAAATGAAGTTGGGGAGGTGGATCAAAAAGAACATAGAATTGATGGCACAATGATCCTAAAGAAAGAAAAAGAATAGAGAAAAGAAAAATACAAAAGAAGAAAAATTTGTATATAAAAAGAAAACAAAAGAAAAAAAATAGGATCATTGTGTGAAAAAGAAAAGAGGTTGTGAATAATAAGAAGGGAATGGGAATTAGTTGTGAAATGCTCTTCATATCCTTTGATCCAATTTGTTTCAATGGCTTGTACTTAAATATCCCTTGTTTCTAACCTAAGCCAAGTTACAACCTTGAAAGTCCGTAGTGATCTTTGTTTCCATTTTATCATTTAACTTGTTTCGATGAACGCATGAATTATTCTGGATGTGCATGACTATTACTGAGAGTGTTTAGTCCTTTGTAAATATGCATTTTGTTCTTCATAAATTTGGAAGAAATGATTAGGTGATTCAAGTGTGAACATATCTTTTATTTTGTTACATGTGTTGATATATTGTGTTTAGAACTTAATTCATAGCCATGTTGTGTTTCGAAGAAGCGATCGATGTGTGCTTTTTCCGGGTATGTCGAGTTTGAACCATCATTCTTGTGTGAGTTTGCATGCTTGCATTTTGTTTCTTCTAGCTTTGTGAGATTATTGACTTTTGTTTGGGGACAAACAAAGAAGTAAGTTGGGGAGAGTTGTTAAGGACCAAATTGTAGTTATTTTGTACATGATTTTGTGGTCCTTAACAATGCCTTTTTAATTAATTAGTAGTATTTATTCTAGTATTTTAGTTTAATTAGTTTTTTATTTAGTTTTTGTTTATAATATATTATTTAACTTATTTTACTTTTAATTGTAGGTTTTTATTGACTAATTCTCCCAAGCTTGGATTCAATGACACTTGAAGAGCTCTTGGGATGATTCTTTTTGAAGAAATTTTTGGATGAAGGAGCATGCTTCAGGTCGCGCTCAGCGCGGTTCCAATATGAGCGTGCTCAGCGCGCTTAACCGGGCTTAGCGCGGTCTGCGAAAAACAGAAAAAGGACAGACCCATGCTTTCACCTTTTGGCCACCAATCCATCACTTCTGCTGACTTTTTGGCTTGTAAAGAGGGTGGAACTTCACTTCATCATGATTAACATTTCATCTTTGTAAAATTAGGGCAAGAATTGTAAAGAAAAACCATAGTTTTTCTTCTTAATTTCTTCATGTTCATCATCTCTACCAACAATCTTGAGAGCAAAGCAACCATGGAAATGAGTGGCTAAGTTCTTTTTGTGTCAAAATTAGAGGTAGTTGATCTATATAGTATGTATTTCTTTTAATTCATTTGTGTATGAACATGGTTGATGATTAATATAGTTGAATATCTTTGTTCTTCATCTTTATGCTTTGAGTCTTGCTTGGAAAAGAATACTTTAAAGTAGACCTAGGATATTCATCCACTAATGAACAAATGCTAGGGATAGATTTGTATGTTAGTTTTTACAAATATTGAACTTAATGATTATCATGTCAATAGTTGTAGTGAGGGATCATACAAGGATTAACATGATAACATTCACAATCTTGGTGGGAAATCTACAAGATTGAGAGGATATGTATTTATAGAAATCATCTACTATGTTCATCACTTGATTAATTGATTATGTATGAAATTAGGTCAATGAAACTAATCTTGACATGCTTCCATAAATTACAAACAAACTCCAACTCTCTTGAATCCAAACCATAACTCTCTTTTGAAAAGATTAACTTAGTTACTTGTTTGGAAATTCATGTTACTAATAGATTAGGAAACAAACCCTTGGTTACTTTCATCTTAAAATACACTTTTCTATTGAAAGACTACAATATACATCAATCCCTGTGGAATCGATAATTAAAAATACTTGTTCGCGGGAAAAATCCTACAACAAAATGGCGCCGTTGCCGGGGATTGGCGTTTGATATTGCTAGTATCGCAATAGTTGTGTGTTTTAAGACATTTTTCTACTAATCTCTCTTTGTTTCTTTTGTGTGGCTAGACTTTTTCAAGAATTAGTTTATGCGAGGAAGTGTTCCGACCGATCAACTCCTTTTCGATCCCGAACTTGAAAGGACGGCTAGAAGACTCAATAGTAGTGCTAAAAGGCGGAAAAGACTAGCTCGGCAAAGGCAAGAAAGAGGAGAAAGAGGAGAAACATCTACTTCTTCTACACCACCCATGTTAGAAGAAGTCATCACTATGGCGGAGAATCAACCACCACCACCACCACCACCACCACGGGGGCCTTGTGTCAATAGCCCTCGTCACACCGCTCAATTTGCTCGACAAGCAAATGCAAGGGTTGCGGAGATGAAGACAGGCTTGCTTCAACTTCTTTATGCAAGTCCTTTTCATGGCCATGACCATGAAGATCCTTACACCCACCTTACTAAGTTCTATGAGATCGCGGGAGCGGCCGGGGCTCCGGAAGACCAAGAGGAGCAATACTTCCAAAGGTTTTTCCCCCATTCTCTAGTGGGGAAGGCAAAAGATTGGTATCTTTATCAATTTCAAGAGACAATGATAAATTGGAATGTTTTGGAGGAAAAATTCCTTGAACGATTTTTCCCTCAATCACGTTTCATGGAGGCAAAGACCGCAATCTCAGTATTTTCACAAGGAGTAAACGAGCCTTTGAATAGGGCTTGGGAGAGGTATAATTCTATGCTTAGGAAGTGTCCTAGCCATGGTTTTGACGAGCTCACCCAAATTCATATTTTCCGAAATGGTCTCCAACCGCAACACAAATTGTTGTTGGATGCTACGGCGGGAGGTTCTTTGATGGCAAAAACACCATATAAAGCAATTCAAATAATTGAAAAGATGGGGATGAATGACCACCAAACTCAACATGATCAAGGAGGTGTACAAGTAAAAACGGGAGTTCTTGAAATTGGCTCGAGTCACGAAGCACTTGTGGCGCAAAACAAATTGTTTGCGAAACAAGTTGAAGAATTGACAAAACAAATGGCAAGACTCCCTCAACAAATCATGGAGTTGCAAGGAACATCAAGAAAACAAGCTCACCAAATAGCTTGTTGTAAATTGTGTAAAGGGGATCATAAAACCGGATTTTGTCCTCCGGAAAATAAGGAAGCATACTATATGGCCAACCAAGGGCAAGGATACCAACAACGAGCTCATTACCCTTATCAAAATCAAGGCCAAGGTTACCAACAAAGGGGTAACCAAGGTTATCAAGGCGGGTGGAGACAAGACAACAACAATCAAGGTAGGCAAAATCCATATCAAACTCAAAATCAAAATCAAACTCAACCACAAAATCAACCTCAAAATCAAGTGAGATCTTCCAACATTCAAGACACTCTAGCTCAATTTATGCAAGCTTCTATGGCAAATCAAAAGAGCACGGAGGCATCTATCAAGAATTTGGAAACTCAAATGGGGCAACTAGCCAAGCAACTTTCCGAACAAAATGCTTCGACATCATTTTCCCCAATTACTCAAGCAAATCCTAAGGAGCATTGCAAAGCTATTACAACTAGAAGTGGTAGAGTTTGTGATGAGAAAAGGAAAGTGGTTGAAAGAAAAAAGAAAGTAATGGAGAAGGATGAAGAGGTAGTAGTGGAGGAAGATGTAGTTGAAAAAGATGATGAGGTTGTAGTTGAAAAAAATGATGATGTTGATGTGGGGGAGGATTTTGTTGAAAATGAAGTTATAGTTGAAAATGAGAATGAAAAGGAGAATGGTGTAGTTGAAAAGGAGAAAGTGGAGGAAAAGAAGAAGAAAATGAGAAAGGGAAAAGAGAAGGAAGTCACTTTTCCATTAAGAAGCTTATCGTATCCTCACCTTCCTTCTAAAAAGGACGATGCAAAGCACTATGCTCGGTTTATGGATATTTTTAAGCAATTGCAAATTAATATTCCATTCACCGAGGCATTAGAGCAAATGCCGAAATATGCAAAATTCATGAAGGATATATTGACAAAAAAGAAGCGGTACACGGATCAAGAGACTATAATGGTGGATGCAAGTTGTAGTGCGATAATTCAACGCACTATCCCAAAAAAAGAAAGTGATCCGGGGCGTGTAACTTTGCCCGTTACCATTGGGGATGTCTATGTCGGCAAAGGATTAATTGATTTGGGATCAAGTATCAATTTGATTCCATTATCCATTGTAAAGAGGTTGGGGGAGATTGAATTAAAGTCTACAAAAATGACGTTGCAATTGGCGGACAAGTCTATTACTCGCCCGCACGGTGTAGCTTTAGAATTGTTGGTAAAAGTGGACAAATTATTTTTCCCGGTTGATTTTGTTGTGATAGATATGGAGGAAGATGTGGATGCACCTCTAATTCTTGGAAGACCATTCATGAAGACGGCTAGAATGATGATTGACATTGACGATGGCTTAATGAAGGTGAGAGTTCAAGATGAAGAAATTTGCTTTAATCTTTTTGAAGCAATGAAGCATCCGATTGATAAGAAAGATTGTTTCAAAATTGATGTTATTGAGGAAGCAACCCAAGAAGTGAATGATGAGGATGATAATCGAGATCTTGAGGAATGTTTGGAAGGAATGGAGATTTCCAAGGAAATGCACCCATGGGAGAAAGAATTGGAAATTTTGAAAAATGATCCTAAAGATGAAGAGCCAAAGCTTGAGTTGAAAGATCTACCATCTCATTTGAAGTATGTGCTTCTTGAGGAGGGAGGTAAAAAGCCCGTAATCATTAGTAATACATTGTCGGAAAAGGAGGAGGGAAGCTTAATTCGAGTTTTGAAATCTAACAAAAATGCGATTGGTTGGGTCTTAGCCGATTTGAAAGGCATAAGCCCGACCTATTGTATGCATAACATCATGATGGAGGAGGAGTACAAGCCGGTAGCCCAACCTCAGAGGCGTTTGAATCCGGTGATGAAGGAAGTAGTTCGAAAAGAAGTAGTGAAGATGTTAGAAGCGGGAATGATTTATCCGATTTCGGATAGTACTTGGGTGAGCCCGGTGCATGTGGTTCCGAAAAAAGGAGGGTTGACGGTTGTGTCGAATGATAAGGATGAATTAGTGCCCACAAGAAAAGTGACGGGATGGAGAATGTGCATCGACTACCGAAGGCTCAACAAAGCAACGAGGAAGGATCACTTTCCTCTTCCATTCATGGACCAAATGTTAGAAAGGCTCGCGGGACAACAATACTATTGCTTTTTGGATGGTTATTTGGGATACAATCAAATATCGGTGAATCCGAAAGATCACGAGAAAACGGCTTTCACATGTCCTTTTGGAATATTCGCGTATAGGCGTATGCCTTTCGACTTATGCAATGCGCCGGCAACATTTCAAAGATGCATGCAAGCTATATTTGCCGATTTGATTGAGAAAACAATTGAAGTTTTTATGGATGACTTTCTGTCTTTGGAGCGTCATTTGATTTATGCTTGGAAAATTTGAACACCGTCTTGAAGAGGTGTGTGGATACCAATTTGGTCTTGAATTGTGAAAAATGCAATTTCATGATGGCCGAGGGAATTGTCCTTGGCCACAAGATATCTTCAAGAGGAATTGAGGTCGATAAAGCAAAGATTGATGTGATCGAGACGCTTCCCCCACCTACCAATGTCAAAGGCATTCGGAGCTTTCTAGGACATGCGGGATTCTATCGAAGATTCATCAAAGACTTCTCAAAGATAGTCAATCCCTTGAGCAACTTGCTCAACAAAGATAAGTCTTTCTTGTTTGATAAATATTGTTTATTGGCTTTTGAAAAATTGAAAGAAAATTTGATAAATGCACCCATAATCACCGCGCCTAATTGGAAACTTGATTTCGAATTGATGTGTGACGCAAGTGATTATGCGGTGGGAGCCGTGCTTGGCCAAAGGAAGAACTAAATTTTCCATGCTATTCATTATGCGAGAAAAGTTTTGAACGATGCTCAAATTAATTACGCAACAACCGAAAAAGAGTTGCTCGCAATTGTATATGCATTGGAAAAGTTTCGTCCTTACCTCATTGGTTCAAAGGTTGTGGTTTTCACGGATCATTCCGCGATAAAATATCTGCTTACCAAACCGGACTCTAAACAAAGATTAATCCGATGGATTCTTCTTTTGCAAGAATTTGATTTAGAGGTCCGAGATAAAAAGGGTTCGGAGAATTTGGTAGCAGATCATTTGTCTCGCTTAGTGAACGTGAAAATTACGGATAAAGAAAAGGAAGTGAAGGAGGAGTTTCCGGATGAGAAGTTATTTGCAATCCAAGAGCGGCCGTGGTTTGTCGACATGGCAAATTACAAGACCGCGAGATTAATGCCGGAGGATTTAACATGGAATGAGAAGTGGAAGTTCTTAGCCGATGCTAAGTATTATGTGTGGGACGAACCTTACATTTTTAGGTTGAGTAGCGATGGGTTGCTAAGAAGGTGCGTGTGTCATGAGGAAGCCAAAAACATTCTTTGGCATTGTCACAATTTCCCTTGTGGGGGACACTATAATGGATTGCGAACGGCCACCAAAGTCCTACAATCGGGATTTTATTGGCCTTCTCTATTCAAAGATGCTTATGCTCACGCTAAGTCTTATGATAAATGCCAAAGAAGTGGCGGTATAGGAAAAAGAGATGAAATGCCTTTGAACAACATGCTGGAAGTAGAGGTATTTGATTGTTGGGGGATTGATTTTGTCGGTCCATTTCCATCGTCGTTTTCAAATGAATATATCCTTGTGGCTGTTGATTACGTGTCTAAGTGGGTGGAGGCCATTGCTTCACCTAAGGCCGACGCCAAAACCGTTATCAAATTTTAAAGAAAAACATTTTTTCTAGGTTTGGTGTCCCTCGGGTTTTAATTAGCGATGGTGGGTCGCACTTTTGTAATACATTGTTACAAAAACTTTTGAAACAATACGGTGTAAAGCATAAGGTGATAACCCCCTATCACCCGCTAGCGAATGGTCAAGCTGAAGTGTCAAACAGGGAAATTAAAAAGATCTTGGAAAAAACTATTTCGGGTTCTCGAAAAGATTGGTCACAAAAATTGGATGAAGCTTTATGGGCGTATCGAACCGCCTATAAAGCTCCTATCGGACTAACCCCGTTTCAGGTTGTTTATGGCAAAACTTGTCACCTCCCTGTGGAGATGGAGCACAAAGCATTATGGGCCCTCCGATTCTTGAATTTCGATCCATCTTTGGCGGGTGAAAAGAGAAAAATACAACTCGTTCAATTGGATGAAATGCGAGAGGGAGCATACCATTCCAACCGGAGGTACAAAGCAAAAGTTAAAGTTTCTCATGATAAGAAGATAAAGCACAAGGAATTTCGACCGGGGCAACGTGTTCTCTTGTTTAATTCCCGGATGAGACTATTTCCGGGAAAACTTAAAACAAAGTGGTCCGGTCCATTTCTAATCAAAGAAGTGAAAGATTATGGTGCCGTTGTCTTGCAAGATCTAGAAGGGACGAAAGAGTGGACTGTGAATGGGCAGCGGTTGAAACGGTATGTTGGCGGAGAGGTGAGCCGCGACATAGCCGAATCCTTCTTCGATGATCAGTGATCATCCTGAACCGTCGAGCTCTACCGACGTTAAACAAAGCGCTTGTTGGGAGGCACCCCAACATTGTAAGTATTCTTCATTGCAATCATTTTGACATGCCCAAGTTATAAAATTGCTGTTTTTCTGAAAAATGCAGAATTCTGCAGATCGCGCTCCGAGCGCGCGCATTTTGGCCCATCTGGCAGAAACTTTCGTGCTTAGCGCGGTATGGGTCGCGCTTAGCGCGGTCTGGGAGAATTTAAATAAAAAAATACTTTTTCAAAACCGGATTTTTGAGGCCCATTGGGTGGCCTGGTTTGTTTTAAATAGGTTAGGGTTCATTTCAAACCCTTTTTCACTATTTCCTCTCCATTTTTCACTCTTTCAAAAAAAACCCCAAAATCCCCAACCCCAAATTCAACAAGTTCTTGCAAATTTCTTAATCAAATCATCCTCCAAAGCATCTAAGTAAGTGTCTCTATGTTTTTCTTCTTTCAATTTCGTTAAATTTCGATGTTTAGGGTAGATTTTGAAAACCTAGGTTTAGGAATTTTTGATTTTTCTCTTAGGATTAGGTTGTTTAGATGATACAGAAGGCTTAGAATAGGCATTTCGCTGCTAGTAGGTTTGTTTTTGTGGAGAAATTTCTATTTTTACAGAAGAATTTTTCTGGAAATCGTGAGCCCAATATCATCGCGTCTGCAGTCAAAAATTCTTCTGCTGTGTTTTTGATTCGTCCGTTGTGTCTAGATGTTTTGGTTTGATGTTTTCTATTGCTGTTTGCTTGAATTATCACTAACGGACATTTCGGTGTCGATTTTCGTTGATTTTTGGTGTTGTTTCAGATGACACCGAAAAGACAAAGAGTTTCTTCTGCCGGGACTGGGTCCTCTAGGTCCGTGCCTTTTGATGGAGATCGTTTCTTGGGGCCTGCTCAAGAGGCGAGGTACAAAGAGCTCGAGGAGCGTAATGTATGGACGGAGAGAATTATCCGACTCCGAGAGCAGGGCCACTATGCAACGCCCGATGCTATTCTTTCTAACTACGGTTTGGGTGTTCTCTGTGAGCCTCAAACCAAGGTGAATGTCGAGCTTGTGAGGGAGTTCTATGCAAACGCCATTCCGACCGAGGGGCGTGACTTTCCTTTCACTTCTGTTGTGAGGGGGAAGTTGGTTTCTTTCTCTCGCACCGCCATCAACAACTATTTGGGCATAAACTCGACAGCCCCGGAGGACCAGTTAGACATCTACCACGACCACCTGGCTCGTGGGAATTGGGATCATGCTATGCTAAGGAGGAAACTTTGTTTGTCTCGGTACTCATATGAACCGAACAGGGTTGGGCAACCTTTAAAATTTAACCGGTCCAGCCTGAAGACTAGTGCCCGAGTGCTGATGTGTGTGGCTCTGTATAATCTGAGACCTCGAAGCCACACATCTTCGATTCCCATGGAGACGGCCGACCTGATTGCTTATATGCTCGATGAGAAGCAAATTGATTTTGGTCAGCTTATTGCAAATGAGCTGAAGAGGGTCACATTGAGTTATACCTCTAGGGGAGAGCGTATAAAATGTGCCCTCACTTATCCTGGGTTGATAATGGGCCTTCTGAAAAGGGCGAAGGTTGTCTTTCCGCCTGTGGGGCATGTTACTATTGATGGGATCATTGATGATTCGTATTGTGATCGTTATTGCGAGCCACGGATGATAACTCGCTGCCGCCGATTCTGCGGCACTTCCTCAGGCCAGTCCATCTGAAGAATGGAACCGGCAAATGCATCTCGCTCATCAGAGAGCATTCATGTTTATGCACGAGAGCATGAAGCACCTTGCTATACAGATCAGAGAGCCGAGGGTGAACCACTTCACTTGCACGGGCGAGCAGCTTAGTGCTTATGCTGGTTGGCCCGGGTCGGGCCAAATGTAGAGGAGGTGGTGGGCGATGGTGATGATCAGAGTGAGGATGATGGAGAGGGTAGTTCTGGTTCTGGTTCTGGTTCTGATTCTGGGTCTCCTGGAGATTCTATCCTCGAGGCTTCAGACTGATGATATCTTTTATTCTCTTGTTTTTATTTTACTTTCAGCACTTTATAGTTTTAGTTTTTATTTTCGCATTTTAGTTTAAACTTCTGGATTTTGTTGGTTGCCATCCAATTTTTGGGATAGGCTTGTAATTCCAATTGATATTTTGTAGGCATGGAGCCTAAACACTTTTTAGTTTTAAACACCATTTTGGGGTGTCTTTTATTTTATTTTGTTTTGTTTTAGTTTGTTTTATTTTATTTTGTTCTATTTTATTTTTATTTTTAGATTATAGTTTATTTAGTTTGAATTATTACTTCTTTTGGTTTGTCCGATTTTTCAACGGTTCTCCAAAGCAAGTAAGTGTGTTTCACCAAAGTGATGGTGATGATAAAATTCTCGACTCAATCCACAAAGAAGGTACATATTTAATCGTTTTGTAGAATAATAACATGTCTATGAAATTTGTGCTTTATGCAAAATATCTTGGCATGTAAAAAAAATTTGTGTTCACATTCGAATCATTAGGACTCAAACCACATAGGTGAGAAGCTTCCACTTTTTACCAAATATAGAGTGTCTAATAGTTTTGTTAACTCGTTTGATTCATGCTTAATCTTTATTTGTTTGTGATAATTTGGAAACTTAGAGATGATCAAGGCAATTTTTTGTGCATTATGAGAAAAACCATCAATTCCAAAAGGACTTAAACCGTGAGTGAGTGAGTCCTTGTGAACCCTTTTGAGCTTAAATAGTATTTGTAGGATGAATTTATCAAATCAACTAATTGTTAAATAGGCCACTTAATAGTTGTTGATGATCTTTTAAAATTCAATGATAATTCATTCTATAAATGTTTCTTGTTTGTGAATACCAACCCTTTTTGTTAATTAACCCTTGAAGAGCATGTTCTTGAATAAAAAAGGATTGATATAAATGAAGTTGGGGAGGTGGATCAAAAAGAACATAGAATTGATGGCACAATGATCCTAAAGAAAGAAAAAGAATAGAGAAAAGAAAAATACAAAAGAAGAAAAATTTGTATATAAAAAGAAAACAAAAGAAAAAAAATAGGATCATTGTGTGAAAAAGAAAAGAGGTTGTGAATAATAAGAAGGGAATGGGAATTAGTTGTGAAATGCTCTTCATATCCTTTGATCCAATTTGTTTCAATGGCTTGTACTTAAATATCCCTTGTTTCTAACCTAAGCCAAGTTACAACCTTGAAAGTCCGTAGTGATCTTTGTTTCCATTTTATCATTTAACTTGTTTCGATGAACGCATGAATTATTCTGGATGTGCATGACTATTACTGAGAGTGTTTAGTCCTTTGTAAATATGCATTTTGTTCTTCATAAATTTGGAAGAAATGATTAGGTGATTCAAGTGTGAACATATCTTTTATTTTGTTACATGTGTTGATATATTGTGTTTAGAACTTAATTCATAGCCATGTTGTGTTTCGAAGAAGCGATCGATGTGTGCTTTTTCCGGGTATGTCGAGTTTGAACCATCATTCTTGTGTGAGTTTGCATGCTTGCATTTTGTTTCTTCTAGCTTTGTGAGATTATTGACTTTTGTTTGGGGACAAACAAAGAAGTAAGTTGGGGAGAGTTGTTAAGGACCAAATTGTAGTTATTTTGTACATGATTTTGTGGTCCTTAACAATGCCTTTTTAATTAATTAGTAGTATTTATTCTAGTATTTTAGTTTAATTAGTTTTTTATTTAGTTTTTGTTTATAATATATTATTTAACTTATTTTACTTTTAATTGTAGGTTTTTATTGACTAATTCTCCCAAGCTTGGATTCAATGACACTTGAAGAGCTCTTGGGATGATTCTTTTTGAAGAAATTTTTGGATGAAGGAGCATGCTTCAGGTCGCGCTCAGCGCGGTTCCAGCATGAGCGCGCTCAGTGCGCTTAACCGGGCTTAGCGCGGTCTGCGAAAAACAGAAAAAGGATAGACCCATGCTTTCACCTTTTGGCCACCAACCCATCACTTCTGCTGACTTTTTGGCTTGTAAAGAGGGTGGAACTTCACTTCATCATAATTAACTTTTCATCTTTGTAAAATTAGGGCAAGAATTGTAAAGAAAAACCATAGTTTTTCTTCTTAATTTCTTCATGTTCATCATCTCTACCAACAATCTTGAGAGCAAAGCAACCATGGAAATGAGTGGCTAAGTTCTTTTTGTGTCAAGATTAGAGGTAGTTGATCTATATAGTATGTATTTCTTTTAATCCATTTGTGTATGAACATGGTTGATGATTAATATAGTTGAATATCTTTGTTCTTCATCTTTATGCTTTGAGTCTTGCTTGGAAAAGAATACTTCAAAGTAGACCTAGGATATTCATCCACTAATGAACAAATGCTAGGGATAGATTTCTATGTTAGTGTTTACAAATATTGAACTTAATGATTATCATGTCAATAGTTGTAGTGAGGGATCATACAAGGATTAACATGATAACATTCACAATCTTGGTGGGAAATCTACAAGATTGAGAGGATATGTATTTATAGAAATCATCTACTATGTTCATCACTTGATTAATTGATTATGTATGAAATTAGGTCAATGAAACTAATCTTGACATGCTTCCATAAATTACAAACAAACTCCAACTCTCTTGAATCCAAACCATAACTCTCTTTTGAAAAGATTAACTTAGTTACTTGTTTGGAAATTCATGTTACTAATAGATTAGGAAACAAACCCTTGGTTACTTTCATCTTAAAATACACTTTTCTATTGAAAGACTACAATATACACCAATCCCTGTGGAATCGATAATTAAAAATACTTGTTCGCGGGAAAAATCCTACAACAAAATGGCGCCGTTGCCGGGGATTGGCGTTTGATATTGCTAGTATCGCAATAGTTGTGTGTTTTAAGACATTTTTCTACTAATCTCTCTTTGTTTCTTTTGTGTGGCTAGACTTTTTCAAGAATTAGTTTATGCGAGGAAGTGTTCCGACCGATCAACTCCTTTTCGATCCCGAACTTGAAAGGACGGCTAGAAGACTCAATAGTAGTGCTAAAAGGCGGAAAAGACTAGCTCGGCAAAGGCAAGAAAGAGGAGAAAGAGGAGAAACATCTACTTCTTCTACACCACCCATGTTAGAAGAAGTCATCACTATGGCGGAGAATCAACCACCACCACCACCACCACCACCACGGGGGCCTTGTGTCAATAGCCCTCGTCACACCGCTCAATTTGCTCGACAAGCAAATGCAAGGGTTGCGGAGATGAAGACAGGCTTGCTTCAACTTCTTTATGCAAGTCCTTTTCATGGCCATGACCATGAAGATCCTTACACCCACCTTACTAAGTTCTATGAGATCGCGGGAGCGGCCGGGGCTCCGGAAGACCAAGAGGAGCAATACTTCCAAAGGTTTTTCCCCCATTCTCTAGTGGGGAAGGCAAAAGATTGGTATCTTTATCAATTTCAAGAGACAATGATAAATTGGAATGTTTTGGAGGAAAAATTCCTTGAACGATTTTTCCCTCAATCACGTTTCATGGAGGCAAAGACCGCAATCTCAGTATTTTCACAAGGAGTAAACGAGCCTTTGAATAGGGCTTGGGAGAGGTATAATTCTATGCTTAGGAAGTGTCCTAGCCATGGTTTTGACGAGCTCACCCAAATTCATATTTTCCGAAATGGTCTCCAACCGCAACACAAATTGTTGTTGGATGCTACGGCGGGAGGTTCTTTGATGGCAAAAACACCATATAAAGCAATTCAAATAATTGAAAAGATGGGGATGAATGACCACCAAACTCAACATGATCAAGGAGGTGTACAAGTAAAAACGGGAGTTCTTGAAATTGGCTCGAGTCACGAAGCACTTGTGGCGCAAAACAAATTGTTTGCGAAACAAGTTGAAGAATTGACAAAACAAATGGCAAGACTCCCTCAACAAATCATGGAGTTGCAAGGAACATCAAGAAAACAAGCTCACCAAATAGCTTGTTGTAAATTGTGTAAAGGGGATCATAAAACCGGATTTTGTCCTCCGGAAAATAAGGAAGCATACTATATGGCCAACCAAGGGCAAGGATACCAACAACGAGCTCATTACCCTTATCAAAATCAAGGCCAAGGTTACCAACAAAGGGGTAACCAAGGTTATCAAGGCGGGTGGAGACAAGACAACAACAATCAAGGTAGGCAAAATCCATATCAAACTCAAAATCAAAATCAAACTCAACCACAAAATCAACCTCAAAATCAAGTGAGATCTTCCAACATTCAAGACACTCTAGCTCAATTTATGCAAGCTTCTATGGCAAATCAAAAGAGCACGGAGGCATCTATCAAGAATTTGGAAACTCAAATGGGGCAACTAGCCAAGCAACTTTCCGAACAAAATGCTTCGACATCATTTTCCCCAATTACTCAAGCAAATCCTAAGGAGCATTGCAAAGCTATTACAACTAGAAGTGGTAGAGTTTGTGATGAGAAAAGGAAAGTGGTTGAAAGAAAAAAGAAAGTAATGGAGAAGGATGAAGAGGTAGTAGTGGAGGAAGATGTAGTTGAAAAAGATGATGAGGTTGTAGTTGAAAAAAATGATGATGTTGATGTGGGGGAGGATTTTGTTGAAAATGAAGTTATAGTTGAAAATGAGAATGAAAAGGAGAATGGTGTAGTTGAAAAGGAGAAAGTGGAGGAAAAGAAGAAGAAAATGAGAAAGGGAAAAGAGAAGGAAGTCACTTTTCCATTAAGAAGCTTATCGTATCCTCACCTTCCTTCTAAAAAGGACGATGCAAAGCACTATGCTCGGTTTATGGATATTTTTAAGCAATTGCAAATTAATATTCCATTCACCGAGGCATTAGAGCAAATGCCGAAATATGCAAAATTCATGAAGGATATATTGACAAAAAAGAAGCGGTACACGGATCAAGAGACTATAATGGTGGATGCAAGTTGTAGTGCGATAATTCAACGCACTATCCCAAAAAAAGAAAGTGATCCGGGGCGTGTAACTTTGCCCGTTACCATTGGGGATGTCTATGTCGGCAAAGGATTAATTGATTTGGGATCAAGTATCAATTTGATTCCATTATCCATTGTAAAGAGGTTGGGGGAGATTGAATTAAAGTCTACAAAAATGACGTTGCAATTGGCGGACAAGTCTATTACTCGCCCGCACGGTGTAGCTTTAGAATTGTTGGTAAAAGTGGACAAATTATTTTTCCCGGTTGATTTTGTTGTGATAGATATGGAGGAAGATGTGGATGCACCTCTAATTCTTGGAAGACCATTCATGAAGACGGCTAGAATGATGATTGACATTGACGATGGCTTAATGAAGGTGAGAGTTCAAGATGAAGAAATTTGCTTTAATCTTTTTGAAGCAATGAAGCATCCGATTGATAAGAAAGATTGTTTCAAAATTGATGTTATTGAGGAAGCAACCCAAGAAGTGAATGATGAGGATGATAATCGAGATCTTGAGGAATGTTTGGAAGGAATGGAGATTTCCAAGGAAATGCACCCATGGGAGAAAGAATTGGAAATTTTGAAAAATGATCCTAAAGATGAAGAGCCAAAGCTTGAGTTGAAAGATCTACCATCTCATTTGAAGTATGTGCTTCTTGAGGAGGGAGGTAAAAAGCCCGTAATCATTAGTAATACATTGTCGGAAAAGGAGGAGGGAAGCTTAATTCGAGTTTTGAAATCTAACAAAAATGCGATTGGTTGGGTCTTAGCCGATTTGAAAGGCATAAGCCCGACCTATTGTATGCATAACATCATGATGGAGGAGGAGTACAAGCCGGTAGCCCAACCTCAGAGGCGTTTGAATCCGGTGATGAAGGAAGTAGTTCGAAAAGAAGTAGTGAAGATGTTAGAAGCGGGAATGATTTATCCGATTTCGGATAGTACTTGGGTGAGCCCGGTGCATGTGGTTCCGAAAAAAGGAGGGTTGACGGTTGTGTCGAATGATAAGGATGAATTAGTGCCCACAAGAAAAGTGACGGGATGGAGAATGTGCATCGACTACCGAAGGCTCAACAAAGCAACGAGGAAGGATCACTTTCCTCTTCCATTCATGGACCAAATGTTAGAAAGGCTCGCTGGACAACAATACTATTGCTTCTTGGATGGTTATTCGGGGTACAATCAAATATCGGTGAATCCAGAAGATCACGAGAAAACGGCTTTCACATGTCCTTTTGGAATATTCGCGTATAGGCGTATGCCTTTCGACTTATGCAATGCGCCGGCAACATTTCAAAGATGCATGCAAGCTATATTTGCCGATTTGATTGAGAAAACAATTGAAGTTTTTATGGATGACTTTCTGTCTTTGGAGCGTCATTTGATTTATGCTTGGAAAATTTGAACACCGTCTTGAAGAGGTGTGTGGATACCAATTTGGTCTTGAATTGTGAAAAATGCAATTTCATGATGGCCGAGGGAATTGTCCTTGGCCACAAGATATCTTCAAGAGGAATTGAGGTCGATAAAGCAAAGATTGATGTGATCGAGACGCTTCCCCCACCTACCAATGTCAAAGGCATTCGGAGCTTTCTAGGACATGCGGGATTCTATCGAAGATTCATCAAAGACTTCTCAAAGATAGTCAATCCCTTGAGCAACTTGCTCAACAAAGATAAGTCTTTCTTGTTTGATAAATATTGTTTATTGGCTTTTGAAAAATTGAAAGAAAATTTGATAAATGCACCCATAATCACCGCGCCTAATTGGAAACTTGATTTCGAATTGATGTGTGACGCAAGTGATTATGCGGTGGGAGCCGTGCTTGGCCAAAGGAAGAACTAAATTTTCCATGCTATTCATTATGCGAGAAAAGTTTTGAACGATGCTCAAATTAATTACGCAACAACCGAAAAAGAGTTGCTCGCAATTGTATATGCATTGGAAAAGTTTCGTCCTTACCTCATTGGTTCAAAGGTTGTGGTTTTCACGGATCATTCCGCGATAAAATATCTGCTTACCAAACCGGACTCTAAACAAAGATTAATCCGATGGATTCTTCTTTTGCAAGAATTTGATTTAGAGGTCCGAGATAAAAAGGGTTCGGAGAATTTGGTAGCAGATCATTTGTCTCGCTTAGTGAACGTGAAAATTACGGATAAAGAAAAGGAAGTGAAGGAGGAGTTTCCGGATGAGAAGTTATTTGCAATCCAAGAGCGGCCGTGGTTTGTCGACATGGCAAATTACAAGACCGCGAGATTAATGCCGGAGGATTTAACATGGAATGAGAAGTGGAAGTTCTTAGCCGATGCTAAGTATTATGTGTGGGACGAACCTTACATTTTTAGGTTGAGTAGCGATGGGTTGCTAAGAAGGTGCGTGTGTCATGAGGAAGCCAAAAACATTCTTTGGCATTGTCACAATTTCCCTTGTGGGGGACACTATAATGGATTGCGAACGGCCACCAAAGTCCTACAATCGGGATTTTATTGGCCTTCTCTATTCAAAGATGCTTATGCTCACGCTAAGTCTTATGATAAATGCCAAAGAAGTGGCGGTATAGGAAAAAGAGATGAAATGCCTTTGAACAACATGCTGGAAGTAGAGGTATTTGATTGTTGGGGGATTGATTTTGTCGGTCCATTTCCATCGTCGTTTTCAAATGAATATATCCTTGTGGCTGTTGATTACGTGTCTAAGTGGGTGGAGGCCATTGCTTCACCTAAGGCCGACGCCAAAACCGTTATCAAATTTTAAAGAAAAACATTTTTTCTAGGTTTGGTGTCCCTCGGGTTTTAATTAGCGATGGTGGGTCGCACTTTTGTAATACATTGTTACAAAAACTTTTGAAACAATACGGTGTAAAGCATAAGGTGATAACCCCCTATCACCCGCTAGCGAATGGTCAAGCTGAAGTGTCAAACAGGGAAATTAAAAAGATCTTGGAAAAAACTATTTCGGGTTCTCGAAAAGATTGGTCACAAAAATTGGATGAAGCTTTATGGGCGTATCGAACCGCCTATAAAGCTCCTATCGGACTAACCCCGTTTCAGGTTGTTTATGGCAAAACTTGTCACCTCCCTGTGGAGATGGAGCACAAAGCATTATGGGCCCTCCGATTCTTGAATTTCGATCCATCTTTGGCGGGTGAAAAGAGAAAAATACAACTCGTTCAATTGGATGAAATGCGAGAGGGAGCATACCATTCCAACCGGAGGTACAAAGCAAAAGTTAAAGTTTCTCATGATAAGAAGATAAAGCACAAGGAATTTCGACCGGGGCAACGTGTTCTCTTGTTTAATTCCCGGATGAGACTATTTCCGGGAAAACTTAAAACAAAGTGGTCCGGTCCATTTCTAATCAAAGAAGTGAAAGATTATGGTGCCGTTGTCTTGCAAGATCTAGAAGGGACGAAAGAGTGGACTGTGAATGGGCAGCGGTTGAAACGGTATGTTGGCGGAGAGGTGAGCCGCGACATAGCCGAATCCTTCTTCGATGATCAGTGATCATCCTGAACCGTCGAGCTCTACCGACGTTAAACAAAGCGCTTGTTGGGAGGCACCCCAACATTGTAAGTATTCTTCATTGCAATCATTTTGACATGCCCAAGTTATAAAATTGCTGTTTTTCTGAAAAATGCAGAATTCTGCAGATCGCGCTCCGAGCGCGCGCATTTTGGCCCATCTGGCAGAAACTTTCGTGCTTAGCGCGGTATGGGTCGCGCTTAGCGCGGTCTGGGAGAATTTAAATAAAAAAATACTTTTTCAAAACCGGATTTTTGAGGCCCATTGGGTGGCCTGGTTTGTTTTAAATAGGTTAGGGTTCATTTCAAACCCTTTTTCACTATTTCCTCTCCATTTTTCACTCTTTCAAAAAACCCCAAAATCCCCAACCCCAAATTCAACAAGTTCTTGCAAATTTCTTAATCAAATCATCCTCCAAAGCATCTAAGTAAGTGTCTCTATGTTTTTCTTCTTTCAATTTCGTTAAATTTCGCTGTTTAGGGTAGATTTTGAAAACCTAGGTTTAGGAATTTTTGATTTTTCTCTTAGGATTAGGTTGTTTAGATGATACAGAAGGCTTAGAATAGGCATTTCGCTGCTAGTAGGTTTGTTTTTGTGGAGAAATTTCTATTTTTACAGAAGAATTTTTCTGGAAATCGTAGAGCGCGCTCAGCGCAGTCATCGCGCTTAGCGCGGTCTGCAGAATTCTGAAAAATTCTTCTGCTGTGTTTTTGATTCGTCCGTTGTGTCTAGATGTTTTGGTTTGATGTTTTCTATTGCTGTTTGCTTGAATTATCACTAACGGACATTTCGGTGTCGATTTTCGTTGATTTTTGGTGTTGTTTCAGATGACACCGAAAAGACAAAGAGTTTCTTCTGCCGGGACTGGGTCCTCTAGGTCCGTGCCTTTTGATGGAGATCGTTTCTTGGGGCCTGCTCAAGAGGCGAGGTACAAAGAGCTCGAGGAGCGTAATGTATGGACGGAGAGAATTATCCGACTCCGAGAGCAGGGCCACTATGCAACGCCCGATGCTATTCTTTCTAACTACGGTTTGGGTGTTCTCTGTGAGCCTCAAACCAAGGTGAATGTCGAGCTTGTGAGGGAGTTCTATGCAAACGCCATTCCGACCGAGGGGCGTGACTTTCCTTTCACTTCTGTTGTGAGGGGGAAGTTGGTTTCTTTCTCTCGCACCGCCATCAACAACTATTTGGGCATAAACTGGACAGCCCCGGAGGACCAGTTAGACATCTACCACGACCACCTGGCTCGTGGGAATTGGGATCATGCTATGCTAAGGAGGAAACTTTGTTTGTCTGGGTACTCATATGAACTGAACAGGGTTGGGCAACCTTTAAAATTTAACCGGTCCAGCCTGAAGACTAGTGCCCGAGTGCTGATGTGTGTGGCTCTGTATAATCTGAGACCTCGAAGCCACACATCTTCGATTCCCATGGAGACGGCCGACCTGATTGCTTATATGCTCGATGAGAAGCAAATTGATTTTGGTCAGCTTATTGCAAATGAGCTGAAGAGGGTCACATTGAGTTATACCTCTAGGGGAGAGCGTATAAAATGTGCCCTCACTTATCCTGGGTTGATAATGGGCCTTCTGAAAAGGGCGAAGGTTGTCTTTCCGGCTGTGGGGCATGTTACTATTGATGGGATCATTGATGATTCGTATTGTGATCGTTATTGCAGAGCCCTGGATGATAACTCTGCTGCCCAGGCTGTACCAGTTGCTGCGGCACTTCCTCAGGCCAGTCCATCTGAAGAATGGAACCGGCAAATGCATCTCGCTCATCAGAGAGCATTCATGTTTATGCACGAGAGCATGAAGCACCTTGCTATACAGATCAGAGAGCCGAGGGTGAACCACTTCACTTGCACGGGCGAGCAGCTTAGTGCTTATGCTGGTTGGCCCGGGTCGGGCCAAATGTAGAGGAGGTGGTGGGCGATGGTGATGATCAGAGTGAGGATGATGGAGAGGGTAGTTCTGGTTCTGGTTCTGGTTCTGATTCTGGGTCTCCTGGAGATTCTATCCTCGAGGCTTCAGACTGATGATATCTTTTATTCTCTTGTTTTTATTTTACTTTCAGCACTTTATAGTTTTAGTTTTTATTTTCGCATTTTAGTTTAAACTTCTGGATTTTGTTGGTTGCCATCCAATTTTTGGGATAGGCTTGTAATTCCAATTGATATTTTGTAGGCATGGAGCCTAAACACTTTTTAGTTTTAAACACCATTTTGGGGTGTCTTTTATTTTATTTTGTTTTGTTTTAGTTTGTTTTATTTTATTTTGTTCTATTTTATTTTTATTTTTAGATTATAGTTTATTTAGTTTGAATTATTACTTCTTTTGGTTTGTCCGATTTTTCAACGGTTCTCCAAAGCAAGTAAGTGTGTTTCACCAAAGTGATGGTGATGATAAAATTCTCGACTCAATCCACAAAGAAGGTACATATTTAATCGTTTTGTAGAATAATAACATGTCTATGAAATTTGTGCTTTATGCAAAATATCTTGGCATGTAAAAAAAATTTGTGTTCACATTCGAATCATTAGGACTCAAACCACATAGGTGAGAAGCTTCCACTTTTTACCAAATATAGAGTGTCTAATAGTTTTGTTAACTCGTTTGATTCATGCTTAATCTTTATTTGTTTGTGATAATTTGGAAACTTAGAGATGATCAAGGCAATTTTTGTGCATTATGAGAAAAACCATCAATTCCAAAAGGACTTAAACCGTGAGTGAGTGAGTCCTTGTGAACCCTTTTGAGCTTAAATAGTATTTGTAGGATGAATTTATCAAATCAACTAATTGTTAAATAGGCCACTTAATAGTTGTTGATGATCTTTTAAAATTCAATGATAATTCATTCTATAAATGTTTCTTGTTTGTGAATACCAACCCTTTTTGTTAATTAACCCTTGAAGAGCATGTTCTTGAATAAAAAAGGATTGATATAAATGAAGTTGGGGAGGTGGATCAAAAAGAACATAGAATTGATGGCACAATGATCCTAAAGAAAGAAAAAGAATAGAGAAAAGAAAAATACAAAAGAAGAAAAATTTGTATATAAAAAGAAAACAAAAGAAAAAAAATAGGATCATTGTGTGAAAAAAGAAAAGAGGTTGTGAATAATAAGAAGGGAATGGGAATTAGTTGTGAAATGCTCTTCATATCCTTTGATCCAATTTGTTTCAATGGCTTGTACTTAAATATCCCTTGTTTCTAACCTAAGCCAAGTTACAACCTTGAAAGTCCGTAGTGATCTTTGTTTCCATTTTATCATTTAACTTGTTTCGATGAACGCATGAATTATTCTGGATGTGCATGACTATTACTGAGAGTGTTTAGTCCTTTGTAAATATGCATTTTGTTCTTCATAAATTTGGAAGAAATGATTAGGTGATTCAAGTGTGAACATATCTTTTATTTTGTTACATGTGTTGATATATTGTGTTTAGAACTTAATTCATAGCCATGTTGTGTTTCGAAGAAGCGATCGATGTGTGCTTTTTCCGGGTATGTCGAGTTTGAACCATCATTCTTGTGTGAGTTTGCATGCTTGCATTTTGTTTCTTCTAGCTTTGTGAGATTATTGACTTTTGTTTGGGGACAAACAAAGAAGTAAGTTGGGGAGAGTTGTTAAGGACCAAATTGTAGTTATTTTGTACATGATTTTGTGGTCCTTAACAATGCCTTTTTAATTAATTAGTAGTGTTTATTCTAGTATTTTAGTTTAATTAGTTTTTTATTTAGTTTTTGTTTATAATATATTATTTAACTTATTTTACTTTTAATTGTAGGTTTTTATTGACTAATTCTCTCAAGCTTGGATTCAAGGACACTTCAAGAGCTCTTGGGATGATTCTTTTTGAAGAAATTTTTGGATGAAGGAGCATGCTTCAGGTCGCGCTCAGCGCGGTTCCAGCATGAGCGCGCTCAGTGCGCTTAACCGGGCTTAGCGCGGTCTGCGAAAAACAGAAAAAGGATAGACCCATGCTTTCACCTTTTGGCCACCAACCCATCACTTCTGCTGACTTTTTGGCTTGTAAAGAGGGTGGAACTTCACTTCATCATAATTAACTTTTCATCTTTGTAAAATTAGGGCAAGAATTGTAAAGAAAAACCATAGTTTTTCTTCTTAATTTCTTCATGTTCATCATCTCTACCAACAATCTTGAGAGCAAAGCAACCATGGAAATGAGTGGCTAAGTTCTTTTTTGTGTCAAAATTAGAGGTAGTTGATCTATATAGTATGTATTTCTTTTAATTCATTTGTGTATGAACATGGTTGATGATTAATATAGTTGAATATCTTTGTTCTTCATCTTTATGCTTTGAGTCTTGCTTGGAAAAGAATACTTTAAAGTAGACCTAGGATATTCATCCACTAATGAACAAATGCTAGGGATAGATTTCTATGTTAGTGTTTACAAATATTGAACTTAATGATTATCATGTCAATAGTTGTAGTGAGGGATCATACAAGGATTAACATGATAACATTCACAATCTTGGTGGGAAATCTACAAGATTGAGAGGATATGTATTTATAGAAATCATCTACTATGTTCATCACTTGATTAATTGATTATGTATGAAATTAGGTCAATGAAACTAATCTTGACATGCTTCCATAAATTACAAACAAACTCCAACTCTCTTGAATCCAAACCATAACTCTCTTTTGAAAAGATTAACTTAGTTACTTGTTTGGAAATTCATGTTACTAATAGATTAGGAAACAAACCCTTGGTTACTTTCATCTTAAAATACACTTTTCTATTGAAAGACTACAATATACATCAATCCCTGTGGAATCGATAATTAAAAATACTTGTTCGCGGGAAAAATCCTACAACAACTGGAATGAGGGAAAAAAAACTTCTGTTGAGAGTGGACTGCAGCAACATATATATAGGCGTGTGAGAGCTAGGGTTACGAAGTGGTTGGAGAAGATTTCTCCTCCTAATTATCCTTCGTAGCGATCGCTATGGAGCTAGCTCCAACATGTAACGGTCGCCACAAGTCTTGCGTGAGGAGGAAGATTTTCCCCAGCCCTGCAACGGTCGCCACAACCTCTAGGGCTTGCGTGTAACGATCGTTACACCTTGTAACGTGCTGGGATTTGTTCGCTTGAAGTGGGCTGGGCCATGTTCGTTTGAATCTCCTTCTTTATTTTTGCTTACTTCACACCTCCATTTCATGCTATGCATACACACTTTAATAAATACTCTGTTTTTGTGGATTTTGAGTGTGATTTATCCGGCTTTTCTCGACTTTCTTTGCACATGCCTAATAATCGATAAAAACCTGAAAACATAGAAAATACCAGCATAGTACGAATAAAGAATAATTTATTTAATTAAAATGCGGATAAAAAGCATATAAAGTGGCTTAAATAATTGATACATTTTCGTGTTATCAAACTCCCCTACACTTGAACCTTTGCTTGTCCTCAAGCAAATGATAGATTTTGAAATAATTTAGCGCAAAGTTCTGACACAATCGCACGATGCAACTTGAATTGTACGTGGTCGGTAGGCGTTACATTTAGAAACATGGAACCGAGCTCCGACACTGATGATACAGGAATGACACAAAACCATAAACATGGTCCAAATCTTCCTTCCTGTGCAAACCAGTCTGAATTGTGCTATCATAGCTCAACCTATTTTTTCTCGTTCGAAATCAACCATTTTCATTCTCGCGCATTCACATTAAGCCCATTATCTCTCGTACGCACATAGTAGAGCAGTTGGTTAGTGATTTTGGTCAATTTTTTTACGGGGTTCTGGTACGCAAGTTGGTAACCCTTTTCTCTTGCAAATTATAAGTCTTGGGGGATTGAACCGTGGTTCGCCCTATCGAGTTCAACACCAGATACCACTGAACAGGCTTACAAATGGTTTTGACTTTTTTTTATAGGTTCTGCAACTGTTGGATTAAATGACCTGGTGAGGGTCACCTAACTTAATTAGCGCATTCCCTGTTATAACTTGATTTTCAATGTTTTTCTGATAATGACCATTCACTTATATTCATCAGCTCCCTATGTAGTTTGTGGATAAGACGGTGCCGACTGCTTGTATAAACTACTCGGGATTGATCTAAAACTTAAAACTTAAGATCTCGGTATCATAGTTACTCAAACTGATCTGCGCGATCTGGAAAACTTGGATGCCAAGTCGGTATTATCTTTGTCGAGTCTTGTTCAAGAAATCTAACGCAGCCTTACGAGCAACCTATATACTTTTCGGAAGTACCGAGCTAATGCGTTGAGATAAAATTTTTAAATATTTTCGTTATGTCTCAAGAAACGTGTGGAAGTAAGAATAACTTACGGAAATGAATATCGATCTGAAAACTCTCTTTTTATTTAATGAAAAGGGAAATAACTGAAATTTAAAACTTACTAAATATTGAAGACAAAGTTTTCCTCCCCTACACTTAGACTGAGCATTGTCCTCAATGCGACAACCAATAGTGGGAAAAAAGAAAACAAACAAAGAACCTAAGGAAAATATAAAAAAATACATAAAATAAGAAAAATAAACCAGTCTTAATCGTCGTCTTCATTATTTCTGCTAGTTGATGCTTCACCTCGTGTTTTTCTTCCACCACGTGTCCTCACTCCACTTCTTCTGGGTCTAGGAGGCTCCTCACCAGCTCCGTACACATATACATGCCTGCCTTCAACGTGGAATGATAGGCGGAGCATTTCATCAGTCAAGTTAGGAATGTCGTGATTGTTCCAATAAGAGGCATTGCGTTGATCGCGTTGCATCTCTTGCATCAACTGCATCAATTCCTGCTGACGCTGATCCTGAAGTAAAAGTGATGCATATATCACATCGAGTGCGGCTGGATGAAGGTTATCTCTTGGTTGTGCCTGCGGTGGGACATCTGGTTGTGGTGGTTGTTGATTCACGTTTGATTTATTGTTTTGCACGTTTGCTCCAGGGGCTAGTGCTTGAAGATCGTAAATCCAGTTTACAACGATATCAATTCTAGTAGCCGCTAGATTTGACAGAATAAAACCTGGAACGACTCTGTTGTTTTCCATCAGATTGTATCTCCCATCCCTCCTTGCTTTTACAATATGACCAGACTGACAGTAATAAATTTCTAATAATTCGGCTTGCCATAATGGTAACTCATCCAACCTGTCTTGTAAATCCAGATATTGGGCAATAGTTGTGACTATGCCTCCAATACAGAAAGGTGAAGTGGCTGCACTCCTTGCTAACAACGATTGGATGTGGCTGAGAAGGAATGAAGCAGCATTTATACTCAAATTCATATTAAACGTATAGTGCAGAAAATACATCTCCATAGCGTTTACCTTGTTATTGTTTGCTCCTCCGAACACCGTATTTGCTAGGATTTGGTGGAAATAGCGGATACACGGGTTGTGGATGTGGGTAGACAAAAGTTCCGCTCAATTATCAACTCTAGACTGCAAGTATACAACCCTATCGCTTGTAGTTTTCAAGATTATCGAATCCACAGGGACTAAATGTTGACCTACCGCTATCTTAGGCTACTACGTAAATCTAAGGCTAGTAATATAAATGATGTTTGGTTTAGGGAACCTAAATGATTAAGATCTAGTTTAGATTCAGAATAGGAGTATCGGTATGTAATGGTCGGGCTTAGGGATTTAGCGACTCATCGACTTAAATTGCATTAGCAAAATATATTTCAGTAGGAAGTACTTGTTTAAAAATCCTCTTCTCACACTCTCGTGTTTATTGATTTAGATCCTATAATCAAACCTAAGTGAGTGCTCTCGCTGTTTCAATTAGAGTTTAAAAATAGTTTTTGGACATAAATAAAACCTAATCAACTTAAAAGCATTCTCACTGTATTTTAAGTTGATGCTCAATTATTAA
Organism: Vicia sativa; assembly: GCA_021764765.1. Lineage (NCBI taxonomy): Eukaryota > Viridiplantae > Streptophyta > Magnoliopsida > Fabales > Fabaceae > Vicia > Vicia sativa. Next base: position 300,822,556 of record CM038792.1, on the reverse strand, counting down.
TGTCCAGTTAAAATCTCAAACTCTCGCTTTATTGATCCTAACTTCTAATATGTGTTTTACTATCGTAACAAAGTAGTTGCATTAATTACTAATAATTGAAACCGGAAAATCGATCTTTTAAAAACATAATAAGTTGAGTGAAGTTGCTAAACCCCGTTGGCTATGTGACCCTACATAACGATAACTAGATTTAGCCTAGCATGGTTAATGATTCAAATATAACACAACAGTAATAAACATACAATTCAAATAAAATATGCATTTCAAATAAATCGGGCATAAAATAAATAAACAAATAAATTAATTAAATAAACCTAAAAATAAATTAATTAAATAACCTGAAAATAAAATATTAGGCAGATTCCAGGTGTCTCCCACAGGTCGGTGAGATTGTCTTTAATTGCTCAATAATCCGAATGTGAATAAAAAAGGTAAAAAGGTGCAATCCTAACGTAAGGTTAGAATTGGCAAAAGTTCGCAGCAATCTCCAATGTGAAGATTACTACGAGAAAAGAAACTGAATACGGGAAATAAAACTGAAATTAAAAGCGGAATAGGAATTAAAATTGGCAGAGTAACTGTACTGAAATGAGGGAAAAAACGTCTTTTGAGAGTGGACTGAAGCAACATATATATAGGCGTGTGAGAGCTAGGGTTACGAAGTGGTTGGAGAAGATTTCTCCTCCTAATTATCCTCCATAGCGATTTCTACGGAGCTAGCTCCAGCATGTAACGGTCGCCACAAGTCTTGCGTGAGGAGGAAGATTCTCCCCAACCCTGTAACGGTCGCCACAGCCTCTAGGGCTTGCGTGTAACGATCGTTACACCTTGTAACGTGTTGGGCTTTGTTCACTTGAAGTGGGCTGGGCCTTGCTCGTTAGAATCTCCTTCTTTATTTTTGCTTACTTCACACCCCATTTCATGCTATGCATACACACTTTAATAAATACTCTCTTTTTGTGGATTTTGAGTGCGATTTATCCAGCTTTTCTCGACTTTCTTCGCACATGCCTAATAATCGGTAAAAACCTGAAAACATAGAAAATATCGGCATAATACGAATAAAGAATAATTTATTTAATTAAAATGCGGATAAAAAGCATATAAATTGGCTTAAATAATCGATACATTTCGTGTTATCAGGGGTATCTCATCAAGGGGGTTCTCATCAATGAGACCTTTAACATATTCAGGTTGTGATAATGTGTGTTTAATAAAGATGTCAACAACACTAAGAGGAACCCTATAGCGATCAACAATCTCTAAGGCACCTTTGTCATCAACCAACACATTCAACCCAACAATAGGATCCCTATAATATATCTTCTCTATAGTTGTGTAACCTAGTTCCTTAATAGCACCTAACAACTCAAAATAGATCCACTTATCAACATCTACTCTCAATTTGGAAATATCACCCCTTCGTAAACACTAAGATCCTCATCAACAAATTCACCATTGTGGTGGATTGTAAGGTTAAAAAATTCATCCATTTCAAACTATGCCATAAATAGAAGCGAAGAATAAATATGAATTTCATAAAGATGGATTTCAAACAACCTAACTGCAAAAATTGAAAATTTTCAAAAAATATAGAACTTACCCACCCCTGTTAAGCAATCGCGTCTTTTCTTTCACCTCAAAGATACAATCATGCCTTTGATTCCCTCGCATAAACTTCACCTTGGAGATACCTCAATGGTTGTTCTTAGGTTTGGTTAAATAAACCTCAATGACTTGTGCATTTTATATTTCCATCTCCTTTTCTTTTTTAAGCTTACAAAATTATATTTCAGATGGCAAAACAAAAATAACAAGTGTTTGCCACATGTATGTTTCCTTACACTTTGACTAATTGGACAAACGAAAAGGACAAACGTGAACTTTTTTAGACAATTAAGGGATTCATTTGAAATTTTTAAACATAAAGGATAAAATGGACATTGAAGTAAACTTGAAGGACTGAAAAAGATATTTTTCCATTAATTTATTAAAACAATATATTATAACTTTATAATACATGAATAAATTCTATTTTTATCGATACTGTTTTCCAAATGTTTTTGAAAGCTTAAAAAAATGGTCCCATGAAGTGTACTATTGTAATCTTGAAAATTAGTTTATAAAAACAATATATAATATATATATATATATATATATATATATATATATATATATATATATATATATATATATATATATATATATATATATATATATATATATATATATATATATATATATATATATATATATATATATATATATATATATATATATATATATATGCGTGGAATAATTTTTAAAACTTAAATCAAACATGTCAATGTTGCATTTCAATGAATATTCTTTGAAATATTTTTTACAACCTTAAAACAAACACATTCTATTGATTGTTACTGTTTGATACTCTATTTGGTTAATAATAAATTAAAAAATCTAAATATTTATCATAAATAATTAATAAAATATGAAATAATTTTTTATTGATGTATAGTACAAGTGAAAAATATTCATAATTAAAGAGTATAAAAAAAATATTTATAAGTTGATATGTAAAAATATATGCGATCAGTATTTTATCATTGGTTAATATAAAAATGTGCTAAAAAAACTATTTGATATATATGTCCGAGGAATATACATATATATATATATATATATATATATATATATATATATATATATATATATATATATATATATATATAAACTTCTTGACAAGCTTCCTCAAACATAATCTTCTTTGATGAGGCCCAGGCTACGGCCACCCCTTTCATTTATGTTAGAGATAATATAACCCTAATGAATTATATTATTAACATTTTATGACAATAAAATTATTTTTTAAAATTACATATCAATTTAAAATTTTAAGATATCACAGACCTGTTTGAAATAGTTTTGTTGTTAGTTTTTAAAATCTGAAAAGTTAAAACAAAACACAATTTAACTATTTGAATTTTTTATTTTTAAAAACTAAAAAATTAAAGAGTTTTTAAAAACACATTTGCAAAATATTATATTCAAACAAATTTTTAATTTTTAAATTTTCAAAAACTAAAATAGAGTTTTAAAAATAAACTTTCAAAAAGCCTTAGATCTATGCCTCTTTTCATTTGGTAATTGTACAACATCCTCTTTTTTATTTAATATAAAAATTATGTCATTTGGGATATATTACTCATATCTTATTACTCAAAAATTTTTATTTTTATTTAGTTTTAATTCTTTAAAGTTTTTTGTTAGTATGTGTTTTTAAAATTTTAATTTATGTAAAAAAAATTTCATGCGTACACGTCATTTAAAGTAGATTATCACTAATTTTTCAAGAGACCAATAATTTAGCTCATTCCTTTCATTTATGTTAAAAGATAAAGAGTATCTCAATTACTACTATTTAATATTTATATTAAAACCATATTAATTAATTTATAAGTATTATGTATTTAATAATAAAATATATTTTATATTATATATTTTTACTACTAATATTTAGGATATACTGATCTATTAAGTATTATAGTAATATTCACATAATAATTATTGAAATATAATAATTAAATAATATTTAAATATAAAATATTTTAATAATTTTTCAATTTGGAAATATAGAAAATCCATATTTCTTTTAGATTTGACAGACATTCAATTCAACCAACATTTTTTGATCGATTCCTTTAAGGACATGAAAAGCTTCAAAGAGACGTATTTGTTTTGAAACCCAACTCGATTAAATAAAAATGAAAAAGAAACTTTGATTGTTTAAATTAATGCTTGCGTAAAGAGATAAAGATTATATAGACACATTATCGAGTGGAACAATGAATACTTGGGAAGTGCTACACAAATTATTTCAATGACCTTGCCACCACCCTACAACAACTATTGCAAAACCATACCCACTTCATACAAAACCAACAACCCTTCCAAACTAACCTTTCCACCATCTACACCGAAATCCTCTATCTCTGAAACTGTCTCGGTCTTCCCGACTTCCAACCATCTTTCACACACCAACCAACACCATAAAACTTGATATTCCAAGATTCAATAGTAACAATAACATGGGATGGATCTTCAAAATTATCCTATTTTTTATTTGATTTTTAATTTTCATCTCACACAGGAAGACCAACGCCTATGTATTATTGCTTTCTACATGGAGGGGAGACTCTCACTTAGTTTCAATGAATGTTTACCAATGTCCAAATCATCTCATGGTCCAATTTTATTCACACTCTAGAATCTCGTTTACCCATGTTCATGTATAAAGACCCCAAAGTGTGTTGTTTAAGCTTTGTCAAACCTCCAATATTAAAGATTACCGAACCCAGTTCGAAACGTTATCCGACTGAATCTTCGACTTACCCCTACCTTTTTTTACTTGAACTTCTTCATTTCAGATCTCCTATCTAAGGTACGCCCTAAAGTTCAAGCCCTCTAACCCTCACACACACAAGCCATCAACTTAGCCAAACTCCAAGAGGACAAATTCCTTTACCACCATTTTCCATTTCCATCTCAACAAAAACCTAGACCTCACCTCACTCAAACTCACACCTCTTCATTCGAACCGACACTCATTATCTCACAACCCAAACCAAACCAGTCATCAAACGTTTCTCTTATTTGATTACATTTATGCACCACAGTTCAATCTTATTTGAACCTCCTTTCTATAAAACATTTGGAAACTCATTTTTTGGTTAGGAAACATAAGATGATCAAAATTAATTCCATTATTTTAAAATATTAACCAGAGTTTTATGATCATTTCAAACTTATAACAGTGCACCACATCTATTATCAAGAGGACTTGATAAAAACCTCCTTTAGAGGATAAACCAATTGTTTACGGTGATTTTTCGTAAACAACCGCTAGTCTTCCAATTTTTATTAATTGCTATTAGTTACTTGCAGGATCGACTAGATTGATCCTAGGACACATGTGTCATAATAGAATCTTATGTTTAAACTCATGATCTTAATTGATTCTTAAGGAACTTTCCTAGAATTGACTATGTAAATAAACTGACTATGCAGATAAAGACTTCGAATTTAAACGTGACTATTGGTAATTGAATGTAAAGATAAAGATTCTTTTAAAAGATAAAAGTTTCTGGGAAGTAAGATAAATGTTTAAAGGCAAATAAGTTTCTGGAGAAATAAGTGTTTAAAAGCAAATAAAATAAGGACAATGAAAGGGAATCGAAAAGGCTTTAAAAGTAAAAGTGTAATAAACTGGAAATAAATGTAAACGAACTTGTATTTAAATTATAAAAGACCATGATGTTCATAACGTACATGATATCTCCTTGACTCGTTTTCCTTCAGTTACGGTAGTTTGAGTGTTTGAGAATTTTTAAGTACATAAAACGAACACACCAAAAATCTAATAGAAAACACCTATTTATAGTGCTCTGACCCTAACGGTCCTACTGTAACATTGCGCCACGTCTAAGACATGCAGACCTCCTCCGTTCGCTAATCTCCACGCGTCCTTCAAAATGACGCTCTTATTCAAAATTCGAATCTTCATTTCTCATTTGAAATTCGAATTCTCAAATCATTTGAATTTCGAATTAATCCTTTATTTGGACCGTTCCAATGCTGACACACTTACCAAAGGAATTTCTTCATGTTTTAAACACTAAGGATTTTCTAATCGAAACGTCACCTATCATTGGCAATCGAAGACCTCATTTTTCCAGAACAAAAAGATCTTATATTTACCCACCATTAATTAATATTGACTTCTTTTCCAGGTGGATGTGAAATATTTTATTCACTTCTGCCAATTTACCTTTTCGAAATTGTCAGCTAACAAATTGCCCCTCAAGAACATTTATTTCGATGGATATAAAGAAATACTTGTTCTTGAATATCCCATGCAATTTCGATACAGTAATGATGATCACACTGTACATGACGTCAGAATAGGTATATAATTTTCTGCACATGTCCAATCAGCACACCTAAACGTGCCATCATAGCAGTTTAATGATAATAATTAGTGACAACACATCATTTCCCAAGTAAACAACACGTCACTTCCTAGGAAGTTGAAAAATTCACCTTTTCTCCTTTTTCAATAAAATGATTACACGTGTCCCATTACTTCCCAAAGGTCAAAACTTTCCTAACCGTTGGAGAAGCTATAAAAACACTTTATCTTCTTCATTCTGAACTTTTCCAAATCTCTCTCAGTTTTCAAACAACCCATATTTTACACTCTCAGTTCTTTAGACACACCAGATTCTCACTATCAGAAAAACTTTTGATCTTTAACCATGTCTTCTTCAACAATGCCAGTCTCCATCTCCAAGAAATCTGGGAAATCCAAACAAATCGCTGATTCCACCGTTAAACCGGCGAGCAAGATCATCAATCTGGACAACCAAGAGTTTATTTCAACTCCCAAACTTACCCCGGAGCAGAAAGCTATCTACGCTTCTCAGGTAATAATTCCTACCACTGTCTCTGATAAAACCCTAGGAGTTATGGGGCCTCTGATATCCACAGAACGTTTAGAGAAAACAAAGGGATTCTTTCCCGCCTACTTTCAAACAAAACCCATTATTAACAAGTCTGTACCACTAAAACCCAAGGATAATGAGTCTGCTGCTAAGTTACCCAAAACCCTAGAAGAAACTAGTGAGGGTATAACAACTACACTGAAAAGAGACCCCTTTAACATGGATTATGTCACTGTAAACTTCAAACCCTTCCGTTCTTGCACTACATCTGATCAATCGTATCAAAATTGGCTTACTAAGATTGAGAACAAGAAATCTCAGGAATAGGAAAACTTAGGTATCCCTAAACCTGATTCGAATGTCAAAATTAGGTTTTAGCTATAGCCACCCTTTCCTATTAGCCTCTCTATACTTCTGGGATAGTACCTACAATACTTTTCATCTTCCTTGTGGGATGGTGACACCCACTTTCTTTGATATAGCGGCCATTACTGGGCTCTCTCCTATTGGAGAGACTTTCGATCCTAATGAGGACGCGGAAAACCTCATTGATTTCGACCTTAAGCATGCTAGCTTCTCCAAATACATTTCCTTTTACCATTCAGCCGAAGAGGAAGTTTCAGAGGTTGAGCATATAGCATTCCTATCGCTGTGGTTATCGAAATACGTTTTCTGTAGTAAGTCACTACAAGTGGCAAGTAGATTCATCACCCTGGCGAATCAGCTACATCATGGTCGAAGAGTCTGCATCAGCGAACTGCCGTTGTCCATCTTGTATGAGAGCATATGTGCTGCTGTTTTAAAACTGAAAAACTTATAAAGCTGGCACCAATCTTCTCCTGGCTGGTCCTTTTTGGTTATTGCAACTCTGGCTGAACGCCACTTTCGAACCGTCTCTGTCAACTTCTGGGATAATTAATGAAGAACACCCTGATGTTGCGAATCGTAGCATTGAGGGAACCAGATTGCTGAAACTCACTCCCAATGATGAAAAAGAGAATTTCAAAACAAGCTTTGTCCAGTACATGATGATTTTTTCAAAGAGACATAATTTCGATTCTTCGATGGCTCCCTTTGTCACTCGAAACTATGGACCATCTTGGTTCACCATGCCTTTGGAGCAGGCTATTTTGGAAAAGACTATAAGAGACATCTGGAGTGCCTTTCTAATCCCCAGGCTAATTACTTCAAGAATTACCCCTGTTAGAAGTCAGGCACATATCCTTGCTTATCAGCCCAATTTCGTGGCTCGACAGTTTGGTTTATGTCAAATTCTACCTGAACCTCTTTTCGACAAGAAAAGAGAAATATGCCTGGCAGGGGTACCTTACCCTTTCAAGGAGATCAAAGCCAGACGAAAACAACATGAAGATTTTGCTGATTTTACATTAGTTTATTTTACCCCCTCCTTCTACAAGACAAAAGATTTTTACACTTGGTGGACGAACTATTATTCAAATAGTATGTTTGGTACCATCGAAATCCAACAACAACTGACAACAGCTTTTTCCCTTGTGCAGGAAAACATCAAAAAAGGTAGACTCACTCATGTCAAAGAAATTTGAGCCTTCCAAAAATACTTTGAAATTGTGTATAATCCAATGGACATACATCGAACTGTTTGTGATACAGCAAAAACTTTGAAAGAAAAATTTGAAAAACAACTTTCAACAGTTCGATGTCCTCCTTATGTAAAACCTGAAGATAGGTATGGGTGGGCTTTTAAACATAAACCACCCAAATTTCCGAAATTACCTACTTCAGAGCTGGCTTTGGCCTTTTTTCCCCCATACCCTGGGTGGTTATATTTTAGGGAGATTTTTCGCAACTGCGAAAATGATGCCAAAAGACCTGTCCAGAGGGTAACATGGGCAAAACATGATTTATACAATTTCAAAGGGCACCTTAGCTACGACTTGTCAGCCATGTCTGTTAAATCTCGAGAATGCGAATGTGCAAAATTGAAAGTATATCGAAGTTCCTTCATATATTTTTTACTTTGTTTTATCTGAACTGTTTCACCATTCTTTTCAGCTGTCGATTTAAAGTCCTTGAAGAAGGAAAAGGTTGTGCCTAAAGTAGGCTTAACCTCCACTTCGAAGGCCACGAACAACACCACTGAAAACCTTCCTGCTGAAGTAGATAACACTTTGAAGAAGAAGAAGAAGAAAAAGGTAATACCTTACTTACCTCTTTATTATTGTCGAAACTTCTTTTAAATTGATTAATCATCTTCATCATATTTTTTAGGCAAGTGGTTTGCCCCCCAAGTCTCCCAAAAAGCGAAAGCATGAAGAAACTCAACCAGAAGATGAACCGGAGGAGGACGAAGACGTTTCGCCTCTTAAGAGAAAGAAGAAGAAGAAGACCTCACAATCTGGTGGAGCTTCTCCAATCATCAAACCCACTAGCAGCGAAGTTCCTGCAACTGCTCCTCAACCCAAATCCAAAGGTCCTTTGAAACCTCCATCTTCGAAGAATATAGCCTCAGAACAAATCGGCAGTAATGCCACTTCTGATGGACAGAAGGTAAATGTTACTTCGATACTTTTCCTTGATAAGTTATATAACACTCTGGCACACTAATTCTTGATTTTTTATGCAGAGTGCTCCTTCTGCTCCTGTTAATCTTCCTAACATCCAAAATCAAAATCCCACAACTTCTTCTCAGCCCGAAGGCTCCAATGAAGACGTTTTGAACAAAGGCTCATCTACTGTGGCTACCCCTGTGGGGACTGTCGAAGCTTTAGATCAGCAAGTAACTTCGCCTCCCTTGGCTGAAGTCTTAGATCAGCAGGCCACTTCTCCGTCTGCGAAAAATCCTGAGGCTGATGAACCAAACATAGGGGTCGAAACTCCTGTCATCAATATTCCTAGTGACTCTTCTCCAAAAAAGGTACATTCTGCTAATCAATCTGAAGAAGAGAGCGACACGAATACTGTGAGCCACTACTTTGCAGATGATAATGAAGATGAGGGAATGGAAGTAGCAGATGAAGATGAGGGGATGTCAGTCGAAGGTGCTGATGAAGAGATGGAAGTAGAAGTAGAGGTTCCTATTCCTGTTGGAACTGTTTTTGTCAAACCAATCCCTCCAGCCTTATCTGAAGAACAAAAGGAAGAGATGAAGAAGAGCAATCCCTTAAAGTACCTCAAGTTGATGCTGGCTCAACGGGGTCCTTCCTCGAGCACAACTCAATCTGGTGATTCGAACCAATCGAAAGAGGATATGCCTCTTACTTCTCTTGACCAAATTCTTCAGGAAGTTAATAAGACTATCTTTCAGGCCGATTTCTTCACCATCTTACGAGATAATCCTGGGGCCTATTTTTCAATGAAGGATTTGTTGTCGCGAATAGACCTCAGTATCTGTCCGTCTGATGTGGCTGAGATTATTTATGATCTGCAACTCTTGCTTGATGAAGTTAATACTGCATACATCAGGACACATGGTATCGAAGCCAAAATTCGAACCAAGCAAGAAGCTTTATCCAAAGCATATGATCAGACTTCAAAGCTTACCGAAAAAGTAGAAGCTTTAGAGCTTGCAAAAAATCAAGCTAAAGATAGGCATGACATTCTAGACCGATCTATCTTATTCTGGGAATCTCAGATTGAGGAGCTCAAACAGAAAATTGAGGCTGCAAAAAATGAGCAAACAACTTTTTGCAAACAACTATGAAGTCTGTTGATGATCAAGGGCTTGAAGATCTGGTATCACAAAGTCTTAAGCAAATGGAGGTGGCTGAAGGGATAGACCAAGAGATTAAAGAGCTTGAAGGCATCAAAAACATGAATCAATGTAGAATCAACTTGTGTAAAAGCAAACTTGCTAAGTTGAAACGAGATGCCCCTTTTACTTCCTGGAAGTGTTAAAGAGTCTTTTATGTATTCCTGTAATTCGAACCTGTCTGATTTTGGCATTAATATAATACTCTCTTGGCTCTATTTACCCTAGTATCTATTTATTCTGAAGTAATTCGAATCTCTTGCAAGTATGGTTTATACTTCTTTAAGTATTTCCCATTTACTCTTAAGAATCTCCTATCTTCTGCTAATTCCTCTATTTCATAAGCATTATTCGAAAATGTTTTTAAAATACGAAAAGGTCCTTCCCAATGGGGTGACCATTTACCTAATAATCTATTCTTTTTATCCATAGGCAAAATAACTTTCCATACCAGATCATTAGTTGAAAATACCTTGTTTTTAACTCTTTTATTATATGCTCTAGCTACTCTTTCTTTCTGTCTTCTCATAACTTCCAAAGCGTGTAGCCTATCTTCGTCTACATCTACTAACTTATTCATCATCATTTCCCAGTATTGGTCAACTAGTATTTCGTTTTGTCTTTGGATTCTGACTGATTGTAGATGTATTTCAACTGGTAACACCGCGTCGTGTCCAAATGTAAGTCGAAACGGAGTAGTATTTGTTGCCTCTTTAGGAGATGTTCGACATGCCCATAGAGCTTGGTCTAGGGTTTTATGCCAATTTTTTGGTTTTCGACCTACATGCTTCTTTATCAAACCTATTATGACTTTATTGGCTGCTTCTACTTGACCATTTGCTTGGGCATAATAAGGTGTTGACGTAAACAATTTGAATCCCATTTTTTGTGCGAATTCTTGCATTTTTCGTCCTATGAAAACTGAACCTTGATCTGTTGTGATATTTTCTGGTATCCCAAATTTGTAAATAATTTGCTTCTGAATAAATTCTATAATAGCTTCTTGGTCCACATTCACTAAAGGAATTGCTTCGACCCATTTTGTGAAATAGTCTATTCCCATAAGAATATATTTCTGTCCTTTAGATGATGTTGGTCGAATTTCACCAATTAAATCTAATGCCCATCCTCTAAAAGGCCAAGGCTTAACAATCGAATGTAATTCGCTTGCTGGAGCATGTTGAATACCAGCGTGAATTTGACATTCCTCACATCCTTTGGTAAATTCTATGCAGTCCTTGAGCATAGTGGGCCAATACATTCCATATCTGAACAAAAGCCATTTCATTTTGTGACCTGCTTGATGTGCCCCACATGCTCCACTATGCACACTGGACAAGGCTAAATATGCTTCGTTTTCCCCTAAACATTTGAGTAATAGTCCCTCTGGGGTTTTCTTAAACAACTCATTTCCTATTAACACATAAGATAATGCTCTATATTTGACTTTTCTCTCTGTATTCACTGAAGAATTTCTCAAATAATTTACTATGGGATTCCGCCAATCCGTGTCTGCTAAGGCATCTATGCTTAAAACTTCAAATTCCTCCTGGCCTGCATAGCCCAATTTCAAATTTTCTAAGTCTAATGGCGATAACTTTGTAGCCATTATTCTACCTCTTGTTTCTACTAGGTATTGGAGTTTTTCTTTTGATATCCTATATCCTGAAGCTATTTGAGCCAAGTCATTTGCTTCCTGATTATCAACTCTAGGAATATGTTTTAAATCCACATATTCAAATTTCTTGATTAATCTATTAGAAATAACAAAATACATGATCAAATTTTCTTTGATACACTTGTATTCTTTAGTTATTTGTTTAATGACTAACTCTGAGTCTCCTCTAATTTCGACTCGGGTTGCCCCCAATTCCAACAAAGCTTCAAGTCCAGCAATCAATGCTTCGTACTCGGCTTCATTGTTCGAACACAGAGGGCCTTCCAACTTGTACTTGAACTTTGTTGGAATTCCTTCAGGCGAAATAATACATATTCCAACACCACTTCCACTTTTGTGTGTAGATCCATCGAAATATAATTTCCATGGCTGGATCTCTACATAGTCTAATGCGAAATTCTCATTCACATAATGGTCAACAATGAAATCTGAAACAACCTGTCCTTTCATAGCCTGTAAAGGCTTGAAGGCCAAATTATATTCAGTGAGCGCCAAAGCCCATTTACCAATCCTGCTGTGTGTTCGCGTTAAAAAGTGACGCGCTAGGGAATCGAATCTGAATTCGGGTTCTCTGGCTCGAAACGATTTACTCTTTTGATATGTTTATAAAGATGCCGCGAGCATCAAGCTTTATTATTTCCAACACAAGAAAAATGATTATGAAAAAGGGGAAAGCTGCAATACCCTCAATTGATATGATATGCATTACGACTAGCGCGAACTAGACGCAGCGCATTAGGGAGATTCCGGGCAAGGGGGTTTGTTATATAAAGGGAATAGATGGAGCACCCTAAATATATATAGTTATCTATAGCTTTATATATGAATATGTTTGATATGTTTGTGTGTTTTAAATTGCTATTTCTATGATTGGGAAAGTTTCTCCTTTGGATTTTAAGAAAGGGTAGATTATGTGGGATCCTAGGTTTTGTTATTATTGTGCTCGCGAAGATCTTTGGGATCTTCTGCATACATATCCCTTAATGGGAATCAGAGCATTTGTAGCTCGGATCTAAAGGGATCTATGGTTTGTTTGGTTTGAGGGAGAAAGAAATTTGCTCGGCAAGGATGAGACCTTGTGCCTACGTATTCTCAAAAGGATGTTGAGAAAGTTAGAGCAATCGTAGTTCCCACTTATGCTAGTGGAAGCAAAGGAAGTTATTAAGAGACATAGACAAATTTCATCTTAATGAAAAATGTATCTAATCTATTTCATCACATATATTTTGAAAGGTTGATTGATTGAAATCTTTCATCGTAAGTTATAGGTGTTTTGCTTGAGTGTACAAGCGTTACCACTTACGAGTTTAAGAAAGATATTTTTGAAAATGATTGAATCTTTTAATTGTAAGCATTGGGTGTTTTGCTTGAGTGTACAAGTGTTACCACTTACAGATTAAGAGATGTTTTTGTTTGAAAAAGAGTTTTGAAAAGTTTTTTGATTGTATGTGATGTGATAGATGAGATACTTCTTCCATAGAGATGATAAACGTCTAAATCTCTAGGAGAAATTAATTGGATTAGGGGATGCTTTTAAGAAGCCCATGGGTCCTTGTATTGTTAGCACAAGAGGAGGCATTCCGAGGGTCATCGAGGGTCCTTGTATAAAGCTCAAGAGGAAGCTATAGGGTATGGCTAGCTTTGGCTTTAAGAGGGATTTCACCGGGAAACCATCCTCTTAGAATTAAGAGTAATTTCACCGAGAAATTATACTCTCTGTGTTCTATCTTAGCGCGAGTGATTCTTTGTATTGGAAGCCCAATAGGAGGTTGTTAAGAGATTTCCTGGTCTCTTTCTTGTTTGATTCCCAAGAAAAGGCTAAACTCAATGAGGAGTTCTTTTGAACGAAGCCCGAAAGGAGGCTGACTCAACAGGGGAGTGTTGTCTTATATGAAGCCTAAGCGGAGGCTAAACTCAGATGAATGAGTTTTCTCATATGAAGCCTAAGAGGAGGTTGAACTCAGATGAATGAGTTACCTTGTACAAAGCCCAAGAGGAGGCTAACTTTGTGGGGAGCCTAGTGGTTAGACTAGTTGTTATGTTATAACTAGACAGTTATATAAACAAGTGTATGACGTTTATTCACAGGAGTTTATGAAGGAAATATAAACAAATGCACGATGTTTATTTCCAAAAGTTCATGAAGGAAATATAAACAAGTATGTGTAAAACGAGCGTTTAAAACGAGCGTAACTTGATTATTTACAAGTTTGAAGGTGCACAAGGGAATGAATATGTACACGAACGAGTATTTATGTACAAGGAGAGGTGGATGTACATAGGAGGGTTGGGACTTACACCGTAAGGGAGGCCCATTGGTTTAAAAGCAGTTTCACCGGGAATAATGCTCCTTTTAATACCAATGGTATTCAGTGTATATACAAGAGAAACGAAAACAAACGGACGAAGTTTGTCTGTACTTGAGTATTTGCAAAGGTGTTTGTATTATGTACAAGTAAAAATTGGCATGTACATAAAAGAATTGGATATGTACAAGGAAATAATTATGTACATAAAAAGAATTGGGACTTACACCGTGAGGGAGGCCCATGATCGGTTAAGAAATTCGAGGAAAAACGGGTTCGGTTTTATCTTCAAATCGGATCGATCATGGAATAAAATAGTGTAAGTTTGTTGAAAAGTATTGAAAAGGTCTTGAAAGTGTTTTTGAAAGATAAAGTTTACTTACAAGAAGTTTGAAAAAGTTTCGGGCTTCGAAAGTTTGAAAAAAAGGTCTTTGAAAGTGCTTTAAAAAGTACGCAAAATGTATCGTTTTTGGCTCGATAAAAATATAATCAAACGAAAGTATTTTTGAATTTTTTTGGCATCATCATAAAATAGACATGTTAAATGACACGTGTGCAAAAAATCACCTCAAAATGAAGAGTTTTGATTGGGTTTTGAAGAAGTCAAAGTTTGAAAAAAATGTAAAGAGAATGAAAAAGTTTTGCAAAAATTTTCGGGGCGGCAATACATCCGTTTACTTATTTCAAACCATGTTATAATATTATGAACTAAATGTTTGAATTTGAAAAAACGCGCGAACTCATCTTCTTCTTCCTCGATCCTTCAATCAGCCATGGATTCTTTGTTTCTCAATGATATCGCTCGATGTAAACATCAAACTTGATCAAAATTGAACCAGGAACATGATGATGTGGGTTGATTTCATTTATTTTCAGTTTAACATGATTAAATTTCCAGAATACACGAAGAACCCTAATTCTTTAAAATCAAATTGAAATCGTGTATGGACATGGATTCAAGCAATTAATTTAGGGTTAATGATCAGTGATGGTGCAGAAACAAAACGGCCAAGAGTTTTTTGAACTGGAAGCAAGAAATCAAGGAGTTCGAAGTTGAGTCACTTACCTCTTAAAGCTGAGATCGAAATCTTCAAAGGAGCTGCTACAGTCAGTTTAAGGATTGCTGGAGCACCAGTGAACCTTATGGAAGCTGTGAGGATGGTCTGCTTGCTCTGAAATTGCCTAGATCATTCCAACCAAGTCCACTTGCATATGCTTGAAATGAAACTCGAATCCGTGCTTGGAGGTGTTACAGATCAAAAGTGATGGTCTGTATCACTCATATGAGATGTATGGATGATGTTTGAATGATCAAAACACAACTATCTCAAGCCAAATATCAGTTTTGAAGTTTAAGGCAGTTTTGGTAAGTTTGGAAACATGAAAAGCAATTCTGGTTTTTAGTGATTCTTGTGTTGATTTTAAGTTTCAAACCAGTTACATATTGATTTTAAGACATGTTAGACACCAAATCTCTCATGGTTTTTCACAAGTTTTGAAAAATGCAAGAATTCTCACTTTGCACTATGTTAATTGAAATTTAAGCAAGAAAAGAGAAAGCTTGTTTTGGCATAGCTTTGGTGTGGTTTCAAATGGCAAACATGACCTCTATTTATAGGTGAAAAAATCAAATTAGCAAGCAAAGAAGATTGGCTTGGATTTGGACAACTTGCCTTAGAGGGCAAGAAAGTCATTTTTGCCATAAATGCAAAAGGAACCTTCCTTTTAACCATGGTTAATAATTCAACTTGATCTTATCTCATCATAATTACTTTCCATCTGATTTTTATCAGCTCTATCCTTCTTGGCTAGGTGGCAAGGCTTCTAGAAGGAGAAAACTAAAAAATGACTTGTAATTTTGAAGGTTGTACTTGAAAATCATGGCTTTTGGAGCTCTATGTTTCAAAAATAAAAAGTATAGCTAGACACCATGGATTTGCATGTTCTTGGACATTTTGGAAAGCTTGTTTCAAGGGCTACAACTTTCATGTTTTGAGTTTTTTCTAATTCCAAATGGAACTATGTGAAAAAATGCCATGAAAGTAGGAAAAAATGTGAAATTTTAACACTTGAAAATTTTTCTAAGTGTTGAAAATTTTGACTTTTTGTTGACTTTTCCAAATTTCTTGATTTTTTATGATCATGATGGATCATTTGAAGTATTTTGATGATTGAAAAAGTTTTATCTTGAAAAAGTTGACCAAAAGTCAAAGTTTGACTTTTCAGTGAAGATGAAATTTCATCAGATGATCTAGAAATTGACTGATGAATTTTGTGAACTTCTGTGATGTTTTGAATCCAGAAATTAGGTCAAGATGTTGTATTGAAGATATGAAGATCAATCTCCAAGCAAAAAAGTCATTCATTGATCAGAAAATCAGTGATTGCTTATCCTCGATGAAAACCCTAATTGGTCGATCCTTGATAGATCATGAGGAAAAGTTGGATATCTAAAGATCAGAGGTTGATAATTTGATTAAGATAGATCAATTGAGGTGAGTGAAACTCAAACCCTATTTGATTACCTCTTGAATCATATGAAAAATTGATGAAACCCTAATTTTGACCTGTAGAAGCCACACCCGATTAATTCTGTTCTGAACTGTTAGTGATGTAGTAATGCAAATGTAAGGTGGTATATTAGGTCAAAAATTGGGGTATGACAGATGCCCCTATTTAAGTTTCTTTAACCTGAGATATGAAGATGAATATCTTCGTCTCGGTAGGTGTGAAGAGACTTAAATATCAGAATACGCAAATTTTGGACCTAAGATACCAAAAGATGCGAGTGATGCAAAATGATTGCAAAAAGATTCACCCAGGAGATATCAAAGAATGATATGGTGGGGAAAAAATTTGTGAGGATGACTCAATCTGTCTAAGAAAGGAGAATCCTGTTTGTTGGGAAACAAGCAATATGTTTCATTGGGAAAATAGATTCACAATGCATGTGAATATCTGTTTCGCTTTGGGAAACGAGAAAATTACCTTCTGTCAGCCTTGTGACAATGTTTAAGGTAAATTAAGATGATATTACCAATTATCAGCCTTGTGATAGTTTATGGTAATGAGTTCTGAAGATATTACCAATTATCAGCGAAGTGATAACTATAACAAGGTAATTCTTGAGAAAATTGTTGAGTATTCAGCCTTGTGAATAACAGACAATGATGGAAACAGATCTCAAATGAGTTTCTATTTTCATAGTTATAATCTTGCCGGGGATCTTTCTCTTGAGAAGATGCAGGAATTTTGATTGAAAAGACATAGGTTTTCTTTTAGACAGAAAGACCACTGTGGAGATTTCTTGTACGGTCGTGATTTGAACTTGCTGAGAAGAACAATTGTTTTATGACAAGTTTCAAGATGAAAAGGAAATAAGCAGCTCGTTATGATGAGGCTATTGCTTATTGTTTTGTAGGTAGACTTTTTTTTTGTGAAATCTAAACCTGAGTTGGTCAGAGACGGAGTTCTGTCCAGGAATGAACTAGAAAGAAAAGGTCAATCAAGACTTCGTTCCCAATGAGGAATGATATCAGCTGGGGAACATGATAGAGAAAAAATGTATTTTTCTGTTTTGGGGATAATCTACTGGAGAGATGACATACCCACACTTGTTTTTTTTTTGGGAATCAATGCAACCTAAACAAGTGATGTTGAAGCAAACATTTGAGAAATGCATGAATGCATTAATGATGCTATTATGTATGAATGTCATGAATGTCATATGCATGCTGACGATACTTGACAAGACAACAAAAGGGATATTCGGGAAAAGGACTACGTCACAGTTCGAACAAATACTCAGCAAAATCTGCAGCAATGGCGTAGACGTTACTGATGATGAATCTGAGTTGCATGCTTTAAACTTTCTGAAAAAGGCATTTCATTGGCAACTTTGTTGGGAATTCTTTTTGGATAAGAATGTCGTCCTTTGATGATCTCTGCTGAGGAGAAGAAGACTTCTGTAGCAGTTGTTCTATCTTTCAAAGATCGAAACACTTTATGGAGAAAACTGTTGAAGTTCTTTCTGTGTTCATAGTTCAAAGGAAAATTTTCGCTTTTATTTCAAAATTTTGAAGTAAAAATTCATTTAAAACTTTTTTTAGTTCCAAAAGTGATTTTCACAACAAAAAGCATTGTTTTGCAAAACAGAATAAAGCAAGAATTGCAAATAAAAAGGCACAAGGCTCAAATTTATTGATAGAATGGTAATCGGCCAAAGGCGTGATTCCATGAGCTATTTACAAAAGTTGGAAATGATAATTTATTGGGAAAAGGCTACATTGAAAGCAATAACCACTATTATCCCTAACAACTTTGAATTCCAACTGTGCTTGTTGCTTTAGATGGTTTGATTGAAGATCCGTTGATGGAAGATTCTTCAGATTGACGAAGTACGGACTGATTGCAGTTACTTTGTCATTTTTTGTATCCTTATTTTTTTTGCCTAGATTGCCTTTTCAGGTTTCCAATCTACCAGGATAATTTCTGTTTATTGTCTCTAATTTTTGCCTGGACCGCCCTTTCGGGTTTTCAGTCCACCGAGACGCTCCTTTTTGCCTAAGCCGCCCTTTTCGAGTTTTCGACTTACCGAGCTGTTTTTTTGTTTTTAGACAAAGTATTTCTTGACTGCATCTGCATTCACAGGATGCGGGAGTTCATCACCGTCCATGGTTGTGAGAGTCATAGCACCTCCAGAAAAGCTTCTTTTGACGATGTATGGGCCTTCGTAATTAGGAGTCCATTTGCCCCTAAAATCAGGTTGAAAAGACAGAATCTTTTTAAGCACGAGGTCGCCTTCTCGGAATTCATGAGGTCAGACCTTTTTGTCGAAAGCTTTCTTCATCCTTCTTTGATATAGTTGTCTATGACACAGAGCGGTCAGATGCTTTTCTTCGATTAAGTTCAGTTGGTCGTATCTGCTTTGACACCATTCGGCCTCAGATAACTTAGTTTCCATGAGAACTCTCATTGATGGAATCTCAACTTCTACGGGGAGCACTGCTTCCATGCCGCATACTAGAGAAAAAGGAGTTGCCCCTGTTGAAGTACGTACTGAAGTACGATACCCATGCAGAGCAAATGGCAGCATTTCGTGCCAGTCTTTGTAGGTGATGACCATTTTCTAGACGATTTTCTTGATGTTCTTGTTGGCAGCTTCAACGACGCCGTTCATCTTTGGTCGGTAAGGAGATGAGTTATGATGCTCGATCTTGAATTCCTCACACAGTTCTTTCATCATTTTGTTGTTCAAGTTTGATCCATTGTCTGTAATGATCTTACTTGGAACTCCATATTGGTAAATGAGGTTGTTCTTGATGAACCTCACAACCACTTGTCTTGTAACGTTGGCGTAAGATGCTGCTTCGACCCATTTAGTGAAGTAATCAATAGCCACTAAAATGAAGCGATGTCTGTTGGACGCTTTTGGTTCAATCATCCCAATCATGTCGATGCCCCACATAGAGAAAGGCCACGGAGAGGAGAGAACGTTGAGTAGAGTTGATGGCACGTGGATCTTATCTGCATAGATCTGGCACTTGTGACATCTCTTGACGTGTTTACAGCAATCGGATTCCATTGTTATCCAATAGTATCCTGCTCTCAAGATTTTTCTGGACATTGCATGCCCATTTGAATGGGTTCCAAAGGATCCTTCATGCACTTCATGGATGATCGTGTCTGCTTCATGTTTGTCGACGCATCTGAGCAGGACCATGTCGAAGTTTCTTTTGTATAGCACATCTTCATTCAGGAAGAAATTTCTAGAAAGTCTCCTTAGGGTTATCCTATCTTTGTACGGTGCCCCGAGTGGGTATTCCTGAGTTTGAAGGAAGCGTTTGATGTCGTGGAACCATGGTTTATCATCGAAGACTGCTTCGGTTGCAAATATATACGCAGGTCTTTCAAGGCGTCTGATACGGATCTTAGGTATATCGTTCCAATGGTTGACTTTGAACATGGAAGATAGAGTGGCCAAGGCGTCTTCCATTCGATTCTGATCTCGAGGGATATGATGCAGTTCAACTTTGTTGAAGAAAGTCAACAAACGTCTTGCATAATCTCTGTAGGGAATCAAACCAAGATGATGAGTTTCATACTTGTCTTTGATTTGATTGATCACGAGTGCCGAATCTCCATATATGTCAAGGATCTTGATCCTTAAGTCGATGGCTTCTTCAATACCCATGATACAAGCTTCATATTCTGCGATGTTGTTGGTGCAATCAAATAGTAATCTGGCGGAAAACGGGATATGAGAACCCTCGGGAGTGATGATGACTGCCCCAATTCCATTTCCAAAGACATTAACTGCTCCATCAAAGACTAAGCCCCATCTAGATTCTGGATCAGGACCTTCTTCAGGTAGCGGCTCGTCACAATCTTTCATCTTCAAGTACATGACATCCTCGTCAGGGAAGTCAAACTTGAGAGATTGGTATTCGTTGATCGGTTGATAAGCCAAGTGATCGGCAAGAATGCTTCCTTTGACCGCTTTTGAGCAGTCTCGATGTCATATTCGGATAACGATCGCCATCGAGCAATTCTTCCTGTTAAGGCAGGCTTTTCAAAGACGTACTTGATTGGATCCATTTTGGAGATTAACCAAGTTGTGTGATTGATCATGTACTGGCGGAGACGTTTTGAAGCGCATACCAAAGCACAACATGTTTTCTCGAGCATGGAGTAACGAGTTTCACAGTCTGTGAACTTTTTACTCAAGTAGTAGATGGCATGCTCTTTCTTACGGTTTCATCTTCTGTCCAAGCACAGCCCATGGAATCTTCTAGCACGGTAAGGTACATGATTAATGGTCTTCCTTTGGAGGAATCAATATCGGTGGTTACGGTGTATTCTTTGATATTGTCAAACGCTTTTGGCAATCTTACATTCACACAACCTCTTGATTTTTGGAGAAGCTTGAATATCGCCCACAAGTATCATTTGAGAGATAAATCGGAGATGTAATTCAACCGTCCAAGAAATCCTCTTACTTGCTTTTCTTTGTGGCGTAGGCATTTCTTGAATAGCCTTGACTTTGTCGGGTCAACTTCAATACCTCTTTAGCGATGGAACCTAGGAGTTTTCGGATCTTACCCCAAATGTGCATTTGTTAGGATTCGGTTTGAAATTTCCTTAGTCGTTGAAACAACTTCAACAAATATTCTATATGCTCTTCTTCAGTGTCAGACTTTGCTATCATGTCGTCCACGTAGACTTCGATCTCTTTGTGCATCATGTCATGAAAAAGAGTAGTCATTGCCCTTTGGTAAGTTGCGCCTACATTCTTTAATCCAAACGACATTACTTTGTAGCAAAATGTGCCCCATGGCGTGATGAAGGATGTCTTTTCCATGTCTTCGGGAGCCATTCTGATCTGATTGTAACCAGAGAAACCGTCCATAAAAGAAAAGACGTTGAACTTTGCAGTGTTATACACTAGCATGTCGATATGCGGTAGCGGGAAATCATCTTTTGGACTAGCTTTGTTCAAGTCCCGGTAGTCAACACACATTCTGACCTTTCCGTCTTTCTTGGAGACAGGCACTATGTTGGCTATCCATTGAGGATATTCAGAGGTGACGAGGAAACCTACGTCGAGCTGCTTTTGAACCTCCTTTTTGATTTTGTCAGCCATATCAGGGTGAACTCTTCTCAGTCTTTGTTTAACTGGTGGGCACTCCGGTCTTAATGGCAAGTGATGCTCTACGATGCTGGTATCTAAACCCGGCATGTCCTGGTAGGACCTAGCAAACACATCGACGTATTCTTTGAGAAGATCTATCAGTTTGCTCTTGACGTTGCTGTCGAGTAGAGCTCCGATGTTTACTTCTTTTTTGTCTTCCTCAGAACCTAAGTTGATTGCTTGCAAAGGCTCTTTGTGAGGCTGAATGATTCTTTCCTCGTGCTTAAGTAGTCGAGAAATCTCATCCGGGATCTCTTCTTCAACTTCTTCCTCGGCGACTTCACTGGGGATTTCAAAGTTGGGAGAGAGCATAGAGTTATTGCGTTCAATGGATTTGTCCATCTGCATATTTGATTTGTGTTTGATTAATTAACTCTTCTTTTTTTCATTTTTTTAATTATTTTTTCTTAGAAAAAGTTAATGTGAAAGTGTATGCAGATTATTTTTTTTTTTTTGAAGATTTTTATTGTGTTTTTTAGGATTATCATTTCCAAGAAATGGTAAAAATGAAAAAATAAACACAAAGTGTGGAATCAAAACAACGCGTTTTATTTATGATTCACAATATGAAACAGGGCCCTAAAATACAAACTCATTTGTCTTGGGCAAGACAAAGAGAAATTATTTAAAAGCTAAACCCTATAAAACATCTCTTAGCTTTGGGCGAGGCGAGAGTTCAAAACAAAAGCAAAACAAACTACTTAGAACTATGAACATTAGTCCGAACTTCAACAGGCTTCCAATAGTGGCGAACTCCTTGGAAGTCAAGATACTCTGGTAGTTTTCCACATGGCTTATTTCTTGAATAGACTTTGGTCGTTGGTCGAGCAGGCCTTGAAGACTCTGGACGATTGACCTTGCCTTTTGTGCTGCTGAAACGATCTTCTTCTGCTTGATGGACAGATCGAGAAGCATGGGATACAACATATGTACTTTCTATTGGCATTCGTATTGAATTCTGAGGATGTACTCTCCAATCTTCTGAGCAAAAAGACTCATTGTCGGCGACACTTTCCAATTCGTATCCCGAATCGTATCCCTGATCTTCAGTAATTACGTTGATGTAGTGATAGTTAAGATCTGGTTTAACAAACTCCGCAGGTGCGTTAAAGTAGAGATTTTCATTCGGAACCTCAATTGGTTGATGAGATCGAGAAGATGTATATAACTCTTCTGGTTGACTAGGATACTCAAAAGGATCATCCCACCCAGTTGGCTGGATATCTTCAATTCTGATTTTTGAGCTTTCCGGTGTGGTGTATTTCACCATGTAGTCAAACTTTCCACTTGGTTCCCCCAAGGTATCCCAAACTTCAGAAGGGACAGGTGGATTTTCATTCTCATTCTTTTGTAGAAACATGCCTTTGAATTGGTCAGTCGGAGGATAGAATGGCGCGTACGATTCCTCTTGGGACACATATTCAGAGCTGGTAAGATAAGCGCTCCACTCTTCAGATCTGGAGAGATCGTCTTCATCACCTTCATCGGTAAGAACATTAACCTCTTGAAGAACAGGGTTTAAGAAACCCCCACTGTGGAATACTTCTCTGATTGGGCGAAGTGTTTCATCCCTTTGATTGTCTTTAGGAAATATTGGAGCAAAACCAAGCCCGACCTTTGTCTCGTTGTTGACAGGTTTTATTACTTGTCCCCAACCTGCAGCATTACCATCTTTTACTACCTGCGCCGCTTCTTTGTAAGAGGAGATAGATGATCTGCTTTTGCCTGTAGATTCATCTTCTAATGGATATCCTTGGAACCGTGTCCTTTCAACGTCGTTGGCTGTGATGAAAGAAAAGCTGGATAAATGGCTTACTAGTAACGCTTGTTCACCGATGATGGTTACTAGCTTCCCATTTACTGTGAACTTTAGTTTTTGATGGAGAGTGGATGTCACAGCTCCTGCTTCGTGTATCCATGGTCTTCCTAGCAAACAACTGTAAGCAGCTGACACATCCATGACCTAGAAGGTGATTTGGAAGGTATGTGGACCAATCGTCATTGGGAGATCGACTTCCCCAATAACAGATTTTCTTGACCCATCAAAGGCTCTTACCACTAGGTCGTTGAATTTCATCGGCGTTCCTTTGTAAGCTAAACGAGCGAGAGTCGTTTTTGGCATTACATTTAAGGATGAACCGGTATCCACTAGTACATTGGACAAAGAATCTAATTGACAAATCATTGAGATATGCAGAGCCAAATTGTGGTCTTTCCCTTCTTTCGGGAGTTCTTCATCACTAAAGCTTAGATTGTTGCAAGTTGTTATGTTGCCTACAATTCCACCAAATTGATCTGTAGTCACATCGTGATCTACGTAAGCTTGATCTAACACTCTCATCAAAGCTTCTCGGTGGGCTTCGGAATTCAGAAGTAGAGACAATATTGAAATCTTGGAGGGAGTCTGCATCAGCTGATCCACAACTCTGTACTCGCTTTTCTTGATTAGCTTCAAAATTTCATCGAAATCTGAGTTGACATTGGTTCCATCAGACGGTCTAACGTTTACGTTTGAATTACCAACGGGAATCCTCGTGGGGTTCTCGGGAGGTGTATTAACTGGATTTTGCCTAACAATAGGAACAACAGGCGGCTTTGGTGGCAACGGAGTATGTACTCGTCCACTTCGCGTTACTCGTCCTATCTTAGTTATGTTAACATTAGCTGGAAGAGTTGGCATGGGTTTCTCCTTCCCATCTTCTATCATAGTTGCACTTGTATTGATAGGGAATTGCTTTGTTAGAACTGTATGGAACAGGACCGGGTAAACAGATCACCAAAGGAGACTCTGGAACCTTTGAACCGTTATATTCAACTTCCGTACACTTGGGTACGTTGAAACAGGGGATAATGACGTTTACTTTGGGAATTTCTGAGTTGATATCTAAGACTAAAAGCTCATGCGGAAAATGCCCTACCATATTCACGTCATAGTCATTTCTGTTTCTGAAGATCTGTATGTCACCAATGTCTAATAATCGTTGAATGTCTGCTCTTACGGTTGGACATCCTCGAAAATCCTTGAAGCAGATTCTGCAAGTCGTGTAGTCATGTTTAGTGAAAGCACCCATTGTACTGTATGTATCATGAAGCTGTACCAAACTTTCTCTTATCATATTCACATCTGTGACAAGATACCGATCTGTATTCCTTAGTATCAAATTCACGGTATGTCCACTATGATTGGGAAGTGGATTTGCTTGCACGTTTGGATTTGTATTTCTGAAGGAGAGTAGATTAGACCTTACTAACCTTTGCACTTCGGCTTTTAGCGCTATACAATGCTCGAGATCATGACCCGGTGCCCCTTGGTGAAAAGGTCAAGACACGTCTGCTTTGTACCACCATGGTAATTTTTATGGTACTGGAGGTGGTAACCTTGTTTGCACAAGATTCCTTTCTATTAATGCAAGATATAGTTCCGTGTAAGTCATTGGAATCGGATCAAACTGTGAGACCCGGGGCGCACGGTTCTGATTGTTGAACTGCTGAGCCTGTTGTCGAGGCTGTTGAGTTTGCTGGAACTGCGGAGCAATTCCTGTATTTGGACTTGTATTAAACAGTGGTTGCTATGGCAGCTACCTGTTGTTGTCGGCCTGACATTCTTTCGTGGTTTCCCTCGGGATACCATTCCTATGTCATGTTCCTTTTTCTTTGGAAAACTGGTTCCAACCCTCTTAATACCACTGGAAGATCCTATTTCTTTGACCAAGCGTCCTGTTCGAACTCCTTCCTCTAGTCGCATTCCCATACTTACCACCTCGGTGAAATCTCCGGGAGCGCTGGCGATCATTCGTTCGTAGTAAAATGGGCCAAGAGTGTTTAAGAAAACCTTGGTCATTTCCTTCTCCTCTAACGGTGGGTTGACTTGGGCAGCAATTTCCCTCCAACGTTGGGCGTATTCTTTGAATGTCTCTTTTTCCTTCTGAGACATGGAGCGGAGTTAATCCCGATCTGGAGCCATATCCAAGTTGAATTTGTACTGTTGGACAAAGGCTTCGCCTAGGTCATTGAATGTCTGGATATTCGCACTATTTAGTCCCATGTACCACTTCAGTACGGCACCGGTGAGACTGTCTTGGAAGTAGTGGATTAGCAATTGGTGATTGTCATTGTACGTAGACATCTTCCTAGCATACATCATAAGATGACTTTGCAGACAGGAATTTCCTTTATACTTTTCAAAGTCAGGGACTTTGAACTTGGCGGGTATCCTTACGCGAGGAACTAGGCACAAATCAAGGGCGTTCTTCCCAAACAATTCCTTTCCACGGATTATTTTAATCTCAAGCTGCATCTTATGGAGCTGTTCCTGGAGATTATCCATCTGGCCATGAGGATTCGTGTTATCGCCTGGGTTATGATGAACTTCTTCGTCTGCAGTAGTGTGAACTACAGATGCTGAGTTTGTCATGATTGGTTGAGAAACCGTCATAGTGATTTGCGGAAAGGTTACTCCATGCTACGGGGTAAGTGTTGAGTTCTGTAAAGTAGGAACCTCAAACGTAGTTGTTTGTACCTGAGACGTGGGTTGACGAAATCTGATGCTGAAATTAAAAGGCATGCCCCATGGATAACCTTCTGGCATACTGAAGAGTGGACTACTAGTTGCAACAGTTGAAACTAGAGTTGTAGTGATCTCTGAAATTGTTGCTTGATTTTGACTGCTCAATGTTGCTTGCTGACTTTGCGCAGTTGCCAACGAACTTACCAAAGAAGTGAGTCTCTCCACCTCTTCTTGAAGTGTTGTCACTGTACTACGAAGCTCAACATTTTCTTGCTCAAAACCTTCCATTATTTTCCTTCTTTTTGAACGAGTATTGTATGTACAAGTTGGTTGTGGACGTGGTCGAGAAACTCTAAGACGCGACAGCTTGACGATCTTTTCCTTTTTGGAAAAAATTCCGAAAGATCAGACTCTAAACAATAAACTCGATATGCAAAGTATGATGCATGATTATGAATGCAAAGAAAAATTTCCAAAGAATTTACGCTAAAAGAGAAATTTCTGGCAAATATTTGGATGGAAAACACTTATTTTATTAATTATTGAAAGAAGATTACAACAATTTTGTTTTTGAGCATAACTCATACAATGATAAAATAAATGATAAAACTACAATCTAAACTAATTAATCGTCCTCGTCGGATGAAGATCCAAAGGCTTGATGCAACTTCAACTTCAGGATTTCTTTCCCATAGTGAGCTTTTAGTTCAGCTTTCTCGGCTTTTAGCTTGCTGATGACTTTCTTCCACTCGTCAGGAGCGGGATCGCTGGTTGTCATTTCCTCAAGCTTTCTTTTTCTTTCTTTGATGTATCTTTTGATCGTGTTATCTTTCTGACGAATCTTCTCATCTTTCTCCATGAGCCATTCATCTTGGAAGTAAAGCGTCTTTTCATGATCTTTGACCTGCTTCTTAAGCTTCTCATTTTCGAGGTCAGTCTTAAAGAACTTGTCTTCCAAAGCCTTTTTCTCAAGCCTCATCTTGGCCAAAGCTTCTTGGTATTCTCCCATAGTCTCAACGGGAAAAATTGTTGATTTGGAAGCTGTTGAGAACATGGGTTCTTCATAAGCATAATGCATTCAGAATTCCTTTGCTCTTTTCTTCACCCAAGAAGTGTAGATTTCCATGGCTACACAATTTCTTGCATTACCCTTTTCTTTCCTTCGGATGTGATGCCAAGCTCTTATCATTCTGGCTTTCAAACCTTGGGAATCTTCCCCTTCATGATAGAAGTAGCTTTCCACTGTAAAACCAAGAGGTTTACTAGAGTTTGCATACCCGAGTTGACGTCTCGCCAAGAATGGGTTGTAGTTGATTCCTCCTTTCGTACCGATGAGAGGTACGTTGGCAAATTCTCCACAACTTTCAATGATTTCCATCTCATTGTCTGCCAAGGTATACCAATGGATATCATCGTTTGTAAGAGACATGAGTCTTCGTGACCAATGCCAATCGTCTTTGTTTTCGCGGAAAATAGGAGATTTAGGCAAGTGTGAGACAATCCATTTGAAAAACAGAGGTACACAACACACAATAGTTCCATCTCCTTGACGATTCCTATGGTGAATGGAGAAATACGTGTCACCAAGCAAAGTGGGAACGGGATTTCCAATCAGAAAGATCCTTATGGCGTTGATATCAACGAAACTTGGGACGTTGGGGAACAACACCAATCCATAGATGAGTAAAGCTAAAATAGCTTCAAAGGCTACCATACTACCGACTTCAGAGAATTTAAGAGCCTTCTTTCTCCATTAGGAACTTTGAAGTTAGTCCTAAGAGTTTTCCTTTGGTAGTTAGGTTTTTGTCTATCTTAGATTTCTTTAAGTGAGTCATTGTTGCAATGACTGGTGACTTAGGAATGGCTTCCAAACCATTGAAAGGCACCTTATCTGATACTGAGATACCTAGGATGTGTGCGTACTCTTCCAAAGTAGGCATCAACTGATAGCCAGGGAAAGTGAAACAACGATAGACTGGATCGTAAAACAGAACGAAAGTTTTGAGAAGTCCTTCATCAACGTTAGTATTCAGGACAGTTAAAAGAGTTCCATAGCGTTTTCTGAAATCCGAGGG
Source organism: Vicia sativa (assembly GCA_021764765.1). Taxonomy (NCBI): domain Eukaryota; kingdom Viridiplantae; phylum Streptophyta; class Magnoliopsida; order Fabales; family Fabaceae; genus Vicia; species Vicia sativa. The sequence goes on along the minus strand of CM038792.1, from coordinate 300,794,091 downwards.
ATCTTCTACCAAGGATGCTAACTCTTTTAACTTTCCTACATCAGGAATCCTAAAACTGTATTTCTTGGTGAATCTTCCTCTGACGTCCATCACTCTAACCTAAAATATTTACAAAGAAAAATCTCTAAATTCTTTGGAAACGGGAAGAGAAATGAAGTTTTTGAATGAATGCATGAATGCTACAAACATGGTTAGTAGTTATACACACGGTCAAGCGATCGGAAGTCACGAGCATGAGGCCAACGATAAGAACCAAACGTGGGTAAGTTCTAAGGGCTTATTCATCTGTGAAACGGGTTCTACTGATAATATAGGCTCAACGCTTCTCTTTGAAATATTATCGGATTTGTTGAATACTCGAAGTCCAATAATATTTTTCAAGAAAAACTCGCCTGATCGTAGTCTCGCATGACAATTATTCTAAGCTTACGCTTGAATAATTTCTGCACTACATCCTAAATGGCCAGGATGGGTTATGTGTTCTACAACCACTCAGCTTCGTTAGTTCTCTCGAAAGCAAAATGTCTTCGCAAATACTTGCTAAACACAAATACTCCCAAGACAACCTCCACTGAGAGAGGGATCTCAAATTAACTCCGTAAGTACTGAGACTTCTCACAAGTTAATAGGACTATACCCCCACCTAGATCTTAAAATGTTTCTTAAATCCGGGTTAGGATTTCTTTCCATCAGATGAAATCGCGAAAACACACAATAAAGAAAAACAAACATATGCACATATGAAAGCTTAACCCCTCTTTTTCTTTTTGAAAAAAAAAGTTTGGTGCTCTTGAGCAGAGTCACATTTTTTTTTGAAAAATCAAAATTTAGCGTGCTCCCCAGAAGAGTCGCCATTTTTTTCGCGTTAAAAGTGGCTAGGGAATCGAATCAATTGGTTCTCGCTCAAACGATTTACTCTTTTGATATGTTTATAAAGATGCCGCGAACATCAAGCTTTATTATTTCCAACACAAGAAAAATGATTATGAAAAAGGGGAAAGTTGCAATACCCTCAATTGATATGATATGCATTACGACTAGCGAACTAGGCAACGCATTGGGAGATTCAGACAAGGGGTTTGTTATATAAAGGAATAGATGGAGCACCCTAAATATATATAGTTATCTATAGCTTTATATATGAATATGTTTGATATGTTTGTGTGTTTTAAATTGCTATTTCTATGATTGGGAAAGTTTCTCCTTTGGATTTTAAGAAAGGGTAGATTATGTGGGATCCTAGGTTTTGTTATTATTGTGCTCGCGAAGATCTTTGGGATCTTCGCATACATATCCCTTAATGGGAATCGAGCATTTGTAGCTCGGATCTAAAGGGATCTATGGTTTGTTTGGTTTGAGGGAGAAAGAAATTTGCTCGGCAAGGATGAGACCTTGTGCCTACGTATTCTCAAAAGGATGTTGAGAAAGTCAGAGCAATCGTAGTTCCCACTTATGCTAGTGGAAGCAAAGGAAGTTATTAAGAGACATAGACAAATTTCATCTTAATGAAAAATGTATCTAATCTATTTCATCACATATATTTTGAAAGGTTGATTGATTGTAATCTTTCATCGTAAGTTATAGGTGTTTTGCTTGAGTGTACAAGCGTTACCACTTACGAGTTTAAGAAAGATATTTTTGAAAATGATTGAATCTTTTAATTGTAAGCATTGGGTGTTTTGCTTGAGTGTACAAGTGTTACCACTTACAGATTAAGAGATGTTTTTGTTTGAAAAAGAGTTTTGAAAAGTTTTTTGATTGTATGTGATGTGATAGATGAGATACTTCTTCCATAGAGATGATAAACGTCTAAATCTCTAGGAGAAATTGATTGGATTAGGGAATGCTTTTAAGAAGCCCATGGGTCCTTGTATTGTTAGCCCAAGAGGAGGCATTCCGAGGGTCATCGAGGGTCCTTGTATGAAGCTCAAGAGGAAACTATAGGGTATGGCTGGCTTTGGCTTTAAGAGGGATTTCACTGGGAAACCATCCTCTTAGAATTAAGAGTAATTTCACCGGGAAATTATACTCTCTGGGTTCTATCTTAGTGCGGGTGATTCTTTATATTGGAAGCCCAATAGGAGGTTGTTAAGAGATTTCCTGGTCTCTTTCTTGTTTGATTCCCAAGAAAAGGCTAAACTCAATGAGGAGTTCTTTTGAACGAAGCCCGAAAGGAGGCTGACTCAACAGGGGAGTGTTGTCTTATATGAAGCCTAAGCGGAGGCTAAACTCAGATGAATGAGTTTTCTCATATGAAGCCTAAGAGGAGGTTGAACTCAGATGAATGAGTTACCTTGTACAAAGCCCAAGAGGAGGCTAACTTTGTGGGGAGCCTAGTGGTTAGACTAGTTGATATGTTATAACTAAACAGTTATATTAACAAGTGTATGACGTTTATTCACAGGAGTTTATGAAGGAAATATAAACAAATGCACGATGTTTATTTCCAAAAGTTCATGAAGGAAATATAAACAAGTATGTGTAAAACGAGCGTTTAAAACGAGCGTAACTTGATTATTTACAAGTTTGAAGGTGCACAAGGGAATGAATATGTACACGAACGAGTATTTATGTACAAGGAGAGGTGGATGTACATAGGAGGGTTGGGACTTACACCGTAAGGGAGGCCCATTGGTTTAAAATCAGTTTCATCGGGAATAATGCTCCTTTTAATACCAATGGTATTCAGTGTATATACAAGCGAAACGAAAACAAACGGACGAAGTTTGTCTGTACTTGAGTATTTACAAAGGTGTTTGTATTATGTACAAGTAAAAATTGGCATGTACATAAAAGAATTGGATATGTACAAGGAAATAATTATGTACATAAAAAGAATTGGGACTTACACCGTGAGGGAGGCCCATGATCGGTTAAGAAATTCGAGGAAAAACGGGTTCGGTTTTATCTTCAAATCGGATCGATCATGGAATAAAATAGTGTAAGTTTGTTGAAAAGTATTGAAAAGGTCTTGAAAGTGTTTTTGAAAGATAAAGTTTACTTACAAGAAGTTTGAAAAAGTTTCGGGCTTCGAAAGTTTGAAAAAAAGGTCTTTGAAAGTGCTTTAAAAAGTACGCAAAATGTATCGTTTTTGGCTCGATAAAAATATAATCAAACGAAAGTATTTTTGAATTTTTTTGGCATCATCATAAAATAGACATGTTAAATGACACGTGTGCAAAAAATCACCTCAAAATGAGGAGTTTTGATTGGGTTTTGAAGAAGTCAAAGTTTGAAAAAAATGTAAAGAGAATGAAAAAGTTTTGCAAAAATTTTCGGGGCGGCAATACATCCGTTTACTTATTTCAAACCATGTTATAATATTATGAACTAAATGTTTGAATTTGAAAAAACGCGCGAACTCATCTTCTTCTTCCTCGATCCTTCAATTAGCCATGGATTCTTTGTTTCTCAATGAAATTGCTCGATGTAAACATCAAATTTTATCGAAATTGAACCAGGAACATGATGATGTGGGTTAATTTCATTTATTTTCAGTTTAACATGATTAAATTTCCAGAATACACGAAGAACCCTAATTCTTTAAAATCAAATTGAAATCGTGTATGGACATGGATTCAAGCAATTAGTTTAGGGTTAGTGATCAGTGATGGTGCAGAAACAAAACGGCCAAGAGTTTTTTGAACTGGAAGCAAGAAATCAAGGAGTTCGAAGTTGAGTCACTTACCTCTTGAAGCTGAGATCGAAATCTTCAAAGGAGCTGTTACAATTGATGTTTAAGGATTGTTGGAGCACCAGTGAACCTTATGGAAGGTGTGAGGATGGTCTGCTTGCTCTGAAATTTCCTAGATCATTCCAACCAAGTCCACTTGCATATGCTTGAAATGAAACTCGAATCCGTGCTTGGAGGTGTTACAGATCAAAAGTGATGGTTTGTATCACTCATATCAGTTTCGAAGTTTAAGGCAGTTTTGGTAAGTTTGGAAACATGAAAAGCAATTCTGGTTTTTAGTGATTCTTGTGTTGATTTTACGTTTCAAACCAGTTACATATTGATTTTAAGACATGTTAGACACCAAATCTCTCATGGTTTTTCACAAGTTTTGAAAAATGCAAGAATTCTCACTTTGCACTATGTTACTTGAAATTTAAGCAAGAAAAGAGAAAGCTTGTTTTAGCATAGCTTTGGTGTGGTTTCAAATGGCAAACATGACCTCTATTTATAGGTGAAAAAATCAGATTAGCAAGCAAAGAAGATTGGCTTGGATTTGGACAACTTGCCTTAGAGGGCAAGAAAGTCATTTTTGCCATAAATGCAAAAGGAACCTTCCTTTTAACCATGGTTAATAATTCAACTTGATCTTATCTCATCATAATTACTTTCCATCTGATTTTTATCAGCTCTATCCTTCTTGGCTAGGTGGCAAGGCTTCTAGAAGGAGAAAACTAAAAAATGACTTGTAATTTTGAAGGTTGTACTTGAAAATCATGGCTTTTGGAGCTCTATGTTTCAAAAATCAAAAGTATAGCTAGACACCATGGATTTTCAAGTTATTGGACATTTTGGAAAGCTTGTTTCAAGGGCTACAACTTTCATGTTTTGAGTTTTTTCTAATTCCAAATGGAACTATGTGAAAAAATGCCATGAAAGTAGGAAAAAATGTGAAATTTTAACACTTGAAAATTTTTCTAAGTGTTGAAAATTTTGACTTTTTGTTGACTTTTCCAAATTTCTTGATTTTTTATGATCATGATGGATCATTTGAAGTATTTTGATGATTGAAAAAGTTTTATCTTGAAAAAGTTGACCAAAAGTCAAAGTTTGACTTTTCAGTGAAGATGAAATTTCATCAGATGATCCAGAAATTGACTGATGAATTTTGTGAACTTCTGTGATGTTTTGAATCCAGAAATTAGGTCAAGATGTTGTATTGAAGATATGAATATCAATCTCCAAGCAAAAAAGTCATTCATTGATCAGAAAATCAGTGATTGCTTATCCTCGATGAAAACCCTAATTGGTTTATCCTTGATAGATCATGAGGAAAAGTTGGATATCTGAAGATCAGAGGTTGATGATTTGATTAAGATAGATCAATTGAGGTGATTGAAACTCAAACCCTAATTGATTACCTCTTGAATCAGATGAAAAATTGATGAAACCCTAATTTTGACTGTAGAAAGCCACACGATAAATTACATTTCTAAGCGGTAGTGTGCGATAATGCAAATGTAAGGTGGTATATTAGGTCAAAAATTGGGGTATGACACTGTGCATGATTGGTTTTGACAACATATGTTTAATGACATCAAAGTGAGACGAAACATACACATCAACGGGTTTAATATAATAGATGGCTCTTTCGACGCCATCTTCGTTTTCCTGGGCCAACATACTACCTATAAGTTACATTAGAGGCAGAGATATACAGTTGCATTGGCCTATCCTTAGAACTGGGTTCTAGGATCGGAGGATGCATCAGGTAAGTCTTGATCTTTTCAACTGCCTCTTGATGTTGTTCCGTCCATTCGAAATTCTCTTGGTTTATACGCAGCAATGGAGAGAAAGCTTGGGTTCGCCCACTCAAATTAGATATAAATCTCCTCAAAAAGTTGATTTTACCCAAGAGTGATTGCAACTCTTTCTTTGTAGAAGGAGGCTTTGTCTCCATAATGGCCTTTGTTTTATTCAAGTTGATTTCGATTCCCTTCTTGTGGACCACGAAGCCAAGGAAATCCCCTGCCTGCACAAAGAAAGCACACTTAAGAGGATTCATTTTCAAGCCATGTTTCCTCATTCTCTCGAATGATTGGCTCAAGTGATTTAAATGATCCTCATCAGAAACAGATTTGACCACTATGTCATCTATATAAATCTGCATAAATGATTCGATGAAATCATGAAAAATAGTGTTCATCGCTCTTTGGTATGTTGCCCCAGCATTTTTTAAACCAAAGGGCATTACCACCCATTCATAGGTGCCTAAAGCGCCTGGGCATCGAAAAGCTGTTTTGGGAACATCATCCTCAGCAATGAAAATCTGATTGTATCCAGAATAACCATCTAGCATACTCAGGTATTCATAGCCCGCTGCAGAATCAATTAACATTTCTGCTATAGGCATAGAGTATTCATCTTTTGGGGTGGCAGTATTTAAATCCCTAAAGTCTATGCAAATACGTAAAGAACCATTTTTCTTAATAACATGTACGATATTAGCAAGCCATTCAACGTACCTTGTGGTCCTGATAAACTTGCAACGGAGTAATCTTTCTATCTCTGCCTTTATCTTCGAAAGGATTGCTGGAGCGAATCTTCTAGGCGTCTGCTTGATGGGCTTCTTGCCATCCTTGATCGGAAGCCTATGTTCCACCAGTTCCCTTTTTAAACCAGGCATTTCGTCGTAGTCCCAGGCGAAACAATCTTTATTTGCTTTAAGCATTTCGATCACCTTGTGTTTCAAACTGGGACTGAGTTTCGCACTAATGTACGTTACTCTCTTTTCGACTCCATCCCCAATATTAACTTCCTCCAAAGGGTCTTGAGCCAACATTTTAGCACAGCACTCGTTGATTCTGGATCCTTTTCGAATCCTAATGGCTCTTGATCATAGATAGCGTCTGGCCGTTGATCCATTGGTGTAGAAGTTTGTCCATCATCGGGTGGGGTTAAATAATTGCCCTCGGGATTTGCTATTTCTGCTTTGTTTTTTGCTTTTGTATCTATGGCTTTGGCAGCCATGTTTTGTATTTCGGCTTCGAGAGTCGTCTTTCTCTTATTCTCAGCCAGATAGGCCGAAATCTTCTGATAGTAATTGGATTCAGTCATAATAACCTTCGTTCCCCCAGCCAGTTGGCCGCATCGTCGAAGTCTCGCCCTCTTCTTCAACTTCCTGTCCATCCCACATTAGTTCCATATCCCATTGAAACCCATTGGGACGAAGTGTTAGAGAATAATAAGCATTTTCATTTGGTTCAAAGTATTCTTCGGGTGGATTGCATGGCCCAATGTTGGCCATGTTGCGGTCGAAATTTTTCTTATCAACATGATTAATGTCTGTCATATAATAACTCTGATCAGCTTCTATATTTTCAACTATTCCATCATTTCTCCATAATACCAATCTCTGATGCATTGAGGAAGGCACGGCCCCAATTCCGTGGATCCATTCTCTGCCAAGTAGCAAATTTTAGTTGGCCTTTGCAGCTATCACCATAAACATGGTTGGCCTAGTAAGGGAGCCAACTGTTAGATTCACCTGTATCACCCCTAATGTCTTACCAACTTTACCTTCATAATTGGAGAGCACCATGTTATGAGGTCGAACGTCTGAATTCTGCATCCCTATCCTCTTCAGCATGAATCTGGGCATTAAATTGACAGCAGCTCCTCCTCCGTCAACCAGTACTTTGTTCACCCCGTGTTGCTCTACTTTAGCCCTAATGAACAAGGGTTTCAGGTGATTCTTCATTCCTTCGTCTGGTCTTTCGAAGAAGGCATTCTGCTCTTCAACTGCTCCGTTATTCATTACGTAGTAACACACTGGCCTATGTTTGGCCATCTCCTCTTCGTCAGTTTCTTCTCCAACACACACCTCTGTATTATGTTCGAATTCACAAGGTAATACTGACACAACATTACAGTTAGCATTAAAGAAAGACTCCCCTTCTGACTCGAAATCGTCAGTCATTAAATCTTCTTCATTTGCAATCTCCTTTTGTGCTTTATTTTCTTCGATTTCCTTCTTTGGTGAGAATAACTTCCTGGACACTGGGGGTTTGCCCCCAGGCTGAGTCACTGACTTTGGGTTGTTAGTGCTAGACTCTCCAATCTCCATAGGCTTCGACTCCTTTTCAGCCTTTTATTTCGTTGTGGTGTCTGCGCCATTGAGAGCGCGACATTGGGTTTTTCCCCTTGTAATTTTCCAGTCTGATTTCCTCTCTTCTATTCGAATTAAACTGTCTCCGATACGCCATTGCAGTCCTTCCACCTTGATCATAGCTGCGCCATTTACCCTTTCCCTTGTCAGCTTTTACTTGCAGCCACCTATCAGTAGGAATCTCTGTAGGTAATTTGAAAGATACTTTTTTCACTCCCCTGGGATAGGGACTATCTGGTCTTCTCAGCATAGTTCTGCCGACATCAGCGTGATTTGAAGGAATTCCACCTTGGCGCCCCCAACCTGAAGCGAATGGGACTCTTTCGAATGCTTCAGACATTTCCTTGTCATAAACTGCAGCGCACCTGGGACAAATCAAACATTTTGTGCCAATCTTATGGCAACGAACTATGAACTCCAGCAGACTCTCATCAGCCCTCGGGTAGACCCTGTACAATTGATTGTCTTGCCTCCAATTGACCCCTGTTCGCTCACGCTGGGCGCTCTCGAATTCAGCAGCTATTCTGGGATTACAAATGATGTTGCACCTTGGGCACAACAACTTGTCCTGATTCTTTTTGTGACAATGAAACAGGTATTCGCGCAGGCTCGCATCTTTCTTTGGCAAGCTTTCTCTTCTTTGTTCTCTTTCTTTCTCCAAGCATCGCTCCACCTCTTGCATCTCAGCATGGGGCTGCTCAAAATCCACCATGTTCACTCCCAGCATTTGGTCATCATCAATTCTGACCTTTTCGAACTTCTCCCTGAGACCTTCAGTAGCCTCAGTCAAACTCTTGTCAGCAACGCCTTGGCCTTCAGTAGCCTGCACTGCTTCCCTTAGTAATTTTGCTTTGAGCACTTTTGGAAGGCCCTCAGTAACCCCCTTCTTGCTCTTAACCAATACGAAGCCCCCATCTTCTTCGAACTCGAACTTCGGTTGAGCCTTTTTTTCAGCAATTTCGACCACGTTGATATCCAAAGGCTCAGCATAATTGGTCTCCGCCATCAGCAACGGATCCGTGTCTACTTTCATGGGGTTCTTCCCTTTGTCCGAAAACTTTAGCCTGCCATCCTTGATTGCATTCTGTATCAAATCCCTGAAAAGAAAACATTGTGAGGTTTTATGGCCTAGAAAATTGTGGTATTTACAGAAACCCCTCTTTTTCCTTTGTTCCAATGGTGGAATCTTAAGGTTGGGAGGAACTATTAACTGGCCATCCTTAACAAGCAGGTCGAAGATTTCATCACATTTAGTTATATCGAAAGTGTATATTTTCTTAGGGAATTTATCATTCCTTTCGTTTTCGACATGGTCTTTTCCATTAGAAGGAAGCAGAACTTTACAAGCGTACGGGGGTGCTTCTTTTAATTCTGCAAGATCTATTTCGAATTGGTCGAAATCATATGGATCCTGAAAGTCATCTATATTTTCCCCTTCTGCTTCTATATAAGCTATTCGTTCCTTCTTATGATTTTTACTAGCCCTAGCCTTTTCAGCTTTTAACCTTTCGACTTGTCGAACTCTATCTGCTAATTGGGCCATGTCCTTGAGGTACTGTGTATCCAGTTTCTTTCGAATTGAATAATCCAGGCCTCCAGCAGCCATTTCAACCAACTCGTGTTCGAACTGCTGTGAAACATCTAGGTTTTAACAATCGGAACCTATTCAGATAGTCATCTATGGGTTCTGTGAATTTTCTTTTAATACTTGCTAGTTCCTTCAGACTAATTTTAGATTGACCCATGTAGAATTGCTCATGAAATAGTCTTTCCAAATAGGGCCAAGTATCCACAAATCTAGGAGGTAGGGTAGTGAACCAAGTAAAAGCGTTCTTTGTTAGAGAACTTGGAAAATATTTTATCCTAAGATTTTCATTATTGGATATATCTCCTGCTTCGGTTAAATATCTTGCTATGTGTTCTACTGTTGATTCACTCGTATCGCCAGCAAATTTCGTGAATTTAGGGACTTTAAAGCCCTTGGGTAACTCTGTTTGCAAGACGTAATCTACAATAGGAGAAGTGTAATTTGGCCTTCTAAATCCTGAATTTAAAACGTTCTGGGCCATTATTCTCTCTATCATAGTGGTTAGATTATTCTCTGCCACTAAGTTGTCATTTCTAACCCTGTGGACAACTTCGTCTGCATTTTGGTCCCTGTTAACAACCACTATTGGTCTAGGCTGTTCGATCTGATCTTCCTGAACGTCCTGTTGCCTTAATCTTGCCCCTATGTTTCTCTCTTCGATCACTCGTATAGGGGGTCGAACCTGTTCGATTTGTAGGTTCTTCATTTCGAATCACCATTGGATTTTGCCTACGTCTCATAGGCGCGTCAGGGGCACCAAAGAAATCTGCTATCCTAGACATCTGGACTGCATTTTCTTGGTTTGTTCTATTTATGTTCTGAATTAAAGGACCAAAGATAGCATTCATTTCACGGGCTAAGACTCCTACCATATCATGATTACTATCATCCATCTGTTGCCTAAGCGTTGCTTGATTGTTAGTTGTAAGGGTAGGCAACTGGGTGTAATTTCCTAAGTTTTGGGAGTTTGTACCCAAATGGTTCATTCCTGAACCAAACCCTTGGACTGGGGACGAAGTGGATGCATTGTGCAATCCTGCCATGAACGAAGTTGGCATCCCATATGGAGGATTTCTGGGCCTGAAGGGTTCGAAGCCTGGAGGCCTAGTAGGAGTTGAATACAATTGACTCCCTGAGTGTGGAATAGTTTGCCCTGATGGTACTTCTAATGTACTAACTGGGATGGTATTCGAACTACCCACAGGGATGGTACTGGAGGCATTAATCGAACTTGAAACAATTGTTGAAGCCCCTTGTGGGGGATTTTGTCCCTTGTCTTGGTTGGTTGTATTAGTCATCGTTTTGGTACGTTGTCTTCTGGGTATATATAGATTATTGTCTTTTATTTTACCACTTCGAAGGTTCATATACCAACATGTGTTTACAATCTACAATTTTCACACAATTTTAATAAATAATTTCTAATATGACACGGTCCCACTGGGCGTGCCAATTTGTTTACGGTGATTTCTCGTAAACAACCGCTAGTCTTCCAATTTTTATTAATTGCTATTGGTTACTTGCAGGATCGACTAGATTGATCCTAGGACACATGTGTCATAATAGAATCTTATGTTCAAACTCATGATCTTACTTGATTCTTAAGGAACTTTCCTAGAATTGACTATGTAAATAAACTGACTATGCAGATAAAGACTTCGAATTTAAACGTGACTATTGGTAATTGAATGTAAAGATAAAGATTCTTTTAAAAGGTAAAAGTTTCTGGGAAGTAAGATAAATGTTTAAAGGCAAATAAGTTTCTGGAGAAATAAGTGTTTAAAAGCAAATAAAATAAGGACAATGAAATGGAATCGAAAAGGCTTTAAAAGTAAAAGTGTAATAAACTGGAAATAAATGTAAACGAACTTGTATTTAAATTATAAAAGACCATGATGTTCATAACGTACATGATATCTCCTTGACTCGTTTCCCTTCAGTTACGGTAGTTTGAGTGTTTGAGAATTTTTAAGTACATAAAACGAACACACCAAAAATCTAATAGAAAACACCTATTTATAGTGCTCTGACCCTAACGGTCCTACTGTAACATTGCGTCACGTCTAAGACATGCAGACCTCCTCCGTTCGCTAATCTCCACGCGTCCTTCAAAATGGCGCTCTTATTCAAAATTCGAATCTTCAGTTCTCATTTGAAATTCGAATTCTCAAATCATTTGAAATTCGAATTAATCCTTTATTTGGACCGTTCCAATGTTGACGCACTTACCAAAGGAATTTCTTCATGTTTTAAACACTAAGGATTTCTAATCGAAACGTCACCTATCATTGGCAATCGAAGACCTCCTTTTTCCAGAACAAAAAGATCTTATATTTACCCATCATTAATTAATATTGACTTCTTTTCCAGGTGGATGTGAAATATTTTATTCACTTCTACCAATTTACCTTTTCGAAATTGCCAGCTAACACCAATCACATAATATTTTGTCCTTCTCTACATATCAAAGTTTTAAAAACTGGACCGGACCGACCGGTTAGACCGGTCGAACCCCTTTGATAAGGATGGCGTTACTTTTACCAAATATATGAACCGCTTCCATGTTAAGTACGTTGACACCGTATCTTACGAAGAGCACGTAGCCTTGTTGACGTTGTGGCTCTCTAAATATATCTTCTGCTCTCGATCCCTCAAGTTGGTCAAGAAATTCATTATGTTGTCCCACCACCTCAACCAGGGTCAAAATGTGTGCTTGAGCGAGCTTTTTTAGGGTCGCTCTATAAATCCCTCAGCTTGAGGGTGTTTCACATTAGTTTTGAGAATTTTCCTCCTCTTGCTAGCTATCTCCTAGCTGGTCCTTTATGACTGCTGTAATACGGTGGAAGAACTGACTTTGGAATTTTTTTTGCTTTTTATCGCAAATGTTGCGGATAGCAAGAGTCGCCACCGACTTTTCTTTTATCCAATTAAGGGAAGGTGAAAAGAACAGAAAAAGACCTTCGTTAGATTCTGAGTAATGGATAAGGTTATGAAAAGGGAAGGTATTAGCACCCCTTTTCATCCGTAGTTATCTACGGGCTCTTAGTTGCTTTTATCTCACTTTAAAAATTGCTTTCTGTGTGTGTATTTAAAAAATGTTTTTGAAAAGGCATTTCGTTTTGACTTTGTAATGATTCACGCTGGAATGTATACGAAGTGTTCGGAAATGTTTCGTTTTGAAAAGTGTTTTAACTTTGACAAAAGTGTGAGGTGTGAAAAGTATTTTGATAGAGCAAGCAACTAAAAGTCTTATTACCTACTCAGAATGGTCGTTTTCGTATTATTTTACTTTCTATTAGAATAGTGCTATCCGTACCATTAGTTGGTAGGTAACCCTATTCGTTGGATGTAAAGGGACATTCAAAGAGACATCAGATGGTCATAGAAGGCAACTTGTAGGATTATCCTAGCACATTCGAAGGGACGATCATCACTTTTCGTAGGCAACAATCGAGGGACGAGATCATGTTTTCGTAGGCCACGTCGAGGGACTATGATCTTTGTATCGAAGGGACTATGATGATATGTTTGTAGGCAACGGTGCTAGGATACCTCTACGTTCGAGGGACTTGACCATTAATTCGAAAGGCAACGAGAGAGAATAACCTAGGGGATGCATGTGCAAAGAGAGTGTGTTAAATTCAGATATGTTATCTTGAGATTAGAAGTGATCTATGTTTGTTTTTATCTTGCCATACACGTCTAGTTACTAGCAGTTTATATGGTGCGGAAAGTAAATTGCGGAAAGTAAAGTGCGGAAAATAAATGTCCTACGCTATTACATGGCTTTAGGGCAGTTACATAATAGGAGTGCAGTAAGTAAAATCCTAATTAAACTATTACATCCCATGAGCAGTTAGATAATATTGGAAAAGAATGCGAGAAAATAAATCCTAACTATTACAACCTGTAAGCAGATACATAATAATCGGAAAAGATAAGTGGGTTCGTATTGTTCAACAAAATCTTCCTCCTCATAAGTGGGTTTTTCTACCCTTGGAGGTCTAAAAGGACGCCTATGGTTACCTTCCTCTAGTTCCTCAATAACCCTTATTGGCCTATTACGCGCTTGATTAGGTTCTATCAACCCAATAACCCATTCTAATCGATCAACTATAGGGTTAAAGACAACTCCCAAACATTCACCAATTCTAAATTACTCTCATCAAACTGTTGCCTTAAAGCCATAACAAAAGTAGTGTTTAACAATAGTGTCGAATGAGGGATATACCCAACACCACCCGGCCACCTAGAGCATAAATGCCTTGATGTCCAATAGTTACTATATTTTTAGTATACATAGATGGGTTCAACTACAAGTAAACCATCATAGAATAAGGCATACCATAGTGATAAGGATTAAATGCATACCATAGACCCCCTGGAAAGGGTGATCATTTTGGGTCAAATGATGATACTTCTTGTCTAGGTTCAACTGTTGTGACTGCAGTCATTGAACCTTGGGCAGCAGTTGATCTCATAGTAGACAAAACTCTCACGCTTTGAGTTATGGCATTCACTGGTAAAACGTCCACATTCTGTGTAGAAAGTTGTGTATGTGCATGTGCTGAAGTGTTTGTGTCAGAATGTGTCATTTTAGAATTTGACAAATGCTTACCACTCCTTAAATTCATACACCACAAATAAACTATGTAATTTTGTAAAACTTAACACAAAAATGAAATCAATTAACACAGTCCCACCAAGTGTGCTAATTTGTTTACCTCGGGTTTTGGTAAACAACGTTGATCTCTTACAAAAATGTTTACTAGCAAGATCGACTAGGGAATCTCAATATTGTGTTAGTTTTCATGTGTTATCTTTTACATAGTGTTTTGAAAAATAAGTGCATTCGACCTCACATCCAAAGCAGACAAAGTAAACTTGTAAATTGAAAACGAAAGCGTTTAAAAAGGACAAAAATAAATGACATAACATTAAAACAGATGAGAAAATAAACATGTTGATTCAAACATACATTTGCCTAGCCTGACTCATTTCGCTCGATCGCTTGGTTACTCCGAGTGATTAGCGTTAGGAATGTAAAATTTTAAACCCTTTGCATAATGCAATAAGTGCTTTATTTATACTATACATATAATAACTGCTTCTTGGCGGGCTTTGATCCTTTGCACGCCATGTGTTTCCTGCAACTTCTCTCCATGAACTCACGCTCTCCATTCTTTACTCTCTTTCCCACCAAGAATCCTTTATTTGAATAAACTGGGCCACTTTTAATGCTTTGGTCCTTTAATATTTCTAAGCCCATTTGAGCCTCTGGTCAATTCAAATATTAATAACCTATACCTTGTTCGACTAAAGTGACTTGGTTGACCCAAATCTGGCAATAAATTTAACAACCTTTTGTATTCTCCTCTCCTATTGGTTATATTTTAACTTTGTTGAAATCCTGACCAATACTCTTGCTTTGCACTCTTTATTAATTATCATTAAATCTTCGGGCTACAAAGCATACATGCAAAAAGTTAAGGTTTCATCTTTGATATCAAAATTTACTTGGGTCCTAGGTGAATTAGTTTTTCTAGAAGTTCTAAGGTAATTAATTTTAGACCTTTTCAATTCTTCAAAACTGAAGGGTTCTAAATGGCCAAATTTTTTGTAGTGTGTACATTTATAAACTGGACAACTTTTTTTTTATTATGATTTAAAACTTTTCTAGGTGTTCTAACCTTTTAAATCTTAGTCCATTCTTATTTAAGGAAGGCATTTGACTTGATAGGATTAAGTTAAGCTTTTGTTTCTCTTGGGTAAATATATCTAGGGTTTCATGTAATTTAATTATTTCCTTTTTTGGAGAGAAACAAGTCTCACATGTTTCTTTTGAGTTTCTAATGTTAGTTATTTCTAATTTAAGTGTTTTATCGCTTTCTTCAAGAAACTGTGAATACTCCATAAAGTCTAAGTTGAGTTTTTTTAAGCTTATTGTTTTCTTCAACCAACTTAGCACTAATTTTAAACATCTGTTTATAGAATGGTTTAGTTACCTCAACATCATATTCCTTGTAAAATGCCTTTAAGAAAACTTCATCGTCTTAATTAAAAGAAGAATATTTTATAGTTCTCCCCAAGGTTGGTATCTCTTCTCCTTTAATTCTTACAAAGATTCCACTGGAAGACACTTCTTCTTTAAAACTTCTTACATGCGAAGTTCCTTCATTTGATGTTGCAAATTCCAAAGATAGTTCAACTACCGAGTATGCTCTTTTGAAAGAAGTCATTGATGTTATTTGATAGGAGTTTGATGAAGTTGATGATTCTTCAATTTTTGAGCTTGCTCCTTCATCTTTAAGTGATTGAACTAGTTCGTTCAATTTCTCTATAATTTCCTACTTCTTTGATTTTTCCTCAAATTTATGAAGGCTCTCATCTTTCGATTTAAGGATTGGATTAAACTTTCAATTTTTAACTATTAGATATTGGTTAGTGAAAAAATGTTCCAATATAGTTTATAATATTTCTAAATTTCGAAAAACTTTTAAGAGTAACATCTTCATTTTCTTCTCCTTGGGTGTACATCTTCCCTTTCTTGATACTTGAAGAAACTCAATATTTCATTTCAAGAATATCTCACATTTCCTTGGCGATTTGGAAGTTGTGAACATAAAAGAGTTTACTATCATCTAGATACAATACTATAAAACTCTTGGTTTTGAAATTTATCTCAAATCTTATCTTTTTTCTTTGGTCCAAATAAAGCCGGGTTTATCCACTACTTTTCCATTAACTTGGTAAGTAGGGATAAATGAACTGTTCATTATAGTTTCCCTCAATTAAAAATTAATACTTTGAATAAAATCATAAACCTAGATTTCCACATTTCAAACCTAACACTATTAAAAGTGGAGGTGTGTTTAGCAAGGATCTCCTATTAAAAGTCATCTTCCTCTCGAAATGATTAGTTCTTAAATAAGAGTTAGGCTCTGATGTGACTTATTGACTTATGAATCCACGTGCACGAGGGGGGTGAAATGTGCGATTAAAAAAATTGATTTTAAAAAACTTTTAGGATTAATTTTAGAGTTTGAAACCATTTTAGAAAAGTTTTAGAATTAAGCAGTGGAAATAAAATGCAGAAAATAAAAAGTTAATGGATAGAGAGATACACAAGAAGTTATAGAGGTTAGATCAAAAGAAAAAGATTTAGTACTATCCCTAAAATTTGTTCTTGTAAGTACCAAATAAGTTTAAGAGCTTTTAGTAGGTTGAGCTCTCGAACCCCCTTGTACGAGGAAATGGAGTTTCTGGCTAACTTCCAACCAAATAGTGAACAAGGAGAGAAGCCGTGAGGCTCCTTCCAAATTCCAGGTTGAAGAAGTTATTATTCTTTCCAAACACCTACTTGAAGCGGTGAGTCTTCAAGCTGAACATAGATTTTTCACGGGCTTATATTGAATCTGAATGAGCTTTTAATTTAGGCTGAACTCAGGAACCTAAGAGATTTTATATCGGGCTGATCTCAAACCTTAGTAAGATTTTAACATTGTAAAATAGTTTTTACACAAGATAATTGTGACACCCCAAAATAATTCAACAATTAAATAAATTATGATTTTTAATTATTAAATTAATTGAGAACATAATTTATTAATACATTGGATTATTAAGATTAATGATGGAATTAATTGAGGTGTGAAGAGTAATATTTATTTTATGTATGTTATAAGGAATAAAAAAGGAATAAAATAAGGAAAGAAGGAAAATAGAGTCATTTTTGGAGAAAACAAGATACGTGAAGTGAGAAGAGGAGAAAAGAAGGAAGAAAACCTAGAAGTGTCGGAAGTCGAAGAACCCACAAGGTAAGGGGTGATTTCGATTGATTATTTCGTATTATAGGTTTTGATTTTGATACTATAGATCATAGCATGTTAGGAAACCTTAGTTTGGGAATTTCTAGGTTTCCATGGATGTATACCTAATTGTGTCAGATGATGTCAGATTGTGTCAGATTATGGATTGAAAACAATTAGGGTGTCAGTAGATGAAAAGAAATGATGAAAATATGTTGTTTGATGTGATAATGATGCAAATTGGATATGTTTTGGTGTTTTCCATGTTGGGATTCGTATGGGTAAGTTTGTGTTTGCTGTCAAAAGTGCAGGAAATGGCTTTTTAACACGTGGGAACCGGTTCCCAGTGGGGAGGAACCGGGTTCCACATTGAAAAACTGTGAAAACCTGGAAAAATGCACTCAGGAACCGGTTCCTGTATGGGTAGGAACTGGGTTCCCATACATTTTTCCAGAAGCGTGTTTTTTGAACTTCAGCAGGAACCGGTTCCTGTATATGTAGGAACCGGGTTCTGCTTTATTTTTTCTGAAAAATGTCAAACTTTGGAAATTCATAACTTTCAAACCGTAAGTTCGTTTTGAGCGCCGTTTTGGACGTTATTTCCTAAATTTAAAGCTCTATTTTATGAAATGAAAAGATTTTCCAAAACTTGAAATTATTTTGAAAACGAGCCAAATTCCGGGATAGGTGACTTTTGACTGATGAATATGGATGTGTATGTAGCAGAGATCCTGTGTTATGGATATACGGGTAGTGTGTGGATGTAAAGCATGTTTACGCGACTGTTTACTTGTATGCATGATTGGTTGAATTATCATGTTGATTGGTTGAAATAACATGTTAATTGGTTGATTCAGTTATGTTAAATTGATGTATTACATAGACTGATTGATGTTGCATGCTAGTGATGTGCGTGCATATGCATTGTTTGGTGAAGTTAATTCCCATTTAGCGGAATTTGACTTGGATTGCCGATAACCGATACCCGAGTGAGGATGGGTGGTTAGGCTGGATTCGTGTCCGGGTGGTTATGGACGAATCGATGGTACTGTATCCGGTTGACGATGGATCAGTGTTGGGTGACTTGGTCACGTGTCGGTACCGCATGCATTCGAGTCTGCATTTGTGTTTGTATGGAATTGTAACATGTTAGGATGTCTTCCAGTGTTGCAATTCTTTTGTTGTCTAATGATTACGCATGATGACTTATATGAATATGGTTGTATGTTGAATTCTGAATTGTGTTAAGTGGGTGAAATGATATGCTTGTAATATATTGTTAAATGAGAAGCTTATAATGTGTTTTAATTATGAGAAATTTCACCCTTACTTTACAATTTCAGATTAAAGTTAGCAGCTGAGGAGTTGGTGAGGATGGCTCTAGAGCTTATCTTTTAAGTCCGCATGTCAGTGTCATGCTCTGATTAGATTGTAACACTGGGGAACGTTTAGTTAAGAGAACTATTATCGTTTAATTGTTTTAGTTGGATTCCTTGAGAACCATGATGGTTTATTAAATTTTGATTTGGTATTTCCGTTGTGTAAGACATGGTCTTAAACGATTGATTTATTTGGATAATGATCCTCGATGTATGGCTCTTGTTTGAATGAAGTTTTATTTTATCTATTAATTGTGACATCCCTCATTTTCCGTGTTAACTCTGATTAAAGTTGATTTAGATATTAATTTAATTAATATATTCGGGGTATTTAGATGGGGTGTTACAATAGTGGTATCAGAGCATAGTCGGTCTTGTCTCGTGTCGTTATCCCTTTTAGTATGCGACTAGTGTAAGTAACATTGTCGATACTTGTGTGCTGAGTGAGGTAGATTGTTTTGTAATGTTACAGAACAATGGCTGGAAGAGGTAACAGAAGGAATGATGATGCTATTGCTGAGGCTTTGGGAATGTTGGTGGAGTGGAGGAACCAAAGGAGCTGCGATTGGTGCTGACCGACAATTGGGGAATTTTCAGAGGAATAATCCTCCATTGTTCAAGGGTGCACATGATCCCGAAGGTGCTCAGAAGTGGTTGAAGGAGATCGAGAGGATCTTCAGAGTGATTGACTGTGTAGAGGAGCTGAAGGTGAGATATGGAACTCACATGTTAGCAGAAGAAGCTGATGACTGGTGGGTTGCTACTAGAACTGAACTGGAAGAAGATGGAGTTGCATTGAATTGGGCTGTGTTAAGGAGAGCTTTTCTGAGAAGGTACTTTCTTGAGGACATCAGAGGTAAGAAGGAGATTGAGTTTCTGGAACTAAAGAAGGGTAACAAGACTGTCAGTGAGTATGCTTTGAAGTTTGCTGAGTTAGCGAAGTATTATGCTCATTACCCCAACGATGCAGATGGGGAATTTTCCAAATGTATCAAGTTTGAGAATGGTCTTCGTGATGAGATTAAGCAGGGTATTCGGTATCAGCGTATCCGAAGATTTTCTGATCTGGTTGACTATAGTAGGATTCTAGAGGAGGATCTTGCTAACACTAAGTCGAATGCTCGAGGGTATGTTGACAGGAAAGGTAAGCAACAGATGGATCGTGGTAAGCCTTATGATAGGAGTAATCAGAGATCCGGTGGTTGGAAGAAATCTGGTGGAGGAGATTCTAGTTCCTCCGCTAGGTGTTACAAGTGTGGTGAGACAGGACATCGCATGGTGGACTGTAAGAGTAATGATAAGAAATGTTTCAAGTGTGGGAAACTCGGCCATGTGGCCAACGACTGCAGAGTGAGAGTGGTGACTTGTTACAACTGTGGTGAAGAAGGTCATACTCGTCCTCAGTGCACAAAACCCAAGAAAGAGCAAGCTGGTGGTAAAGTGTTTGCATTGTCTGGATCAGAGACTAAACCAGATGATCGGCTGATTAAAGGTACATATTTTATTAATGGCATACCTTTGATTGCGATTATTGATACTGGAGCTACGCATTCTTTTATTGCGTTAGATTGTGCTAAGAGATTGAATTTGGAAATTTCTAATATGGATGGAAGTATGGTTATTGATACTCCTGCGTCGGGTTCAGTGACTACTTCATATGTTTGTAGGAATTGTCCTGTTGTGATTTTTGGTAGGGGTTTCGGTATGGATTTAGTGTGCCTACCGCTAGAACAACTTGATATCATCCTTGGAATGAACTGGTTGGAATTCAACCAGGTTCATATCAACTGTTTTGAGAAGACAGTCATTTTTCCTGAAGAGGTTAAGATCGAAAGTGAGATTATGACAGTTAAGCAGATGAACCTAGCTGTGAAAGATGGTGTTGTGGTGTTTATGTTGTATTCTGCAATAGAAGCGGAGGGAAAAGCAAAAGGTGATGGATTGCCAGTGGTGAATGAATTTCCAGAGGTGTTTCCGGAAGACGTTAGTGAATTGCCACCTGAGAGAGAGGTAGAATTTACTATAGATCTGATTCCTGGAACTAGTCCGGTGTCGATGGCGCCTTATCGCATGTCGGCATCTGAATTAGCTGAATTGAAGAAGCAGTTAGAGGAATTGCTTGAGAAGAAGTTTATTCGCCCGAGTGTTTCGCCGTGGGGGTGCTCCGGTGTTATTGGTTAAGAAGAAGGAAGGTTCAATGAGGTTATGTGTTGACTACCGACAGTTGAATAAAGTTACAATCAAGAATCGGTATCCTTTGTCGAGAATTGATGATTTGATGGATCAACTCGTTGGAGCGTGCGTATTTAGTAAGATTGATCTGAGATCTGGATATCATCAGATTCGTGTGAAGTCGGAGGATATTCAGAAAACCTCATTTAGAACGAGGTATGGACACTATGAATATTCTGTTATGCCGTTTGGAGTTACTAATGCACCTGGTGTTTTCATGGAGTATATGAACAGGATATTTCATCCGTATCTCGATAAGTTCGTAGTAGTGTTCATTGATGATATTCTGATTTATTCAAAAAGCGATGAGGAGCATGCAGAACATCTCAGAGTTGTGTTGGAATTGCTGAAGGAAAAGAAGCTTTATGCGAAGTTGTCCAAGTGTGAGTTCTGGTTGGAGGAGGTGAGTTTTCTTGGTCATGTAATTTCCAAGAATGGAATTGCTGTGGATCCTACGAAGGTAGAAGCGGTGTCTCAGTGGGAAGCGCCGAAGAATGCCTCGGAGATCCGTAGTTTTCTGGGTCTTGCAGGTTATTACCGGAAGTTTATTGAAGGGTTTTCCAAACTGGCGTTGCCATTGACTAAGTTGACCAGGAAGGGTCAGATATTTGTTTGGGATGTTGAATGTGAGAAAGGATTTCAAGAGCTGAAGAGGAGGTTGACAAGTGCTCCGATCTTGATTTTGCCAGATCTGACTAAGTCTTTTGTGGTGTATTGTGACGCATCATTAATGGGATTAGGTGGTGTGTTGATGCAAGAGAAGCGGGTTGTGGCTTATGATTCGCGACAATTGAAAGTGCATGAAAGGAATTATCCGACTCATGATTTGGAGTTGGCAGCTGTTGTATTTGTTTTGAAACTATGGAGACATTATTTATATGGTTCTAGGTTTGAGGTATTCAGTGATCATAAGAGTCTGAAGTATCTCTTTGATCAGAAGGAGTTGAACATGAGGAAGAGAAGATGGTTAGAATTCTTAAAGGATTATGATTTCGGTTTGAATTACCATCCTGGTAAGGCAAACATTGTTGCGGATGCTTTAAGTAGAAAGTCCTTGCATATGTCGATGTTGATGGTCCGTGAGTTAGAATTGGTTGAGCAGTTCAGAGATTTGAGTTTGGTTTGTGAAACTACTCCGGATAGTGTGAAATTGGGTATGTTGAAGCTGACTAGTGGTATTCTGGAAGAGATTAGAAATGGACAGAAATCTGATGTTGGTTTAGTTGATAAGTTGACGTTGATCAACCAAGGTCAAGGAGGCGAGTTCCGAATTGACGAGAATGGTGTTATGAGATTTGGTGATCAGGTGTGTGTCTCGGATGTTGCCGAGATCAGGAAGAGTATTTGAGAAGAAGGACATCGTAGCGGGTTGAGTATTCATCCCGGTGCTACTAAAATGTACCATGATTTGAAGAAGTTGTTTTGGTGGCCTAGAATGAAAAAGGAAATTGCTAAGTTTGTGTATGCTTGTTTGGTTTGTCAGAAGTCAAAAATCGAGCATCAGAAACCGTCAGGGTTGATGGAGCCGTTGTTTGTTCCGGAATGGAAGTGGGATGGAATCTCTATGGATTTTGTGTCTGGGTTACCAAGGACAGCTAAGAATTGTGATTCTATCTGGGTGATTATGGATAGGTTGACAAAATCTGCTCACTTCATTCCGATAAGAATGGATTATCCGATGGAGAAGTTGGCAGAATTGTATGTCGAGAAGGTTGTGAGTTTGCACGGTATACCTTCTAGTATTGTGTCGGATCGAGATCCGAGGTTTACATCTAAGTTCTGGACGGGATTGCAAGAAGCGTTGGGTACTAAGTTGCGTTTAAGTTCCGCTTATCATCCACAAACAGATGGTCAGACGGAAAGAACGATTCAGTCGTTGGAAGATTTGCTGAGAGCTTGTGTGTTAGAGAAGGGTGGAGCTTGGGATAGTTATCTACCATTGATTGAGTTTACCTACAACAATAGCTTTCACTCGAGTATTGGTATGGCTCCGTTTGAGGCATTGTATGGTAGGAGGTGTCGGACACCATTGTGTTGGTATGAAACTGGAGAGAGTGCTGTGATTGGACCAGAAATTGTTCAGCAGACTTCGGAAAAGATTAAGATGATTCAGGAGAAGATGAGGACTTCTCAGAGTCGTCAGAAAAGTTATCATGATAAGAGGAGGAAAGATCTTGAGTTTAGTGAAGGAGAGCATGTTTTTATGCGAGTTACTCCGATGACTGGTATTGGTCGAGCTTTGAAGTCAAAGAAGTTGACTCCACGATTTATTGGTCCTTTTCAGATTACCAAGAGAATTGCATATCAGATTGCTTTGCTGCCGTCACTTGCGAATTTGCATGATGTTTTTCATGTGTCTCAACTGAGGAAGTACATTGCTGATCCGTCTCATGAGATTCGGGTAGATGATATACAGGTACGAGAGAATTTGATTGTGGAAGCAGTGCCTGCGAGAATTGAGGATCGGAAGTTGAAACAGTTGCGAGGCAAAGATGAAGGACCATCTGATGGAAATGTCACTTGGGAGCTGGAGAGTCAGATGAAGGACTCGTATCCCGAATTATTCATCTGAGGTATGTTTTCGAGGACGAAAACTCTTTTAGTTGGGGAGAGTTGTGACACCCCAAAATAATTCAACAATTAAATAAATTATGATTTTTAATTATTAAATTAATTGAGAACATAATTTATTAATACATTGGATTATTAAGATTAATGATGGAATTAATTGAGGTGTGAAGAGTAATATTTATTTTATTTATGTTATAAGGAATAAAAAAGGAATAAAATAAGGAAAGAAGGAAAATAGAGTCATTTTTGGAGAAAACAAGATACGTGAAGTGAGAGGAGGAGAAAAGAAGGAAGAAAACCTAAAAGTGTCGGAAGTCGAAGAACCCACAAGGTAAGGGGTGATTTCGATTGATTATTTCGTATTATAGGTTTTGATTTTGATACTATAGATCATAGCATGTTAGGAAACCTTAGTTTGGGAATTTCTAGGTTTCCATGGATGTATACCTAATTGTGTCAGATGATGTCAGATTGTGTCAGATTATGGATTGAAAACAATTAGGGTGTCAGTAGATGAAAAGAAATGATGAAAATATGTTGTTTGATGTGATAATGATGCAAATTGGATATGTTTTGGTGTTTTCCATGTTGGGATTCGTATGGGTAAGTTTGTGTTTGCTGTCAAAAGTGCAGGAAATGGCTTTTTAACACGTGGGAACCGGTTCCCAGTGGGGAGGAACCGGGTTCCACATTGAAAAACTGTGAAAACCTGGAAAAATGCACTCAGGAACCGGTTCCTGTATGGGTAGGAACTGGGTTCCCATACATTTTTCCAGAAGCGTGTTTTTTGAACTTCAGCAGGAACCGGTTCCTGTATATGTAGGAACCGGGTTCTGCTTTATTTTTTCTGAAAAATGTCAAACTTTGGAAATTCATAACTTTCAAACCGTAAGTTCGTTTTGAGCGCCGTTTTGGACGTTATTTCCTAAATTTAAAGCTCTATTTTATGAAATGAAAAGATTTTCCAAAACTTGAAATTATTTTGAAAACGAGCCAAATTCCGGGATAGGTGACTTTTGACTGATGAATATGGATGTGTATGTAGCAGAGATCCTGTGTTATGGATATACGGGTAGTGTGTGGATGTAAAGCATGTTTACGCGACTGTTTACTTGTATGCATGATTGGTTGAATTATCATGTTGATTGGTTGAAATAACATGTTAATTGGTTGATTCAGTTATGTTAAATTGATGTATTACATAGACTGATTGATGTTGCATGCTAGTGATGTGCGTGCATATGCATTGTTTGGTGAAGTTAATTCCCATTTAGCGGAATTTGACTTGGATTGCCGATAACCGATACCCGAGTGAGGATGGGTGGTTAGGCTGGATTCGTGTCCGGGTGGTTATGGACGAATCGATGGTACTGTATCCGGTTGACGATGGATCAGTGTTGGGTGACTTGGTCACGTGTCGGTACCGCATGCATTCGAGTCTGCATTTGTGTTTGTATGGAATTGTAACATGTTAGGATGTCTTCCAGTGTTGCAATTCTTTTGTTGTCTAATGATTACGCATGATGACTTATATGAATATGGTTGTATGTTGAATTCTGAATTGTGTTAAGTGGGTGAAATGATATGCTTGTAATATATTGTTAAATGAGAAGCTTATAATGTGTTTTAATTATGAGAAATTTCACCCTTACTTTACAATTTCAGATTAAAGTTAGCAGCTGAGGAGTTGGTGAGGATGGCTCTAGAGCTTATCTTTTAAGTCCGCATGTCAGTGTCATGCTCTGATTAGATTGTAACACTGGGGAACGTTTAGTTAAGAGAACTATTATCGTTTAATTGTTTTAGTTGGATTCCTTGAGAACCATGATGGTTTATTAAATTTTGATTTGGTATTTCCGTTGTGTAAGACATGGTCTTAAACTGATTGATTTATTTGGATAATGATCCTCAGTGTAGCATGGCTACTGTTTGAATGAAGTTTTATTTTATCTATTAATTGTGACATCCCTCATTTTCCGTGTTAACTCTGATTAAAGTTGATTTAGATATTAATTTAATTAATATATTCGGGGTATTTAGATGGGGTGTTTCAATAACCACCAACCAAGTTGATGTTTTAATACTGATCTGATCTCAAATTGACGAATACTTTTGAATGGGGTAAGCCTTCGAATTAAATTGATGACTTAGTAACTAAATTCCTAAACCAAAGCTTTTAATCATTTTAGCTTCGAAATAAAATATACAATCCCTAAATAGATGAATTATTAAATTAAGATAAAAACAAAATTTTCTTGGTGAATTTACAATACTACCCTTCTAGAATTACAAATGCCTCACTTGTAAATCAACTTTCTCGAAAGCGATACAACTAAATTTGAGTGAGACAAAATAAAGAAAAATATTTTAGGGAGAGAGTGGGGAGTCATGTATGAGATCTCACGTTTATGGATGAAAAATTATGAGGGAAGGGACCTCTATTTATAGGCTAGAGGTTGAAATACAAAAAATTGGGGCCATAATTGATGAGCCAATCGATTGGCATATGCAGCGATCGATTGGTTGGCCTAAAAAATCTTTTAGTTTATTTTAAAAGGAAGAAAAACATATATAGATGTTACCATTCATTATTATGATGTCCTAAATTTTTTTAGGGAACATTTTTGCACTTACCCAATCGATTGGGTAAATTGTCAATCGATTGGCAAGAATAAAAAATTTCCATAACTTTTTTGACACCTCATAAATCATCTAGCACGACTTCAAGACATTTTTAGAAATATTTTTTGAAGAAAAATAACTATAACACTTTTTTAGTTTTGTGTATGTGTGATTAGCCGTATAACTATACGATAATGTCCTTATGCTTTTACAATATTATTCACTCAGATGCGTTATGGCGAGCTTTCACACACTTCAATATTTGTCAATTTCTTCAATCTTGTAGACGACTACTTGAACTTTACTTTGAGATGAGGCTCAAGTTGTATTCCATTTAGGTTCCATCATCAGAGATTTATCAAACCTTATTGACTTGTTTGCATTATTAACATATGCTTGCATCGTTAACCACATTATACTTGACTTTAGTTGTTATCATTAAAGACTAGTAGTCATCATCAAAAGCATGTTGATATTCAATAGAGGTTTCATGATCAATAACCTACAAAACATGTTTCCACATGATCTTCAAGTAAATTTCCTTCGGTCTATGATGTATAATTAGATATGGACCTAGCACCATTTCTTCTGTTGCTTTGCAAAGTTGTCGAGGGAATCATATATTTTGAATCAGATGAATCATAGTTGAAATTATGATTGATTGAGTTGACTATGTATAACACAGTGGGAGAACTGACTTGGTTGTTTTGCATTGTATCGCAAATGTTGTGGTTAGAAAAAGTCGCCACCGAATTTTCTTTTATCCAATAAGGAAAGGTGAAAAAGAACAGGAAAGACCTTTTATCGATTCTGAGTTTGGGGGTAAATTATGAAAAGGAAAGGTGTTAGCACCCTTTTTATCCATAGTTATCTACAGGCTCTTAATTGCTTAGCTCACTTTTTAAAACTTGCTTTTGTGTGTGTGTCATTTGTTTGAAAATATTTTGATTTAACTTTGTAATGATTCTTGTATCAATCCTCAAGAATGTATACGAAGTGTTTGAAAATATTTTGATTTAACTTTGTAATGATTCTTGTATCAGTCCTCAAGAATGTATACGAAGTGTTTGAAAATATTTGTTTTGAAAAATGTGAGGTGTGAAAAGTATATGTTTTGAGCAAGCAATTAAAAGTAATCTACCCACTCAAAGGTAGTTCTTCTTATTTTCCTTCTCCTTTAGGATAGTTCTATCCATACCATTAGTTGGTAGGTAGCCCCATCCATTGGATGTGAAGGGGCATGCGTATGGTCATCGTATGGTCATTGAAGGCAACATGTAAGGTTACCTTAGCAATTTGAAGGGACTATCATCATTTATTCGTAGGCAACAATCGAGGGACAAGATCATGTATTCGTAGGCAATAATTGAGGGACAAGATCATGTATTCGTAGGCAACTTCGAGGGTCATTGAGGGACTATGATCTTTATATCGAAGGGACTGTGCTGATGTTATTTGTAGGCAACTTTCCTAAGATATCCCTCTGTTTGAGGGACATGACCAATGTGTCCGAAGGTAACAAAGAGAGGTTACACTAGAGGTTGATATGTGTCAAAATGTAGTTATTTTGTATATACGTTTTGTGGTACTTATACGTTCTTATTTGTTAATAATCATTGAATAACCTCACTTTTAGTGTATAATCAAGTTTTAGTGTATTGTGTATCATTTGATAGTTTTTCATATCTTTTGTAGGTATTCATTCATAATTGGAGCATTGAGTAATAAAGTGTCGAAGACACTACAAACGCACGATTTTGAGCAATAAAAGAGAACACATAAAGCAAATAATGAGTGTTTCAAATATTTCAAATAGTCATAAAAGCTTGATATTTATTCATAGTTAGATAGAGCATTGAATAAGCTTTCCAACGCTTCAAACCGGGCGCAATTCCGAGTTACGGTTCTCAAGTTATGACGAAAACAAGTGCTAATTTTTTTCGGAATAGCACAGACTGCGCTGAGCGCCACAGATCGGGCTAAGCGTGCCCTGCAATTTCAGAACTCTTTAAAAGGGGCTAAAAACACATTTTTAGGTTATGCATTGGGTATTTTTGAGTCCCAACACCATCAACATCATTTTTTATACATATTTGCTTAGAAAACAACATTGGAGCTTGCATTTGGATGATCCAGAGTCGAATCCCTCGTCGATTGGTGTTGACAAACCAAGAAATGTTTGGTTCCTCTTTTTCTCTTCTCTTTGTAATCTCTTTTTTTTTGGGTTTTGTATGTATATCTACTCTTACTCATGCATATTCTTCGCCATTGGCGTTGTATAAAGTTTGCTTTACAAATCTGTGTGGTGATTGTCTTAGATTTTTACTCTATGTTAGGGGTTTGAGCTTTGCTAGAGATAGATCGCTTAGATTCTTACCTAGGATGGTTATTTGTTAGTTTCTGAATGCTAGAAATGGGTTTAGATCTAACATTCACTTAGAGTATCTGATCTTAATGCCTCTGCATTTGTGAAGTATGCCAGAGATGGGTATGAAGGTGACGCAATTGACTTCTGGTTGTCGAGGTATGCCAGCAATGAATATCGAGGTGATTCGGGAGGATTCTCAATTTGAGTTAGAAATATCTTAGGTTGTGAGAGGTATGTGATGACACGGAAAAGCTGTCTATCCTTTATACTTTTTGTTCATTTACTTTTTGTCTTTTATTTTCAACTCCTTTAATCTCAAACTCATTAAAGGTAGAATTATCGAACGACGAATCAATAACACATCTTTGTGGATACAATACGATATAACCTAACTGGTATATATCACCTGGTAAAAATAAATACTTTACTCTTTGTTTGCCGCTTAATACCGTCTTAACAAAGGTGCAAGTGTGAAATTGATTCAATTCAGATACTTATCTTGAGATTTAGGGTCATCTAGCGTTGATTTTAGATCTTTCCATACAATCCTATTAGAATACATCTAGTAGTTAATATATACAGAAAATAGAGGTGTCGAAAATAAAAAGTTCCTAAGCTATTACATGGCTTTGGGGAAGATACATAATAAGATGCGGAAAAGTAAAAGCGGAAATTAAACCTAGACTATTACATCCCATGAGCAGTTAAATAATAAGGAAAAAGTGCGAGGAAACTAAATCTACGCTATTACAAAAACAACCGTGCGACCTATACATCGATTTCTAGAATTTAAAAGCAATAATAATAAAAAGAACTATGAAAAATAATTGAGCGATCATTTAAATAACCTAAGGTCCTAAGTGTTAAGGAAAACATTTTTTTGTGATTTTTGGAATTGATTTTAAATGGAAGAGAAAATTTTAAATTAATTAAGAAAATAATTCTAAACTAATTAAAAGATAAAAATATTTTTTATTTCAAAATTAAAAAAACATTTTACTAACTTAAATCTAAAAAGAAAATATTTTTAGGGTTTTTAAAAGTATTAAAAAAATTGTGAAAATAAAATTTAAATAGAAAAGAAAATTAAAAGAAAAAGAGAAAAATAAGAAGAAATTAGTGGTAAAAAATGGTTTGGCCCTTGGAAGTGTTGAACTCGTGACCTTGGGGTCATAGGTTCAAATATTCGCCACTGAACCACATGCATGTGGTGTCATAACAACGCCTTTGAGAACATGTTTGGGGTACCTGCGAAAAATCAGAAAATATGAAATTTTTTTGCAAAAGGCAGGTTCAAACCAGCGACCTGATAAGGGTAAAGGACTACACGCACGTGTTAAACCACTGGGGTGGTGATACATCCGTTCATATAATCACAATCTTAAATATATATTGGAATTTCGTTTCCAGAAATCAACTTGAATAAAAAACGTGTGCATGTGGAACCCTGGGGTTTAAACAGACGAATCATATGCGGCCACGTAGGGGTCACCGGGGTCAATTCAAGTTAGAGACACTGGAGCCAAGCTCCGGTCGTCTTCTCCAGCCATCATCAATATCAAACCTGCAAAATAACAAGATTATATGCAAAAGGCGGACCCTACCCCCCTAATTCGAGGGCTGCGAGTCCAATGCTGATATTAGTTTGATTTGAAATTCCTTATATCATTAGGTTTGAAGCTCACAGTTCCTTATGCCCTAACAATGGCATCAATTGATTTAAGCCTAAATCTCACATGTAAAACGTCAAACATGTTCTAATGGATGTCCTAAACACAAATGCATACATCAAACATGCCAAGAATGCATAGAAAATCAAAATCAAAATTGAAAAACCTTACCAAACTGGTAAACTTGGGAGGAAGGTTTCTGGGCACGATTAGGCTTTGCAAATGATTGGAATCGTCTCCTGGGAACCTCAAGATGATGATGGAATACTTGGTTTGGCTTGAGAATGGCTAGAAAATCGGTTTTAAGTTTTCCCTAAACTTTATAAATTTTGAGAATTTTGTGTAGGGTTTTGGTGCAAGTTTTTTTCCGTCCTTGGCATCTGACCTTGATCTTGTATATATAATGAATGAATTAGGTCAAGTATTTGAGAAGAAAATATATTACATTGATGTGAATATATTTGATTGAAAAATCAAATGGAAAGCTTCCAAATTTGGCCAATCTCTTATCAATCAGCCCTTGCGTGTTTTTTCCAACTATCTTGGGCTTGTTTGGTCCTCAAGTAACTCAAATCTCAAGCCCACACGCCTTGCACATCTTCCTTGTATTTTATTTTAATTAAATTTGAATTTAAATGGATTAAATCAAAAAATAAATAAAATAAATAGTAATATGGCCTGTGGCTGGGCTTAGAGATCTTGGACAATGTTAGAAACATGTTTCAAACATAAAAATATAGGCCCATTTGGCAAAATTCCAAGATTGCTCAATATTTGCTTCATGCATTTTCTCAAAATTGCCAAACTTGCACCAAACATATCATGCTCAATTTTCAACTTTTGAGGATCTTGGACTTTTTTATAAAGCTTAAGATGTCCTCTAAAACCTAACTTTTGTTTCATCTTTATTGAAGCTTCCATGTTCATGTACACTTCTTTGAGAAAAGATGACTTTTTGTTGACTTTTGAAAGGACCTATAATATCTTGGCCCATATCTCTCAAATGAAGCATTTTTTGGGAAAAAATTGTAAGAGACAAAGTTGTAGAGAATGGAATTTACTTCAAAATGAGCTTTGGTTGAGTAATTTCTGATGAATTATGTGAAAGTTATGCTTGGTCAAAGTTTTGTTGACTTCTCCTTAAGAAGCCCTAATTTAGCAACTTTTGACTTTTGATCCACTCTTGAGTTTTCTTGACGAATCATGGTCAACCAATGATCAAATGATGAATATAACTTCAAAATATTGATGTTGACAAAAAATGATGAAGTTGACTGTATGTTGACCATAATTTACTTTTTGTCCAATACAACTGATTCTCAACCATGTGAGCAATTGACTGAGCAAATTTGTATTGTGAGGCTTGAAACTTGGAATAGAGATATTTTGAAATATATGAAGAAGCATGAAGTCCACTTGAAGCAGTATACACCATTTTTATCTTGAGGAAAATAAAATCCTAATTGGAGATCCATTGATTAGGAGAGGGTTGGTCTGGTCAAACCTTGAGTAGTTCTGGGGAATGAGGAGGTATCTTGAACCAATTGACCTTAAAAATGGGAGGGAAAACTTTAGGTTGCAACACTATGACATATATTTGTGTTCCTTTCTAAAAATTATAAATTTGATGACATGATGAGGTTACGAACTGGTAAATTGGATATTGGATCTAAAATCATGAAAATCGGATGAATCGAAAGTCGTTTCTCATATACGGCGCAATTATTCAGTCAAGTAACTATAAATAGATGTAGTTTCAGAGTTCACTCTAATGAGAATGCTCTTGGAAAAATCACCCACATGCCAGAAGATAACTCAAAAACTTGGAGGAGAACCTTAATGGACCAGAGGTTCTCAACAGAGGCATATGATAATTAGTGTGTCGTACACATACTAAAGATGAGAGAACAACAAATTTGAAGAGCCCACTCGTATACTGGATAACAGTTGTTGGTCCATTGCCTAGAGAAAAACCAATCCAAGCTTTCAACTACTAGGGGAAAAAGAAAGAGAGCCAAGGGATCACCTTGCTTTGCCCCTTCCTCCCCCCTTTGAGGCTAATTTTTTTGGTTGGGCAACTATTAACCATGACCGAGTGAATATCAGAAATAACACAAGAATGAATCGTAAAGTTTCTCAAAATCCACTTTGTAGCGGTAAAACTGAGACTGAGTTATTAATTGACATAACTCACAAAGTGAAAGTTGCCAACAAACTTTATTGTTCCAAAAGGAATAGTAAAAGATCGAATAACACCCAAAATAAAAGAGAGATCAAGGTACAATGGTAGGTTATGCAAATGGAAGGTATTAGCACCCTAAACATCTGGTGTACTCAACGAAATCCACCATGTTTATTCTAATAAAAGGGTGTGTTAAATATAGTGAATTTTAAATTTAAACAAAAAATAAAACACTACATAGAGATTTGGTTAAAGAAATGTCTTAATTAAAATACAAATGCAAAAAGTTTATTTATGAAATATGTTTAAGCTATAGTCACTTTGGCATCCTCCTTGGCTTCTTCGATTTGGTTGTAAGACATCACTTACTCTTTTTGTTTTTGTTTTTGTTTCTCATTAAACTGTGAATAAGGATATAATCATCATCATTATAGGACGTAATTTCATGCACTACACTGGAGTATTTTTTGTTATGATGGAATCCTTGTCTATATCATCTTAAGAAGATATATTGTGCACTTGTCCATCTTTGTTTTGCTTAATGTCATGCACTACATTGAAATATTTATTTCTTTTAACAAGTTCCTTGTCTGAATCATCTTGAGAGGAAGATATATTGAGTATTTGTCCATGTTGTTTTTGTTCATGATTATCTTTTTCATTGTATTGTGTAGATGATATTAGTTGTGGTGAGTTTGGTTTCCTGTTGCCAATAAATAAATAAAATGAGAAAGTGTATTTGTGTAGAATAAATGTTTATATAAAAGATAAATTTAATTTTAAAACATTATACTTATTTTATTTTTGTATGGATATTATAATGATGAAATATGTTGTTTGGTATAAATACACGATTGATCGTGTAATTTTGAGACCCATCTTTAAAATTGTAATCTAAGATATTTATTTCAAAGATAAGCTTGCAATCCTGTAGGTTTTGTATAATTGATGGTATCTCATTAGGAAAGTGATTTTTCAATAATTGAGTTGCCTTTGTCTTTTGAAAATTTCGAACATCTTTGTCAAACAAAGTTAGTATTGATGCAACAGTCTCATTAGACACCTTTAAATGAATTTTGAACCTAAAAATAAGAATATAAAGAATTTTTACTTTGAGGAATAATATGTTACAATGAGAATTGAAGAAATTCATATTAATTATGTAGGTGATGAGTAGTACACTGGTGTTGGATACTTGGTGTTGTTTTGCATTGTTCACAGTTCTATTTATTATCGTCTCATATGAGTTTTGTGAAACAATTTTCACAACTAATATATTTCCATTCATATTTTCCATCAATTTTGTTGATGGTAGCTTCTAGTGTAAAATTCTTTTCTTATTAAATTTTTTTGTTAATACATATTTAATAATACAACTGTAGATAAAGTAATACATGCTCTTTTGATTCCCATTATATATCCATAATTTCTTAAAAAGTTTTTCTATTTTTGACCATTCTCTTTTCTGGTGTGTTGCTTTCAAAATCCTGATATGAAATCTCACGTATTTCAATAGATTCATCTAATGATCTATGTAATATTTTATATAATTAAATAATTTATAATAATTTATCTTAAATAGAGTCAAGAAAAATTAAAATTCAAAATATATACTCCCTCCATTCTCACTTATAGGAAAATTTTGACTTTTTAAATACAATGATTAATTAATGTATTTAGACTATTTATAGACTACATACATCAATTATTTAATGAATTTAGAATGTTGAAATTTGCTTATGAAAGAGAATGGAGGGAGTATATATTAGAAATATAATTAGGAAACATAATACAACATATAAATTGATTAAATTTGAGTTAAGAATATGAGGATAATAGGTATATGTGGTTGAAGCATATATTTAAAATAATTTAGATATGTGATATATCTTACCCTTGTATAAACTCTTGAAATGTTGGAATTGTAAAGTTAAAATAAATATTTGTACTTAAAGTTGAATTAATTGAATACACGTCTATGATATAAATAAAATATTAGAGTTTAAATGACTAATAAGAGAAGATAATTTTTGTGATTAAATGACTAATATAAATAAAGAAAATTTTGCTAATAAATTTATAAAATAGATATATGTAAAATATAATACCTCCGAATATTTTAACTGTTGTTGATGTAATGACTATTGATGTTTTTTCTTTATTATCAAACATCATATTTTGAAAATCAGTGGCTATATTCCTCCATAAAATGACATTTACTATTTTAATTCTGACAGTATTACGTAAAACAATATAGTAATAGTAATTTAAAATAACAAATATATAAATTACTTATTAAGGTAAATGTTTGATATTTTGAAAAGGTTTTGTTATGATATAATACTCTTTTAGCTTCACTTGTAGTCTACGCAATTTTGTTGGTTTTCCAGCAACATATACTTGATCTTTTGGTCCAAGTGCTTCAAGGAATTAAGCAGGGGAGAACATTGTTGATAATGAATGGAATCATAAGCTTGGTCAAGGAAAGAAGCTTGATGAGACTGTGCCCATCAGAATTCACTCTAATGAGACTGCTCTTAGAAAAATCACCCACATGCATAAAGATAACTCAAAACTTGGAGGAGAACCTAGATGGACCAGAGGTTCTCAATGGAGGCATATGATAATTAGTGCATCGACCACATACTAAAGATGAGAGACCACCAAATTTGAAGAGCCCACTCGTAGACTGGATAATAGTTGATGGTCCACAACCTAGAGAAAAACCCATCAAAGCTTTCAACTACCATGGGAAAAAGAAAGATAGCCAAGGGATCACCTTGCTTTACCCCTTCCTTCCTCCCTTTGAGGCTAATTTTTTTGGTTGGGCAACTATTAACCCGGACCGAGTGATTATCAAAAATAACACAAGAACAAATCATAAGGTTTCTCAAAATCCACTTTGTAGCGGTAAAATTGAGACTAAGCTATTAATTGACTTAACTCACAAAGTGAAAGTTTCCAATGAACTTTATTGTTCTAAATGGAATAGTAAAAGATCGAATAAAACCAAAAATAAAAGAGAGATTAAGGTACAAGGGTCGGTTATGCAAATGGAAGATATTAGCATCCTAAACATTTGTTGTACTCAACGGAATCCATCATGTTTGTTCTAATTAAAGGGTGTGTTAAATATAATGAATTTTAAATTTAAAAAAAAATTAAAACACTACATAGAGATATGGTTGAAGAAGTGTCTTAATTAAAATACAAATGCAAAAAGTTTATTTATGAAATATGTTTAAGCTATAGTCACTTTGGCATCCTCCTAGGCTTCTTCGATTTGGTAGTAAGACATCACTTACTCTTTTTGTTTTTGTTTTTTGTTTCTCATTAAACTGTGAATAAGGATATCATCATCATCATTAGAGGACGTAATGTCATGCACTACACTGGAGTATTTTTTGTTATGATGGAATCCTTGTCTAAATCATCTTAAGAAGATATATTTGTGTACTTGTCCATCTTCGTTTTGCTTAATGTCATGCACTACATTGGAATATTTATTTCTTTTAACAGGTTGCTTGTCTGAATCATCTTGAGAAGAAGATACATTGAGTATTTGTCCATGTTGTTTTTGTTCATGATTATCTTTTTCATTGTCTTGTGTAGATGATATTAGTTGTGGTAAGATTGGTTTCCTGTTGCCAATAAATAAATAAAATGAGAGAGTGTATTTGTGTAGAATAAATGTTTATATAAAAGATGAATTTAATTTTAAAACATTATGCTTGTTTTATTTCTTTATGGAGATTATAATGATGAAATATGTTGTTTGGTATAAATACACGATTGATCGTGTAATTTTGAGACCCACCTTTTAAATTGTAATCTCAGAGCTTTATTTCAAAGATAGGCTTGCAATCACGTAGATTTTGTATAATTGATGGTATCTCATTAGGAAAGTGATTTTCCAATAACTGTTTTGCCTTTGTGTTTAGAAGATTTCGAAGATCTTTGTCAAACAAAGTTAGTGTTGATGCAACAGTCTCATCAGACACCTTTAAATGAATTTTGAACCTAAAAATATGAATATAAAGAATTTTTTAATTTGAGGAATAAGATGTTACAATGAGCTTGAATTGAAGAAATTCATATTAATTATGCAGGTGATAAGTATTACACTGGTGTTGGATACTTGGGTGTTGTTTTGCACTACTCACAGTTCTATTTATTATCGTCTCATATGAGTTTTGTGAAACAATTTTCACAACTAATATAATTCCATCTATATTTTCCATCAATTTCGTTGATGGTAGCTTCTAGTGTAAAATTCTTTTCCTATTATGTTTTTTTGTTAATAAATATTTAATAATACAACTGTAGATAAAGTAATACCTGTTCTTTTGATTCTCATTTCATATCCATAATTTCTTGTAAAGTTTTTCTATTTTTGACCATTCTCTTTTCTAGTGTGTTGCTTTCAAAATCTTGGTATGGAATCTCGCGTATTTCAGTAGATTCATCTGATGATCTGTGTAATATTTTATATAATTTAATAATTTATAATAATTTATCTTAAATAGAATGAAGAAAATTTAAAATTAAAATTCAAAATATATACTCCCTCCATTCTCATTTATAAGCAAATTTTGACTTTTAAATACAATGATTAATTAATGTATATAGATTATTTATAGACTAGATACATCAATTATTTAATGAATCTAGAAAGTTGAAATTTGCTTATAAAATAGAATGGAAAGAGTATATATTAGAAATATAATTAGGAAACATAATACGACATATAAATTGATATATCATATATTTAAAATAATTTAGATATGTGATATATCTTACCCTTGTGTAAACTTTTGAAATGTTGGAATTATAAAATTAAAATAATTCTTTGTACTTAAAGTTGAATTAATTGAATACACGTCTATGATATAAATAAAATATTAGAGTATAAATGACTAATAAGAGAAGATAATTTTTATGATTAAATGACTAATATAAAATAAAGAAATTTTTGATAATAAATTTATAAAAGATATATGTAAAATATAATAATACCTCTGAATATTTTAACTGATGTTGATGTAATGACTATTGATGTTTTTTCTTTATTATCAGACATTAGATTTTAAAAATCAGTGGCTATATTCTTCCATAAAGTGACATTTACCATTTTAATTCTGACAATATAACGTAAAACAATATAGTAATAGTAATTTAAAATAACAAATATATAAATTACTTATTAAGGTAAACGTATGATGTTTTGAAAAGGTTTTGTTATGATATAATATTCTTTTAGCTTCATTTGTAGTCTACACAATTTTGTTGGTTTTCAAGCAACATATACTTGATCTTCTGGTCCAATTGCTTCAAAGACTCCAATGACATCTATAAAAAAGACATTAATGAATTGTTAATGATTAATATAGTAACTGTGTTTGAGGGTATTATTACACATCTGTAAATAAATTTTTTTATTATTTATTACCGGTTAAGAAACCTATTTCTCCAACTCTTTCCGCTAGAGTTTGTAGTGATGCAAATTGAAAATAATAGCGTGGAATAAAATTAATTGATTCTGTGATTTTCTCTACGACTGTTCTGAGCAAGAACAAAGTCTTTATTGTGCATACAATAGGTTTGTAGGTGTCACTTGATGGAATTATTTTTAAATTTGTAAATCTGTAGATATTTCCTTGTAATTTACTTGTAAATGTTGGAATCGATTTTTGTCTTACAACAGTTTCATGATTGTTAAAACAAACTAATGTGAGTTAATTTAAAAAATATTTGGAAATAACATTGTAAAAAGCGGTTAAATGTAATAGTTTAAAATAAGATAAATAAATAAAATTATAAATGATTGAATTATCTACCTGCTTCTTTAGCTAAATATTTCTAAGTAAATTGGTTCATCTTCATTGTTAGGTGTAAATGTATTCCACAAGTGAGTAATTCTCCCTTTGATAAACTAGTCATCATGTTTTTCATTAAGATCTTTTAGGAAATGATGTTTGTTCATAATATTACGTGTGTCTTCCATATTCATGAAAATGTAACAACTGAAGGGATGGTAAGTTGTATCTAATGTGTGTGATTTGTTATTTTAGAGTTATTTATATATGTTTGGAGTGTCCTAAAAAGTGGATTTAGTAATGTATTAGAATACAGTTGAAATTGTCATTATTACTAATCTAGAGTATCAGTCTTTTTCTAAACGTTATAAGATAATACAATAGACATACATTGGAATCTAAAATATTACAGTACTTAATATTATCGTAATGAAACATGTATAATTTTAAATTAAATTAAAATAAAATAGTGTATAATGGTAAGAATTAATATAAGTAACATATTAGAATACTAATTATTAAAGAAATTAATTAGAGAGATATAACGTTACTTTATTTTTTTGTCTTTAGCAAGTTTACAATTAAAATAATTATGATTATTAAGAATCACATGTAGCCGAGTGTTTATTTGAAATATGCAGTAATAAATACCATGATATATTTATGTTCGTTCATCTTCCTAATATCAATGGACATTTATTACCATTAAATTTTCATGATTTCAATATATTATTGGTCTCAGCCACTCATTTTAATCTAATATAAAAAGTCAACAATACTAATTAATGTATAAATGGCTAAGATTGTGAGCAGAAAAATTTATTAATTACTAAAATATATACGTGGACTTATAACCAAATGTCAGATTCATTATTTAATGTTTTATAATGTACCGTGGAAAAGAGGTTTATAAACTCTTTATTATTTAATGTTTTATAATGTACCGTGGAAAAGAGGTTTATAAACTCTTTATTATTTAATGTTTTATAATGTACCGTGGAAAAGAGGTTTATAAACTCTTCTCTAATAAATGTTTTTTCTGATGTGGGACTTACTCCCACCATCCATCCTTTAACACATGCATATCTTTTCTTTCTCCAACATACATGACTATCACTAACCCTTTAGCACTTTAGTGCTCCTCCAACCAACCCATCGATTTCACTTCCAGTATGTACTCTTCATTTTGATTCAAGAAATCTCTAGCTTATAGCTGCTTGGTTCGATTGCATACTTGACATTTTAGAGGGAAAGAAGAGATGAGATTTAAAAAATTCTGTTTGGAGAAAACATTTCTAAGTGGGACAAGAAAAACATAAATTGACGAAAGTTGTTCGACGTAGCAGTATATAGGACTTCACTTTATCATTGCATATTTGCAACATCGTGTACCCATATAAGTCATGTTGATTTCACGTTGTTCACTTCCGACTAGCGATGTCAATTTGCATCTGTTAATTAGGATCCCTACGGGGATTATCTGTTTGGAGCATTAAGGTTGGAGATTTTTTCCTCCGCGGAGATGGGGATGAAGGCAAAAGTTCCTTCAATGACACTTTGGGACGGGGAATGAGATAGTTCTCTCCGTCCCGTAGATTCTCCGACTCTGAACTTATTATTTAACTTTTATATTTTATATTTTATATATTATATATTATATAATTTTACATAAAAAAAATATTAATGTATTAGAAAAATAAAGAGTCATTTTAATGAATCATTTTATTTTTATGTTTTATTGTATAGTAGTATTATTTCACTATCTAAGTACTTAATTCTTGAAAAGTGCACCCAATAGATAGGATGTAGACATTGTCTCCTCCTTTTCTTTTCTCAATTATCTTTGTCTCCTCCATTCATTATATCTCCTCTAATCACATCTCCTCTAATCACATTATCATCACAACAACTACTCTTTTTTGTTCATTGCCTTTATGGTAATTACTCTTTAAATTCACTTTACTTCCTTTAGTACATGTTTTTCGTTTAATTAATAAATTAATAGTTATGAATTTTCCACACCCACACATAATCAACCACTTGCGCTGGACGACAGCCGCACTGTGGTTGTAAATTGACGGAAGCACGGCAGCAACAAGTTATGTTAATAATAATTTTCTTTTTTATAGAAAAAAATATTAGCAACATGTGCTTTTGCTTCTTTCTTTTTTTTAGTTATTGATGCAAGATGTATTTTTATTTTAAAAAAATGAAAGATGCAAAATATGTGTTTTAAAAAAAAGTAAAATAACAAAATACTATTGTCATAGTTTTGATCGAAAAATATAGATATTTTTTTAGAATTCGATTATCGTGGATCTCCACAGGGATCTGTGGGAATGAGGATGGAGGAAAATATTCTCCATAAGAGATATTAGAGATGGAAAATAAATTTGGAGGTCGGGCAAGGAGCAGAGAAACACCCTCCAAACATTCTCTGCCCCGTTGACATCCCTACTTCAAGCATGTGCACATAGATGTAATTGGGATACTATTTCTCTCTTTCTTTCCAAATTACTACTTTAGTTGTTGAATCTAGCAATGGAATACCAATGCAGTACTCATTAATGGGGCAAAGCAGTAATGAACAAGAACTCAACTGGACGGAGTCTCTGCAACTTCAGTAGTATCAAAACAAAAACAAAAAAAAAAGTACAGGTAAGCAATATTCTATGAACAGATGCCCACTTCTACTCTCTCATTCTCTCTGCTTTGTATACACACACATAATTCTCTCTATTTAGGGTGTTATTTTTCCCCTTTAATTAAACACCACTTGTATTAACTCCACAATCAACTCCTGGTTCATCAAATAGAAGTGTTTATAATTCTATTCAGTCCATTTGTTATCCAAACATGAAGTAATGGGCATTTGTTATCCAAACATGAAGTAATGGGTTAGTGAGAAGATTATGGGCTTTTAAAAAAGTATTGAATCCTGAAATTTATAAATATAATTTAATAAAAAATATTAATAAAAGAAATTCAAGAAATAGTAATAAAAATTAATAAAAAATTTAAAAAATATAATATATAAAAAAAAATCCACATTGAATTTAAATAATAAAATAAAATTTCAAATGTATTGCCATGTCATTAAAAAATAGAATTTAAGTTCAAATAGTGCGCTAAGGGGCTTAATTAGCACAATCTGAATATTACGAGAGTTGTTTTATAAAAAAAAAATTTTGCCCGAAGTTAAAACTAAATCTCGACTATTACAGAGAATGTTGTATATTTAACTCTTATTTATATAACTAAAAAAGATAATATAGATATTATAATTATTGCTCCCATAAAATTAATAGTATTGAAAAGCTTAAAGGTTTTTCAAATATAAATATTTGTTACATTCCGAGAATAAAACCCAACCAACAGATGCATCTTTTTATTAGGAAGAAACATACAAAACTTCATAAAAGAACCCTTGCAGATGCATCTTTTTATTAGGAAGAAACATACAAAACTTCATAAAAGAACCCTTGAGTTATCCATTGTAGAAACTTATTTGGCTGACTGATAAAATGATTTTAAATATGCACATATGTTGCAACAAAGGGAATATTTGTTGAATAAAAGTTATAAGAAATATGATATTATTAGGAATCGATAAAAGGACATTTTTGTATAAAAAATGTACATTTTTCAAAATACCTAAGTGCGTATGTAAGTTCATATATGTAAGTCCATATGGAGGTATCAATTACTACTTGTAGTAAGATTTATCGTCTATATTTATAATTGTGTCAAATGGCAATCCCAAATAAAAAGAACTTTGTCATAAGTTTCTAAGCATGTGTCCATATGTATTGAAGATAAAGTTTGTGATGAACATAAGCTTTATCTTTTGAAAGTAATTTCTTGTGGCGAAGTAGTTTGTTTGATAGAAATAAGGGAATGTCGAAAAGATTTGATTTAATTTAAAAGTATGGAAACAATTTTTTACATATAGATTTGTTGTAGATCTAAAATAGATAAGATTTGATTTAGGTCTAAAATAGATAGATTTGATTTAGTTCCAAAATAAGTATTTTGGGCTTTTATAGTTTTGACTTTTGTCTTAGAGAGCAAGCTAACATAAATCTATTAATAGAGAGAGTAACCCCTATTTTTTGTAATCAATCAATTTATTTTATTCACAAAATTTGTAGTTGCAAGTGAATAATAAACGTTTTCCACAGTTTGTGAGAAGAGAGAAACTCTGCAGAAAATCATTGTCTTCATTTCTTCTTTAAATTTATTTTCATTTTCATTTAGCTCAACAACAATTACAGTTAGCACGTCAACATAATACAACATCATTTAGTAAACAACTATGCAATGCCACATAAGATGTAGTGCAACAACAT
Source organism: Vicia sativa (assembly GCA_021764765.1). Classification (NCBI taxonomy): domain Eukaryota; kingdom Viridiplantae; phylum Streptophyta; class Magnoliopsida; order Fabales; family Fabaceae; genus Vicia; species Vicia sativa. Next base: position 300,751,665 of record CM038792.1, on the reverse strand, counting down.
AGACTCATGCATGTGGTACCAATTCACGTTGATGAGCATTGAGTCATCATCCTCCAAAGATCCTCACCATATGATCGATTCGCTCTTGGAACCGGAGCACAACATCAATCCACCTAAGTCCACACAATGGTATTGAGGATAGCACTGGACTAACGTCCTCAAGAACACTGGATTTACCTCCTAAATCAACATCGACGGACCAAAACTGTCAAAACTATGTCGTGAATACATGGTGCGCAACAACAATTATCTAACGACCACAACTAGTCAAATCGCACCATCGTTCATGAAATAATCACACATCGTCATATCATCATAATAAATAAAACATCATCATAGCATCCTCATGTAAACAAAACGTCATCCTAACATCATCACAAACAAAGCATCATTGTAATCCAACACGGGGAAACTAACTCTATCCTAACTTTGGTATTGCGAAAATACTCCTTAATTCTCCTTTTATTCCATCTAACAAAAGTTAATGAAGTTAGCTATCCAACACATCGAACGACACCTCAAACCGAGTTATAAAACTCAAGTTATGGCATTTTTAAGCAAGTCAAACACAACCATTCATTTCTGCACACCTTCGCCCACCGACACGCGTTCATCGCCTGGCGACGCTTCCATCTCCCCTTTCTTCACTCCCTGCCACTGTTGTACTCCAAAATTTATCCTCTTTATTTCAACCTTTTTGGCTTATAGTTTCATCATAATGAGCATGCATGCATATCATTGTTTCTGTGGTTACTAGATTGATGATATTCCAAATGACGGGAAACTGAGTTTTATGGTTGAACCGTGTTTGCGGGACACTAAACAAATCCATACCTTTTGACTGGGATGTCGAAATTTAGCGGTTCTAGCGCCTAAAATTCCGTCTTGACGTCCTCTTCAACTTTCATTCTTGGGCCGAGAGCTAATTCCTTACGGATTAATACCAGAATTTTATTCTTTGAAGGTGTATTCGAGTTGAACCGTTGTCAATTCATCTGACACGCAATATTCAAAAAATCATATCTCCCTCAATTATTATCTGATCGTGATGAGACTGGTGCCAAAAGTTCATAAATTCCGTTGGCTTCAACTTTCATTCATATCCGTGTTTGGATTTTGATCAGAAGATCCTCGTCCGAGGCGTTTTCCTCAGGGTGCACAATGAAAATTCTGCATGTGTCAAATGCCGTTAATGTGAGTTGAAACTTCAAAAATTCGTATATCCTTAACCGCTTGTCTGATCGAGCTGAAATTTTGCACTCGCGACATGGTTTTTCCTTCCAGACATTTTTCGTGTTGGGCCCGATTTCAAATTACGCATAGATCACGAGGACTAATACCTTCACGAAAATTAACCGGATAAAGTCAAATTTGGCCCAATTTTTAGTCCAATTCACCCAAGGAAAATATTCCAAGTATAAATCATTTATTTCTCTCATAATTTGGGGGGGATTCTTCATTTGTCAAAATTCAACACAAACACTCAACTCTATTGTCTCTCAATTCTCAAGAATCAAATTCAACTTTTTCATCAAGTTTCTCAAGAACTCACAATAACATCATCAAGATTTTGGTAAAGAGTTGAAGAATTTCCTCTCCTCTCTCCCAAATTTTCGCCTTCTCTCTTATTATTTCTTCTCTAGTTTTCTTCGACGGTAAAAATTCTTGATTTAAGCACTTTTGCATAACTGATTCTTGAATAAGCACTTTTCTAGAATTGAAAATTAATCAAGGTTTTAGTTGAGGAATTGAATTGAGATTATGGATTAGGTTGTGAAATTTTGATTTGATGTGATCATAATGTTGAAATCCGGAATTGAATGATCAAAAGCACTTATTGATTAATTGATTTTCATAAGAAAAATACTTATTCAATTGGCTAATTGTTGATGTTATTGACTTGTTGATATGAAACATTGATTTGCATGTGACTAGCCTTAGGATTGAACCTTGAATCATGTAGAAAACACGTGTTAATAGGTGTAGGTTAGGTGTTTGTTCAAATGCTTAAACCATGCTTCCAAGCCAAAATAGCTAAGAAAAGTTGCTGCCATAACATACTAACCAGTTATCCTATATGCAGTAACCGGTTACCGTGTGCATTTTAGGCCAAAATTCCAAAATATCAACAGAGTAACCAGTTATCCTATATGTAGTAACCGATTACCTCACCAAGTTAGTAGCTACTGCTTGCAATTTTGAATATAGTAACCGGTTATCTTATATGTAGTAACCGATTACTCTGTTGAAACAGAAAATTATATTTTTGTTTTATTGCTCGGATACCATGCTTTCTCCAAGCCTTCTTCTACCCTTTCTCACAAGCATTTTCCTTTTTATTTTTAACATGTTTGTTAATTATGAAGGTACCTTAAGGTAGTTTCTGATTACATATTTATCGCTTGATCGTGATCTGAAAACTTGTCGTGTTAGTATGTTTGATCCGGTTTTGCGTTCGGCATGCGAGATTATATTCTATCACTCTGAATTCTTGTTACATGATTATTTTGGTGCAGGTAATTTGTTACGGATGTGTCGACACACATTCTATTTGCCCCAATATATTGGTTAATGTATTTCGTGCAGGTCTTTTGGTTTGACTCGGATGTGTACGACACGCAACCCCTGTCCTATGCATATGTTGTTATGCATTATTGGCTTGCATTACCATGGATGGTTATCCGATGCGGGTGTTCCGTTGGACGGATGTGTTCACTACACATCTTATATTTTGTGCATACTACATTGCATTTTGTCTTCTTGTGTTATCTGGATGGTTATCCTTTCAAGGTCTTTTGTTGATATTCTATTGTGTCCGCTACACATTCCGATCATGCTTATTGATGCTCGATGTGACACCCCAAATAATTCGACTATTAAATAATTGAAAATTTTAATTATTAATTTAATTAGAAATTTAATTATTGGTATTTTTGGATTATTGAAATTAATTTAATTAATTAAAGGAAAGAAGTGTTGGTGGTGTGAAGAGTGATTAGAGGGTGTGAGGAGTAAAATACTCTACTCTTACTAATTACTAATTTAATTATTTTATTGGAATAATAAAAGGAGTATTAAAAGGAAAAAGAGGAGAAAGAGAGTTATTTTGGAATATTCATCATACGTGAAAGTGAGAAGAGGAAAAGGAAGGAGGAAAACCGGAAGTGTCAGAATTCGAAGAACCCACAAGGTAAGGGGTGATTTCAATTAGTTAATTCATATTATCGGTTTAGATATTCAATAGTATGGATCATAGTATGTTAGGAATCCCGATGTAGAATTCTAGGGTTCCGTAGAATTATCCCTATTGCGTCGAATTGTAGGTTGAAAACAATTAGGGTGTCAGATAATAATTAGGAATGATGGAATCATGTTGTTTGATGTTATACTGGTGCGAAACGGAGGTATTTTGGTGTTCCCATGTTGCAATTCATATGGGTATGTTTGGGTTTGGTTTAGAATGAATAAATGCTGTCAAAATTGCAGAATTTGACTTTTCAGGTCGTGGGAACCGGTTCCCAGTGGGTAGGAACCGGGTTCCACTGTGTGAAATTATGAAAACTGGCAAAAATGCACTCAGGAACCGGTTCCTGTATGGGTAGGAACCGAGTTCCCATACATTTTTCCAGAAGCGAGATTTTGGAACTTCTCAGGAACCGGTTCCTGTATAGGTAGGAACCGGGTTCCACTGAAACTTTTTGAAAAATATTAAACTTTGAAAATTCATAACTTTCAAACCGTAAGTCCGTTTTAGTCACCGTTTTGGACGTCATTTCTTAAATTTAATGCTCTATTTTATAAAATGAAAAGATTTCCTAAAACTTGAAATTATTTTGAAAATGAGTCGAATTCCGAAATAGGTAATTATTGACTAACGCACATTGATGTGTATGTAGTAGTGAATCTGTGGTGATGGATGTATTAGTATTGTGTGAATGTAAGGCATGTTTATGCTGCTGTTATTTGTATGCATGATGGTTGAAATGTCATGTTTTTGGTTTTGATTCAGTTATGATAATTTGGTGTATTTCATAGACTGATTTGATGTTGCATGCTGAGGATGTGCGTGCATATGCATTGTTTTGGTGAAGTTAATTCCCATTGTGTGGAATTTGACTTGGATTACCGTTAACCGTTACCCGGGTGATGATGGGTGGTTAGGCTGGATTCGTGACCGGGTGTTTATGGACGAATCGATGGTTACTGTATCCGGTTGATGAATGGATCAGTGTTGGGTGACTTGGTCACGTGTTGGTACCACATACATTGTGTCTGCATTTGTGTTGCATGGGATTGTAACATGTTAGGATGTCTTCCAATGTTACAATTCTTTTGTTGAATTATTGATTGTGCATAATGACTTGTATGATTGGAACTGTGTGTTGAATCTGAATTTATGCTTAATGGGTGAAATAATATGCTTGAGATATATTGTTGATTGAGAAGCTTATAATGTGTTTTAATTATGAGAAGTCTCACCCTTACTTTAATAATTTCAGATTAAAGTTAGCAGCTCAGGAGTTGGTGAGGATGCTCTAGAGCTTGTCTTTTATGTCCGCGTGTCAGTGTCATGCTCTGATTAGGTTGTAACACTGGGGAACGTTTAGTTGAGGAATTAGTTATTGTTCAATTGTTTCTTTGAATTTCATTGGGAATAATTAAGTTTTGGTTTATTCCGTTTTGGTTATAGTATTTTTCCGTTGTGTAAGACATGGTCTTAATTTGATTGAATTATTTGAATAATGACCCTCAGTGTAGCGTGACTACTCTTTTATTGGAAGTTTTATTTTATTTCATAATTGTGACATCCCTTGTTCCGTGTTAACTCTGATGGAATATGTCTTAAATCATTGATATAATCAATATTATTCGGGGTATTTTAGAAGGGGTGTTACAATAGTGGTATCAGAGCATAGTCGGTCTTGTCTTGTGTCGTTACCCCTTTTGTATGCGACTAGTGTAAGATGACATTGTCGATACTTGTGTGCTGATGAGAGTGTTTTGTAATGTTACATAACGATGGTCGGAAGAGGTAACGGAAGGAACGACGATGCTATTGCTGAAGCATTGGGAATGTTAGCTGGAGTGCTCGGAGGGAATCAGCAGGGAGCTGTGATTGGTGCTGACCGACAATTGGGGAATTTTCAGAGGAATAATCCTCCATTGTTCAAGGGTGCACATGATCCCGAAGGTGCTCATAAGTGGTTGAAGGAGATCGAGAGGATCTTCAGAGTGACTGACTGTGCTGAAGGGCTGAAAGTGAGGTACGGAACTCACATGTTAGCAGAGGAAGCTGATGACTGGTGGGTTGCTACCAAAACTGAAATGGAAGAAGATGGTATTGCGTTGACTTGGGCTGTGTTCAGGAGGGCTTTTCTGAGGAGATACTTTCCTGAAGACATTCGAGGTAAGAAGGAGATTGAGTTTTTGGAACTCAAGCAAGGTAACAAGACTGTCAGTGAGTATGCTTCGAAATTTACTGAGTTGGCGAAGTATTATGCTCATTATACTAACGATGCAGATGGAGAGTTTTCCAAATGTATCAAGTTTGAGAATGGTCTGCGTGACGAGATTAAGCAGGGTATCAAGTATCAGCGTATCCGAAGATTTTCTGATCTGGTTGACTGTAGTAGGATATTAGAGGAGGATCTTGCTAGCACTAAGTCGAATGCTCGAGGGTATGTTGATAGGAAGGGTAAGCAATGATGGATCGTGGTAAGCCTTATGATAGAGTAATCGAGATCCGTGGTTGGAAGAAGTCCGTGGAGGAGATTCGGTTCTTCCATTAAGTGCTACAAGTGTGGTGAGACCGCATCGTATGGTGGATTGCAAAAGTAATGATAAGAAGTGTTTCAAGTGTGGGAAACTCGGCCATGTGGCAAATGACTGCAGGGTGAGAATGGTGACTTGCTACAACTATGGTGAAGAGGGCCATACTCGTCCTCAGTGCACAAAACCCAAGAAAGAGCAAACTGGTGGTAAAGTGTTCGCATTGTCGGATCGATACTGCCGATGATCACCGATTAAAGGTACATGTTTTATTAATGACACACCTTTGATTGCGATTATTGATATGAGCTACGATTCTTTTATTGCTTTGGATTGTGCTAAAAGATTGAATTTGGAAATTTCTAAGATGGATGGGAGTATGGTTATTGACACTCTGCGTCGGTTCATGTTGTATGTTTGTAGGAATTGTCCTATTGTGATTTTTGGTAGGGGTTTCGTATGGATTTAGTGTGCCTACCGTTAGAACAACTTGATATCATCCTTGGAATGAACTAGTTGGAATTCAACCAGTTCATATCAACTGCTTTGCGAAGACTATTTTTCCCGAAGAGGTTGGTGTCAAGATGTGACTATGTCGGTTAAAGATGAACCTAGTCGTGAAAGATGGTGCCGTGGTGTTTATGTTGTATTCAATAGAAGCGGAGGGAAAAGCAAAGAGTGATGGATTGCCAGAGGTGAATGAATTTCCAGAGGTGTTTCCGGAAGACGTTAGTGAATTGCCACCTGAGAGAGAGGTAGAATTTACTATAGACTTGATTCTTGGAACTAGTCCGGTGTTGATGGCGCCTTACCGTATGTCGGCATCTGAATTAGCGGAGTTAAAGAAACAGTTGGAGGAGTTACTTGAGAAGAAGTTCATTCGTCCCAGTGTTTCGCCGTGGGGAGCTCCGGTGTTGTTGGTTAAGAAGAAAGAAGGTTCAATGAGGTTATGTGTTGATTACAGACAGCTGAATAAAGTTACAATCAAGAATCGGTATCCTTTGCCGAGGATTGATGATTTGATGGATCAACTAGTTGGGGCTTGTGTATTTAGTAAGATTGATCTGAGATCTGGATATCATCAGATTCGTGTGAAGTCGGAGGATATTCAGAAAATTGCATTTAGAACGAGGTATGGACATTACGAGTATTCTGTTATGCCGTTTGGAGTTACTAATGCACTTGATGTTTTCGTGGAGTATATGAACAGGATATTTCATCCGTATCTTGATAAGTTTGTAGTGGTGTTCATTGATGATATTCTAATTTATTCGAAGAGCGATGAAGAGCATGCAGAACATCTCAGAGTTGTGTCGGAATTGTTGAAAGAGAAGAAGCTTTATGCGAAGTTGTCCAAATGTGAATTCTGGTTAGATGAAGTAAGTTTTCTTGGCCATGTAATTTCCAAGAATGGAATTATTGTGGATCCTACGAAAGTAGAAGCAGTATCTCAGTGGGAAGCGCCGAAGAATGCTTCTGAGATTCGTAGTTTTCTGGGTCTTGCAGGTTATTACAGGAAGTTTATAGAAGGATTTTCCAAACTAGCGTTGCCGTTGACTAAGTTGACTAGAAAAGGGCAGGTGTTCGTTTGGGATATTGAATGTGAGGAAGGATTTCAAGAGCTGAAGAAGAGGTTGACTAGTGCTCCGATCTTGATTTTGCCAAATCCGGCTAAGTCTTTTGTTGTGTATTGTGATGCATCATTGATGGGATTAGGTGGTGTGTTGATGCAAGATAAGCAGGTGGTGGCTTATGCTTCAAGACAATTGAAAGTACATGAAAGGAATTATCCGACTCATGATTTAGAATTGGCAGCTGTTGTATTTATTTTGAAGCTATGGAGACATTATTTATATGGTTCTCGGTTTGAGGTATTCAGTTATCACAAAAGTCTGAAGTATCTCTTTGATCAGAAGGAGTTGAACATGAGGCAGAGGAGATGGTTGGAATTTCTGAAGGATTACGATTTCGGTTTAAACTACCATCCTGGTAAGGCAAACGTTGTTGCAGATGCTTTGAGTAGGAAGTCCTTGCATATGTTGATGTTAATGGTCCGTGAATTAGATTTGGTTGAGTAGTTCAGAGATTTAAGTTTGGTATGTGAAACCACTCCGAATAGTGTGAAATTGGGCATGTTGAAGCTGACCAGTGGTATTTTGGAAGAAATTCGAAATGGACAGAATTCTGATGTTGGTTTAGTTGACAAGTTGACATTGATCAACCAAGGTCAAGGAGGTGGGTTCAGAATTGATGAGAATGGAGTTATGAGATTTGGCGATCGGGTGTGTGTTCTGGATGTTGTCGGGATTAGGAAGAGTATTTTAGAAGAAGGACATCGTAGTGGGTTGAGTATTCATCCTGGTGCTACTAAAATGTATCATGACTTGAAAAAGTTGTTTTGGTGGCCTGGAATAAAAAAGGAAATTGTTGAGTTTGAGTTTGTCAGAAGTCGAAGATTGAACATCAGAAACCGTCAAGATTGATGGAACCGTTGTTTGTTCCGGAATGGAAATGGGATGGAATCTCTATGGATTTTGTGTCTGGTTTGCCAAGGACAGCGAAGAATTGTGACTCTATCTGGGTTATTGTGGATCGATTGACGAAATCTGCCCACTTTATTCCGATAAGAATGGATTATCCGATGGAGAGGTTGGCAGAATTGTATGTTGAAAAGGTTGTGAGTTTGCACGGTATTCCTTCTAGTATTGTGTCGGATCGAGATCCGAGGTTTACATCTAAATTCTGGACGGGATTGCAAGAAGCTTTGGGTACTAAGTTGCGTTTAAGTTCCGCTTATCATCCACAGACAGATGGTCAGACGGAGAGAACGATTTAGTCGTTGGAAGATTTGTTAAGAGCTTGTGTGTTGGAGAAAGGTGGAGCTTGGGATGGTTATCTACCATTAATTGAGTTTACCTACAACAATAGTTTTCATTCGAGCATTGGTATGGCTCCATTTGAGGCATTGTATGGTAGGAGGTGTCGGACACCGTTGTGTTGGTATGAATTTGGAGAGAGTGCTGCGATTGGACCAGAAATTGTTCAACAAACGTCGGAAAAGATTAAGATGATTCAGGAGAAGATGAGGACTTCTCAGAGTCGTCAGAAAAGTTATCACGATAAGAGGAGGAAAGATCTTGAGTTTAGTGAAGGAGAACATGTTTTTATGCGACAAAGCTAGATAGTTCCCCTTAGATGTTTTTGTTCCCCTTTTGCATATTAAAATTAAAACATTTTCTTTATCAAATCTCAAAACATGTTAATAAATTGAAATCCTTTATCCAAGGTAAAAACAATCCACCAACTTCAAACCATTTTATCTTCAGACCTTTTTCTATGAAAACCTTTTCGATTAGGGTATTTCTTTTCAAATCCGAGCGAATTGCTAAGTGTGCGAGCGACCGAGCATGAGACTTTCGATAAGCTGTAACGTCAAGCACGAATTGTAATTGTGAGGATGTGAAATGAAATTTCTCATAAAAACATTGCAATCCACCAAATTGTTTAGGAGAACTACGTAGTGCTTTGATCCCTAATTGCACGAATGGGGTACGTAGGCACTAAAGATTCGCAACCACGATAAGCACGACTAAAAAACCTTTCTTTTTGTACATAATAATTTTCATTCATTCATTTTACCTTAGACATAGGTTTTAAATAGATACCCACACCCATAAGATAGAAAATAGAAGTGGATACCGTAGAGTACTACGGGCGTGGGGTGCTAATACCTTCCCCTCACGTAACTGACTCCCTTACCCGATCTATTAGTTGTGAGACCATGATTTCTCCCTCTCAGGCTTACTCAATGTTTTCATTTCCTCTCCTGGGATAAAAAAATTTCAATGGTGACTTCATTGATATTCTATCCTATGAATTCACCAATAGTTTCAGTTGGCGACTTCAATGGGGAAATGATTAACCAAATGATGGTCCATCCCTGAGTCGATCCTAGCTTTTATTTTCTTTTCTATTGGGTGCTTACTTATTCACTTGATTTATTGAACCATTTATTTATATGTTGTGCAATACATTCTATGTGGCATTCATCTTTACTTCCTATATACTGTTTACTACTGGACTAGTTGTTCTTTTGATGGGATGGGTGTTACCACGTGGTAAAAGACCCAATACACAGGCTATGAGTGACATATAGGAACACTAGGAGTAGAGTGGACACATGATGGCTATAGGACGTTGTTATACCCCAAAATTTTCTCTCCTATTTTCAAGATCAAGATGCATCTCCATACTCAAGAACTACTCAAGTGTTGACTAGACAAACCCTCTCCTAAGCTACCAACCCATAACTAGGGTTTTGCTTCTCTCAAGACAAATATGAGTCTAATGGCTCAAGTGATTATCATGTCTCGTTATATGCTTCAAAGTATCACCATGTCAAGTTTCAAGCCTCAAAGTTCAAGTCAACTCAATCAATTGCTCAGATGATTGAAAATCAAATTGTATTGGACAAAAAGTCAATTGTGGTCAACATATAGTCAAACTTCATCATTTTTGGTCAAAATCAAGATTTTAAGATAAAATTCATCATTTGATCAAGGGTTGATCATGATTCATCAAGAAAATTCAAGAAATGATCAAAAGTCAAAAGTTTCTAAATTAGGGTTTCTTAAGAGAAAGTCAACAGAACTTTGACCAGGCATAACTTTCACATACTTCATCAGAAATTTTTCCACCAAATCTCATTTTAAATCTAACTTTGACCAGGCAATGATTTGAGCAAGTTTGGAAATTTTGAAGAAGTGCATAAAGAAAACATTGATCAATTTTGAAAATTTTCCAAATGGGCCTTGGTTTTTATGTTGTGAACTTATTTTTAATATTATCCACAGCATCTAAGCTCAATTACATGAGATCCTTCTATTTATTTAATTTTTTTAATTACATCATTAAAATTCAATTTTAATTAAAATGCAAGGAAAGGCTTTAAGGGTGTGTGGGCTTGATGTCCAAGTTTCTTGAGGTCCAAGATAGTCATAGAAAGATGGAAAAATCGTGCAAGGAAGATATTGGCATGAAATTGAGCAATTCTGAAAAGATTGCATTTGATTTCCAATCAAATATTTTTTCAATCAATGCAATATATTTCAACATAATTGGCTTCTACTATATATGCACAAGGTTTCCAGATGCCAAGGACGATTTTTTGCAGGCTGTGAACCCTAGACAAAATTGAAAAAACTTCCAGACCAAGATTTTGATCAATCCATGCCATGCACCCTCATATTGTGGCCAATGAATCATCATCACATCATCATCAGCCAATCACAACGCTCCAGAAATGCCTACCCACGGTGCTCTCTCCTAAAGCGCTCTCATCAGATCCAGCAAATTTGGCGCATACTCCACCATCAGTGTTATGATGCACTCTCCGTCCTTACCATCAGATTTCCATCATCATCAGATTTGACGCTCAGAAGCGCACCTCAATGTAGACCACCCTGGAAGACATACACCAGATCCAGGGACTCATCATAATTGGGCCTGGGAGCCCAGTTCCTTTTCACACCCCTCCTATTTTCCTCATCTCAGGCCCATTCTTTTTTTTTGAACATTTATTTTCTTCTTATTTTCTATTTCTTTTCTAATTTCCTTTTTATTTTAATTTCTTTTAACTATTTTCAAAAATCATAAAAAATATTTTTATTTTAGATTTAGGCTTAAAAAATCTTTACTTAATTTTAAACCCAATTTTTTTTTGTTTTTTCTCTTCATTTATATTTATTTTCTAATTAATTTCTAATTAATTTAGAATTAGGTTTTCTTAATTAAAATCAAATTCCTAAAACAAAAAAAAAGGTTTTCTTGAATAATTAGGGTTTTAGAACATTTTCACATTTGTTAAAACATATTCTTTCTTATTTATTTATTATTTTATTCTTATTTAAATTCTAGAAATCGATGTATAGGTCGCAAGAGTATTTTTGTAATAGCGTTGATTTACTTGTCTCGCACATTTACTTTTCTGCACCTCTTATTATGTAACTGCCCCAAAGCCATGTAATAGTGTAGGACATTTACTTTCTGCACCTTTACTTTTCTGCAAATATTAACTGCTTAGATGTATGCCCATTAGGTTTGCATGACAAGACATAAAATAAAACTTATATCACCCTAATTGAAAGATAAAATATCTTAATCAACACACTTTGCACACTCACCTCCTTAGGGTATCCTCTCTTGTTGCCTACAGATAAAAATGGTCATGTCTCTCGAACGTAGGGGTACCATTAGCAAAAGTCCCCCGATTCAAAATCATCATAAAGATCATAGTCCCTCGATGACCCTCGATGTTGCCTACAAATATATGTTCTTGGTTACCTACGAATGAATGATGATAGTCCCTATGAATTTGCTAAGGTATCCTTACAATGTTGCCTTCAATGACCATACGATGAGCCTACGCCTGTCCCTTCACATCCAACAGATAGAGTTACATACCAATTAATGGTATGGATAACACTATCCTAAAGGAGAAGGAAAATAACAAGAACGGCCTTATGAGTAGGTAATAAACTCTTAATTTCTTGCTCCAATCAAAATACTTTTCACATCTCACACTCTTTTCAAAAATACTTTCAAACAAACACTTTGTATACATTCATACAAGAATCGTTACAAAGTTAAACTTTTGAAATATTTTGAAATACTACATATACATTCTTGAGGACTGATACAAGAATCATTACACAGTTAAAGTCAAAATATTTTCAAACAAATCACAAACGCACACACAAAAAACAAGTTTTCAAAAGTGAGCTAAGCAATTAAGAGCCCGTAGATAACTACGGATGAGAATGGTGCTAACACCTTCCCTTTTCATAACATACCCCCCGAACTCAGAATCGATAAAAGTTTTTTCCTGTTCTTTTCACCTTTCCTTATTGGATAAAAGAAAATTCGGTGGCGCTCTTGCTAACCGTAACATTTGTAATAAAATGCAAAACAACCAAGTCAGTTCTCCCACCGTGTTACAAACGTGAGGTCCAAAATAGTCTATTCATGTTGCTCCGCGCTCAGACGAGGTTCAAACGCAGTATTATCACCATCAAGTAGGTGTTACGATGATAGTACTTAGCAAGAGAACTCTAGACTTTGGGTTACCCTTTGGCCTTACCATGACCTAAACTACACCTGTGAGTGAGGAGGGAATATCATTATTATAGATAATGTTGGTGACTTGATATTGATGGTGACTTGGTATTTTATGTTGGTGACTTGATACTAATGTCGATTATATTATACTTGGTTCTCTTTTATTTTCTATGGTATTCTGAACTGGTTTCGAACCTTTGATCCTTTGATATTCCGATTATTTAGAGATTATACAACCATTACATGGAGGATTGTACATACGTCATCTGATTGTACATGTGCTACCTGTTATTGTGCTGAACTTTCGACTCTATGGTCAATGCACTTACATCATAGCATGTTTATTTTTCCAAAAGAAATGTCAGAAAAATACATGTGTATATATCTAACATGCATACGCATTCATTTCATCCATCCATAACAGGTACTCATAGATGGGGAAATCTTTTCTTTGGATCTGGTATTTTCTTTTTTGAATTGCAAGTCTTGACTTCTCACCACTCCATGATTAATGGAGTTACTTCTTGGGGAATTGGATGACTTGAAAAAATCATATGGGGCTGTTTATGATGGACATGCATGCTGCAAACCTTGATCCGTGGTTACGGACTCTTGGAAAATCATCGGTTGAAGACTTAATTGAGTTTTGGTTATGAGGATCCCGGAAACAGTCCCAACAAGTGGAAATAATATGATATATGTTGCTTGCGACCGAAGTTGTTGTTTCTCCATGTCGTGTGAGATCTTATTCAAGGCATGGGGTAATTAGTGGATCTCTTCCACAATGTTGGGTTCGTGAGTTTGCTCATCAGCAGCTAGTTCCTAATCTCCAAGTTAATCCATGAGGCAAAGCTCGCCAACAGATATGGAAGAAGCCCGAAAAACGCGTGGATTTATTTGCAATGCCTTACACACTTTCTCTCTTGTTGGAAGTTCAGTGATAAAGCTTTGTGCTTTGGGTCCTCCACCAATAAAACTCTTCCTGATTTAGGTGCAAATGCTAGATGTGTCTCTCCTTCTGGGGCACTTGGTCCTGATATAGAAGATTGCGAGAGGTTGAAGTTCAAAGTCCAGCATTCGTTTGACGTCTTTTTCAAAAGTCCAATTCATGTTTGAAAGATTACTTCAAGACTATTTTCTTCCCTAATGAATATATCTTCCATAAAGTAAAAGATGCTTGGTAATTCAGTATGCAAATTCACTTGGCAAAGCGTCCATCCTATCTTTTGAAAGAATCACCTGTGAATATCATTCATGGGCACTTCTGTCCTATTGTCAAAAGTTGAAAGGCGACGAAGTCCAAGATCCAGGACTCGCTCAATAAAGGAGAATTTGTGGTTAGTCCAAATATTGGGGACCTATAGGTCAGCCATATTTCATATACAGCCGAAGGTATGATCATTCATTCTGAAAGGCGTATCATGAATCTCATGCACGAACAGTGTTCCAGAAGATCATTTCCAACAATTGTTGCCTATTCTAGGTCTTGATAATCAGATGATTAATCAGAAGGAGTATCATTCATATGCTCAGTCAGGCCATTTGGAGCCAGGAAAATCATAAAATATTTTGACGCAGTGTCTGCAACTCTTAACTAGTTGTTTCTCTCCGTTTCTCGAGTTTTCATCAAAGGAAACCAAGTGGATGGATCATTCCATCTCTTATTATTACAAAGATTCGATCTCTATACCAATGTGATAACCATGCAGGGGCACCTGACCATTTAGTTGAAGACAATGTGTCAGCCCGAGGCCAAGTCCAAGACTGGATCAATCCAGAGACTGTTATGTTCACATCAGATTAATAGGGGACTCTATGACTCAATGGTGTCTAGACTACAAAGTGTATCATCAAAAGCAACAAGTCCATACGGAGTCAAGTTTCCTCAACATGGAAATTTCAAATTTCATTTGCATTCTCATTTGTAGACTTTCTTGTTTGTTCATCTTTTGAATGTTAATCATAATGCATTGAACGTGCTTGTCATGAATTAATCCATTCGTTATCACTCTTATTTTTTTTACTATGTTTTTTGTACTCAACTCTTGTTAATAAATAAAAACCTCTAGAGGGGGGGGGATGGCAAACAATTTACCAAGAACCTCAATGCTTTCGAGTAAAAATCTTGCTGATGATGTACAGACATTGTTTCAAATTCCCAAACACCAGAGATATAAGGGAGATATACCCTCGTTAACCCATTTGAGCCTTGAAGTATGTGTTTCTTTTATGTTAAAAAAAACCTCACTTTTAATCTGGGGCAGGGTAGTGTTTAGTTAATCTGATTTAGCATTCAAAACTCATCAAGAGTCCGCATCCAAGGATATAACAATGGTTATCCTTTAAAAGGCTAAGGAAAGTCAAAACCGCAATGATCAACCTTTGTCTATCAACAGTGTGCATCAAAAGAGGATGATACCATGATGGTTATCTCTTGCACACCAGGAGTCCAACAGATGACGATATCGTAATGGTTATCCCTCATCCACCAAGGACTCCTGCAGTCACAATCGCTTCCAATTAATCAAAGTCTTGAGATCACACGATTTGTTCATAAAATGTATGAATAAATAAAGAAAAGAAAAGAAAAAGAAAAAAAGAAAGAATAAGATGTTGCAAATTGAAGAACAAAGTCGTGTGATCAGACACCAAAGCAAAAAGTGAGTGACTGTCATGTCCAAGAAACCTTGTCTTGCACAAAAGTCAAAGTTATGTGGCCAAGGAACTGCAATGGTTCCTCAGCCGTTTCAAATTCCTCTTGAGAGATGAATGCTCGTATCGAGTTATATGAACATAGGAATGGAGAACATCACGGAGAATGGGTGGGAACCAAATAATTTTGAGCCTAAAAATCCTTTTTTCTTAAAACCATGAACCAGGCCATGTTACAACCCTGAAAATTTCTAACTGAACCAGGGTTAATTCGAAAGAAAAACTGTAACGAGAGAACGGTAACCTGACTCCTAGGAGGCTTGCTAAAACTTTTGAGTTGGTATCACTCCATATTTTTACTAAATTTTGTACAAAAAAATTCGATGTTTTGACATATTTTCAATAAAAGTTTTTCTAATTTCAAGACAAGCATATAATTCGCATTAGAATTCTCATTCTTAGGATAAAACATTCTTTGCATATGAACAAGTGCTTAAACATCAATGAAGCTTTTATAATGAGCATCAGATGAACGTTTTGATTGTCTCGAGGGACAAATTGCTTCAGAAATCTATTGAAGAGCAACTCATTTTAAAGATTTATTTGGGGTATGCCTCCTAAGTGATTTCGTTGAGTGAAAGAAGACCTGAAACAGATTGTGTGGAAGTTTTGTTTACCTAGAAATCTTCGTCGAGCAGTGGTGTATTACTTCCAGTTGGTTCGAAGATACACATCGCTTCAAGTATCTATTTGAGAACTAAGCACTTCAAGTTGATAAGCATGGTTGGGTACTAACCTACTTTAAGGATATAGGTCAATTACCTTGAGGAGATGTTATCATCCAAAAACTATGTGAATTTATCATTCCTCTATGTGCATGATTCGAGAAATTGTTTTCCGAGACTCCGTCGAGCAGAGGCAAATAATTCAATGGTAGTGTTCCATTGAGAAAAAAAGGAAGTGGCAGAACTTGATTACCCTAAAGAGAAGAAGTATGTGAATACTCTATTGAGTAAGAGTTCAACCAATATGGGGCAATCAAGTTGAGAAGAATCTCGAGTTTAGCCGATCTGAGGCAATTACACCGATCAATCTCAAAATTTCACCAATCCGGGGCAATTATGTCGAGATTTAAGGAATCTCTCAAAGCATTAAGTAATCATGGTTCATCACCCCAGCGTGGTTGAAAGCACATCCAGGTGTTGCTAGCATGGGGCATTGTTTCAAAGTTCATGATACTGGGGCATGTTATCAGCAGGTTATCTTGAAGGTATAGATCTCAGAAAGTCCTCTTGAGACGAATTATTTAAAGGTCCCTACAGACTGGGGAAAGGCATTATGTAGGGGCATTCCCCTCATTTCCTAGTTGATCAGGTTAAGTCCGTTCGCATGCAAGATAACTTGTGAATCTGAAGAGTATGTCGGGAAGTCGAGATGGTTATCCTCAGCTCGTTAGAAATTTAAGTCCAGAGTGCTGGTCTTTCTTTATCTGAAGTCAATGATCATTATATCCAAGTAAAGTCAGGATCGTTATCCTCAACACAAATTCTCAGGAAGTCCTCTCGGGGTGAAGATTCTTAAAAGTCAATCAATTCGAAACTGTTACGTCGAGATTCAAAAAATCTCTATGTGAGCATGTTGTGTAGCTACACCTGGGGCATCTCACTAGCAATGTGTTGTAGGAACTTTTGCATGCTTGCAGGTAGTCGATGTACTAATGTGAAAGCCGATAGTATTTTTCAATAGGCAGATGCTGATGTTTGAAGTAAAGATCCCCCAGGGGGTCTTTTCAATAACATTTTATGGGATTCCCCAAGTGAAGTCTTTATCCTTTGAAAAGGTTGGATCAACGTTTGTTAGGGCGTCTAGAAAGGGATAATTCATGTTCCCCAGTGAAATTCCCTATGAGTGTGCACCCGGGAGATTTTTGTGCGTCCCCAGTAATAGGATTTATCTTTCCCAGAGAGTCGGTATATCAACTGAACCTTCTTTGTGACTTCTCTTTCTCCCCAGTGTGTCGGCATTGGACTATCCCCAATGTAGTGGTGCCTAGATGTTTTCTTTGATCTCTATTCCGATAGCAGATGATCAATTTCTAGGATTCTCAAGGATATTCATTTTCCCCAGTGGTTGACATCCCTTCTTTCTCAGTGAGACAACTTATACATAACTCATGTTCAGCTGTGCTTAGGTGGATGCAGATCGTTCACAATAACTTGTACTCCCCAATCAAAGTTCTGATGGATTATTCCTAATATCCCTAATGAAAGGTTGCACTCAGCACACTCCCCAATAAATTGATGTATGAACAACTTTTGATCCCCAGCTGAAGTCATGTTATGGACATGATATTCTTGATGGAAGCATTGGCGGGAGCCCTTTTGTCAAGTGTTTTCGATCTTCTCCTGTAAGTCATTGTCCCTGAGGAGTAGTTTCTCCAGAAAGTTGTATTCTCTAGGAAGTTACTATCCCTGAATGCCTGTTACTGAATTTCCCTAGTGATCTCAAAATCAATAGTGGTGTCCTTGCTCCGACAGCATGCTTCGCTCACTCCCAATGAAGCTTGCAAATACGAAGTGTTCTTAGAATGTGAACTGTGGTTACCGGCTACTCATTTTATAATTTATCGCAAACATGCATCATCGCATAGCATTACTCCATAGAAAACTCAAACATGCATGGAACTGTAAGCTAAAACTGTGAACTTATATCCTCAGTGATGTCCCTGCAATCCCTTGATAGGCATGGTGATTTGAAAATCCCAATTTTGATAAGTCCTTTGACATATCCGTATCCTTGTGAATTCTGGTTGTTACTAGTCTTTACTCCATTTGTTGCGATACTAGTTCTTCCCTGGCGCAACGTGTGTAGGTCAGGTGATACCTGTGCTTATTGAAGGCAGGTCCGATACTTGTTTCCTTCCTCAGAATATAGTGTTCTGGTATTTAGAAAAGTTTAGTTGTTATTGGTCTTTGTTTCCTTCCCCGGTGAAGTTGGAGTTGGGTCAATGCCAATTCATTGTAGGGCAAGTCCGCTACTTCTTCCTTTTCTCAGGATGCAGCGTTCTGGCATTATGAAAGGTCTAGTTGTTACTATTTCTTACATTCTTCCCCAGTGGAGTTCAAATTGGGTTGCATCCAATTCTTGGTAAGGCAAGTTCTCTACTTGTTCCTATTTCATAATGCAGATTTCTGGCACTATGTGTAAAACCTAGTGGTTACTAGTCTTTATCTGTTGTTATGTTTCCAGTTCTTCCCTGGCATAACGCGTTTGAATTAGGTCGTAGCCAATTCTTTGTAGGGCGAGTCCGCTACTCGTTCCTATTTTCATAGTGCAACATTCTGGTACTATGTGAAAAGTCTAGTGGTTACTAGTCTTTGTTTTTGTTGTGTTTCCAGTTCTTCTGTGTCACATCGAGTTGATTTGGGTTGATGCCAAATCCTCCTAAGGGAAAGTCCGCTAATTGTTTCCCTTCTTAGATTACAGGGTTCTAGTATTTTGTAAATCCTAGTAGTTACTAGCCTTTATACGTTGTTATGTTTCCAATTCTTCCCTGGCATAACATGTCCGAATTGGGTCACAGTCAATTCTTTGTAGGGCGAGTCTTCCACTCGTTCCAATTTTCATAGTGCAGCATTCTGGTACTATATGTGAAGTCTAGTGGTTACTAGTCTTTTGCTTTTGTTATGTTTCCAGTTCTTCCCTTGCATAACATGTTGATTTGGGTCGATGCCAAATCCTCCTAAGGGAAAGTCCGCTACTTGTTTCCCTTCTCATAGTACAGTGTTCTGGTATTCTATAAAGCCTAGTGGTTACGAGTCTTTATCTGTTGTTATGTTTCCAGTTCTTCCCTAACATAACACGTTTGAATTAGGTCACAACCAATTCTTGGTAGGGTAAGTCCTCTACTTGTTCCTATTTCATAGTGCAACATATTGGTACTGTGTGAAGTCTAGTGGTTACTAGTCTTTGCTTTGGTTATGTTTCATGTTCTTCCCTAGCATACCGCGTTCGAATTGGGTCCCAGCCAATTCTTAGTAAGGCGAGCCCGCTAGTTGTTCCTATTTCATAGTGCATCGTTCTAGTACTATGAGAAAAGTCTAGTGGTTACTAGTCTTTCTCTTCGGTTGTGTTTCTAGTTCCTCCCTGGCACAACAGGTTGATTTGGGTCGATGCCAAATCCTGTTTAGGTTCAAGTCCGCTACTTATTCCTATTTTATATTGCAACATTTTGGTACTATGTTTGAGTCTAGTGGTTACTGGCCTCTTGGAGTCGAAACTCTTTTCGGGCTATCTTTTGGTTTGATACCAGAAGTTTGCCATCCCCAGTGTTGTTACACATGGTCTTAATTCAAAGTGCAATTTTAAAGTTCATGTTTGTATTAAATCACCTTTTACCTTGTCGCTCAAAAGGCTGGAGCCAACCTCATTTTAGGTTAAAGGATGATTGAATAGGAGAAATTATTGTACCCCAAAATTTACCCTCTTCATTTAACCTTTTTGGCTTATAAGTTTTGTCATCATGAACATGCATGCATATCATTGGTTTTAGGGTTACAAGTTTGAGGATCTTTCAAGTGCAATAAACGTAATTTTATGGATGAACCGTGTTCACGGGTGTTATACCCCAAAATTTGGCCTCCTACTTCTCAAGACAATTCACAATTCCACACTCAAGGATTTCATAAGGGTTGACAAGACAAACCCTCTTCTAAGAAATCAATCCAAACTAGGGTTTTGCTCCTCTCAAGTCAGGATGGATTTTTAATGACTCAAGTGGTCATCATACCTAATCATACCTCATCATATGCCTCAAGGGATCACCATGTCAAATTTCAAGCCTAATGCCTTGCCCGGGGCACCATGGCTCGTTTGTGAGAGTTATTATTTGTCATTTGCATATTTTCATTCAATAAAATCATTGGACTTTTGCATTTAAATACTGTGCTCTTCTTTTCCTTTTACCTTATCACCCTTTCAAAAGCTATATGTTCTTACACACACCCACATGATACATTGCAGATTCACTCTGATACTCGTCGATAACAGCTCTGCTATTGCTAAATATGACTTCGATAATCCGATCTACCAAGCCGAAGACAAAAGTGAGGAAGATTGTGAAGTGCCAGGAGAACTTGTCAGGCTACTACAACAAGAAGAACATGTTATATAGCCACACGAGGAGCCAGTCGAGGTTGTGAATCTAGGTACTAACGAAGACAGAAAGGAAATCAAGATAGGAGCAGGTCTTGAAAATAGTGTCAAAGAGAGATTGGTCCAGATGCTGCAAGACGATATCAAGATTTTTGCTTCGTCTTGCGAAGACATGCCAGAGCTAGACATTGACATTGTGGTACATCGACTACCAACAAAAGAATGTTTTCTCCCTGTAAAGTAGACGGTTCGTCGTATGCATCCTGAGATGTCCGAGAAAATCAAAGTCGAAGTTATGAAACAGTTCAATGCCGGTTTCCTAGATGCTACTTCTTATCCACAATGGGTTGCGAACGTGGTGCCTGTACCTAAGAAGGATGGCAAAGTACGTATGTGTGTGGACTACCGAGATCTGAGCAAAGCAAGTCCAAAAGACGATTTTCCACTTCCTCATATTGATGTCCTAGTTGATAACACTACTCAACACAAGGTTTTCTCCTTCATGGATGGTTTCTCCGGTTACAATCAGATCAAAATGGCTCCCGAAGACATTGAAAAGACTACTTTCGTTACACAGTGGGGCACATTCTGTGACAAAGTCATGTCGTTCGGACTGAAAAACGCTGGCGCCACATACCAACGTGCCATGGTAGCTTTATTCCATGACATGATTCATCACGAGATCGAGGTCTACATCGACGACCTGATAACTCGATCACAGACTAAAGAAGAACATCTCGATCATTTGCGAAAACTGTTTGATAGACTGAAGAAATACATACTAAGACTTAATCCTAACAAGTGCACATTCGGAGTCAGATCCGGTAAACTCCTGGGATTTGTTGTCAGTGGTAAAGGTATTGAAGTTGAGCCTGCCAAGGTCAAATCTATTCAAGAAATGCTAACTCCCCGCACTGAGAAGGAAGTCAGAGGTTTTGTGGGACGATTAAACTACATTTCCAGATTCATTGCACATTTAACTGCTACTTGTGAGCCAATCTTCAAGTTACCGAAGAAAGATCAAGTAGTAGAATGGAACGACGACTGCCAAACAAATTTTGACAAAATCAAGGAGTACCTACAAAATCCTCCTATCCTGATGCCACCTACCAAAGGAAGACCTCTTATCATGTACTTGACAGTATTAGAGAACTCAATGGGGTGTGTCTTGGGGCAACATGACGAGTTTGGTCGAAAAGAGTATGCAATATACTACCTTAGCAAAAAGTTTACCGACTGTGAAACAAGATACTCATAGCTTGATTAAACTTGCAGTGCTTTGGCTTGGGTTGCTCACCGACTAAGACAGTATATGTTGACCTACACTACCTTGTTGATCTCCAAGATGGATCCGATAAAATACATATTTGAGAAACCTGCTCTCTTTGGAAGAATAGCAAGATGGAAAATAATCTTGACTGAATACGACATCCAGTACACTACTCAAAAGTCAATCAAAGGAAGTGTAGTAGCCGATCATTTGGCTCATCAAGCCGTAGATGACTATCAGTCTATGCAGTTCAAGTTTCCAGACGATGATATTATGTTAGTCACTGATTACGAAGAACCTGGACCAGACGAAGGACCTGAACCAGGGTCCCGATGGACCATGGTCTTTGATGGAGCCTCAAACTCACTTGGCAATGGTATCGGCGCCATCATTACATATCTTACAGGCGGACACACGTCTTTCACCGCCAGACTATGCTTCGACTGCACCAATAACATGGCCAAATACGAAGCGTTCATCATGGGTATCAAAGCTGTTATTGACTTAAGAATCAAATTCTTGCAAGTGTATGGAGACTCAGCTCTAGTGATCAGTCAGATTAAAGGCGAGTGGTATACGAAGCATCATAATCTCATTCCATATCGAGAGCATGTTTTATGTCTGATCCCTTACTTCGAAGAAATCACTTTCGATGACATTCCACGAGAAGAGAATCAGTTGCCAGATGCATTGGCTACCATGTCATCTATGTTCATGGTCAGATGGGACAACGAAGCTCCCTAAATTATCATTGAAAGGTTCGACGTACCGACATACTGTTGTGAACTTGATACCAAAGGGGCAGAAGAGAAACCTTGGTTCTACGAAGTGAAGAGGTATCTCGAAGATCAGGAATATCCCGCAGGGGCATCGGTCAATGATAAGAAGTTATTAAGAAGATTCACCTCCAAATTATTTCTTAGTAACGACATCTTATACAAGCGTAATCACGATTTGTGCTTACTCCGTTGTGTAGATCAGGAAACAGCAGAGCGAATCATGGAAGATTTACATGAAGGTGCATTCGATACCCACTCTAGTGGAAATACAATGGCTAAGAAGATTCTAAGAGCAGGTTACTATTGGTCCACCATGGAAGCTGATTGTTACCGCTATGTTTGATCTTGTCACAAATGCCAGATATACATAGATAAAGTGCACGTACCTCTAGTCTCATTGAATGTTCTGACTGCTCTGTGGCCTTTCGCAACGTGGGGCATTAACATGATTGGAGAGATCAAACCCACAGCTTCCAACAGACACCGTTTCATCCTTGTTGCAATTGACTACTTTACCAAATGGGTAGAAGCAGCCTCTTTCGCGTCTATTACCAAGAACGTTGTGGCTCGATTCATAAAGCATAATCTCATCCGTCGATACGACGTCCCCGAAAGGATCATCACGGACAATGGTACCAATATCAATAACAAAATGATCATTGAAATCTACACGTAGTTCAAGATTAAGCATCATAAATCTTCTCCCTATCAGCTAAAAATGAACGGCGGAGTGAAAGTTGCCAACAAGAATCTCAAGAAGATCATACAAAAGATGATAGTGACCTATAAGGATTGGCACGAGATGTTGCAATATGCACTCCACGGTTATCGCACTACAATATGAACATCTACGGGCAACCCCCTTCTCTCTTGTGTATGGTATGATACCCTCAACTAGAGTCCTCCAGGACGTAGAGTTGGGCGAAGACGAATGGGTCCAGACTCGCCTCGACCAGATCAACCTGATTGACGAAAAACGGCTCGCAGCCATCTGCCATGGATAGATCTACTAGAAGCGAATGATCAGAGCATTCAACAAGAAAGTCAAGCACTGAGTCTACCAAGTCAGTGATCTAGTAGTCAAGCGCATCATCCTTCCACAAGGTGATCCCAGGGGTAAATGGACTCCCACCTATGAGGGACCATTTTTAGTCAAAACAATATTTTCTGGCGGAGCTATGATACTAAGCACTATGGATGGAGAAGACTTCGCACACCTTGTGAACGCAGACATAGTCAAAAAATACTATGCATAAATAGACCCGCTAGGTTGACCGGCCTATGCAAAAATAAAGGCATCCTGGCGAACCAAAAGGTTTAGTCAAAAGTTAAGGATATATATACAAAAATGTACACCCGACAAGTCGAAAACCTGCAAAGGCGGCTTGGGCAAAAAAGGGTATCCTGGTAGAATGAAAACCCGAAAGGGCGGTCTAGGAAAAAGTTAGGGATTTAAGCGTACGACTATGTATCCTACTTACAAACTACACTACTATCAGAACTCGAGATTCAAATGGCGCAAATTAGTTCAATCACTTTCCTCTAACAGCAAAGAGATGAGATAGTCGAAAATATATGAGCAATAGCATAGTTGAAACTTGACGAGATTGTTTCCACATAGCTTTTTACTATTATGACAACTTCCTCTTACTAGGATATTGGTCTCTTGTAAATAAACTGCCTGACTATAGGCCACTTTTCAAATTCAATGCAAATTCCTTTTCTTTCAATCTTATTATTTTGTTTGCATAAAGTTCAATGTTTGCTTTGAATGATTATATGCATTTGACAATAAACATTTGTTCACAAACATTTGAAAAGCGAACTGTAACACCCCAATTCTACCCAACGTTTATATGAAAATCAGGGTGCGGAAAGTTTCGACAATATGAGGCATTACATTTCATAAATCAAAACCGTCAACTTAAAAAGCATATCATAATGGATACATAACACATTTAATTCCAAGAATTTATAGTAATTATTCATTCATCAAAACTACTTCATATTTATTCAAAACTACGCAGCGGATTTATAATATTTCAAAACCTCAACGGAAAATAGCATCTTTCAAACAACTTAATTCAAGGAACAATTCTCAAGTCTTAACATTCAATAATGCAACGAAAAACAATATAATATCAAATATGCGTTTATTCCCCCCGAGTGCTACGTATCAGAGCGACGACACCATAAGCAACTAAATTCTTTACTCCTCCTTACCTGCACATTACCAATATAAAGGTAACGGCTAACAAAATAGAAAGAGTGAGATATCTTCCAATATAAATAGGTGTATGATAAATAATATATTATGATTGTGCACTTCTGGTATCCTCTCCTAGCCCTTGTGCCTCCTCTTTCTTCAATTGGCTTTCTTTTCTCCCGTAAACCCTATTTTCTCTTATTTCCTTCCTTTAAATACTCCTTAATATCATACTCTATTATTAATTAATTAATTATTCTACTCCTTTAATAATTCAATTATTATTCTATTATATATTTTATTGGCCAATTAAATAATACTTCTCATTCTATTTCTCACATTATAATAAAACTCACTAAATACTTTAATTAATTAATTCCTACTAATAATAATAATTCTCTGACTAAATTGATTATTCACTTAATCCCTTATAATTCTCCTTTTATATCTCTTATAATTAAATCCAACTTATAATAGTAATAATAATAATAATAATAATAATAATAATAATAATAATATTTCTATTAATCCACATTTATTTATAATATTATTTCCAATAATATTCTATAATAAAATTAATTTATCATTAATTAATCTCAACTTCCGATAATTCACTTAATCATCTTAAATCAACTTATAATTTAATTAGTGCTCCTTATAATTCTACTGATAAATCCAACTTCGACTAAATTCCAACTAATAATTTCTTAATAATCCGCTTAAATAATTAAGTGATTTTCCGGGTGTTATACGAACAAAAACAGTAATTGCTACAGGCTCTAGGAATTGAGATGTCGACTAAAGTCACCAATGCATCCCCATAGAGTCACTTTCACAAGAGACACATTCACAGGATCATCAATCCCCACAGAGACATCGCTCTCCCTACAAAGACAAATCTTCTTCAACGAAGTACTGCAATCTTCTCCCAACAGTATTCCAATACTTCAAACCTGATCACGTTAGTCCCCGAGCAGTGATCCTATCAAACTGCATCACGTTAGTCCCCGAGCAGTGATTATATCAAACTTCATCACGTTAGTCCCCGAGCAATGATCCTATCAAACTTCATCACATTGGTCCCCGAGTAGTGATCCTATCAGCCTCATCAACTTCAATGATCCTATCAGCCTCATCAGCTTCAACGATCCTATCAGCTTCACCATGTTACGTCAGTCTCCAAGCAGTAACAGATTATGCTGTATCACGTTGTCCACAACAAGGTCTATACATGAGATCCCCAACTGAATATCTCTCAAATCATCATTATTCTTCCAACAGTAACTTCTAGACTCGAAACTTGGTCAGATAGTGCATTGGAGGAATGTGAATCATCTCTTATTCCCCAGCCAGGGTTTTCAACAACCTCATCTCAAAGAAAAAATCAAAGATCTCCAGCAGAACGTTCCTATCTTCTTAAAGATGGATATGTTTTGAAATACCACAACATCTACATTCATACATCTACATTCATACATCTATATAAAAATCATGACATGTGCATTAATCATAACACTGTCACATACTCATACGTCATAATTTGCATAAGGCTAACCATATCCTGTCAAGATCTATTTCCCCAACAGGTAGCAGCTATTTTCCGAACGGGAGGTCAAAGATTAATACCCGAAACAAGACGGGAGAACTATCCGAATGACCATGCAAGTTATTTCCAGACAACGGATCATGGATCAACACCCGAAACAAGACGGGAAAACTATCCGCATTCTGCCAAGTATTCATCTCAAAAGTAGCCAAGATGAAGGTTTATTCTGGCCCTCTCTTATTATCAATATCTCCGGATGGCATCTTTAAGCCCATCTCCGATATCTCTCTCATCCAAAAGACGAATACAGAGTCTAGCGTACGACTCACTCTCCAGCATCAGCTTTTCCTAATGGCATCTATAAGCCAATTCCGTGCAGCAGCGAGTGCAAATTATCAGGTGTACTCGAGTGTTCAATCATCTTCTACCTTCAGGCCGTGAAATGAAAGCATACCAATCTAACCCTTCCGGTACAAGAAGATTGAACAGGGGAAACTGTTATACCCCAAAATTTTCCCTCCTACTTCTCAAGACAATTCACAACTCCATACTCAAGGATTTCATAAGGCTTGACCAAACAAACCCTCTTCTAAGCAATCAATCCAAACTAGGGTTTTGCTCCTCTCAAGTCAAGATGGATTTACAATGACTCAAGTGGTCATCATACCTCATCATATATGCCTCAAGGGATCACCATTTCAAATTTCAAGCCTTACAAGTCAAGATTGCTTATCTAATTGCTCAGATGGTTGAAAATCAATTATGTTGGACAAAAAGTCAAATGTGGTCAACATATAGTCAAACTTCATAATTTTTGGTCAACATTAATATTTTGAAGTAATATTTATCATTTGATCAAGGGTTGACCATGATTTGTCAAGAAAAAATCAAGATTTGATCAAAAGTCAAAATTTCTAAACTAGGGTTCTTTAGACAAAAGTCAACAGTACTTTGACCAGGCATAACTTTCACATACTTTATCAGAAATTTTTCCACCAAAGCTCATTTTAAAGGGAATTCAATTCTCTATAACTTCATATCTCACAAGCGTTGGCTTGAAAGGCTTCATTTGAAAGTTATAGATCAAAACATTACAGGTCCTTTTTAAAAAGTCAACAAAAAGTCATCTTTTTGCAAAGAAGTGTTCATGAGTATGGAAACTTAAATGAAGATGAAACCAAAAGGGCTGTTTAATAGACATCTTGAGCTTTCTAAAAAGTCTAAGAACACCCAAAAATGTTGAAAATTGAGAAAGATACAAAATGTGCAAATTGAGCATTTTTGAGGAGGTGCATGAAGGAAAATACCTAGCAAAAGCAAATATTTTCCAAATGGGCCTAAGATTTTATGATCCAAACTTTGTTATAATATTATCCATGACATATATGCTGCATAACATGCCTCTTATCCTTTTATTTATTTATTTTTTGAATTAAATAGCTTAAATTCAAATTTAATTAAATAAAATACAAAGATAATTATTAATGCAAGATGGGCTTGATTTGTGCATGTCTTGAGGACCAAGGAAGCCCAAAAAGAGCTGTCAATTTCATGCAAGAAGATTAAGGGAAAGATTGAGCAAATTGGGAAAGATTTCATGCAAATTTCCAATCAAATATTTTTCATTTAAAGGGAACATTTTCTCTTAAATCTTTGACCTATTTCCACTCCTCTATATATACTTAACATCTTCACAAGACAAAGAGGACTTTTGGCCAGCTTCTTACAAGAAATCCTTGCCTCCATAACAACCCTAAAATTTCTCAAAAAATCCAAGAAGTTGGAAAAATCGTGTTTCAATTTGCATCCACTTTCCAGTCATTTCATTCATTCCTTTGTGTTCCTGAAGTTCCCAGGAGTGCATACCAATACTCACACGAGTTCAAAGCACCCAGAACTGTCCTCCTAAGGTTGCTACGGTTTGGTAAAGTGTTGGATTTCAAATCCTTGATTTACACGATATAAGTTGTATTCATGCAGTCATACATGTTTATTATGTTATTCTGAATCGAGTTCATGCATTAGTTTCAAAGTTTGATGCAGGAACTGAAGAACACCATGGCTAGGGAACGAAGTTCTCAAGCTTTCAAATCCATAGTTGTAGGACGTTACAAGCCAAAATAACATCAAATTCGGATCCAAGGGATTATTTTATGTTAGTCTGGGTTATTGTCTTTCGTTTTTTATTTGATTTTGCAGGTTTTGGATATTTGGATGACCAGAGAAGATGATCGGAGTTTCCTTTCTGGTGTCGTTTCCAGAAGTTCTAACTTTTTGATCTCCAAAAGAGGTGTCTCCAGAAGATCCTTCAAAAGCTCCAGCTTCTGGACATCCCCAGCAGTAGAATCTCCAAAGCCCCAGCTTCTAGACCCTTTCCGGCACCAGATCCTCCAGAAGCTCCAGCTTCTGGAAGTTTCCAACACCAGATCCTCCAGATGCTCCAGCTGCTGGACGTCCCCAGCAGCAGAACCTCCAGAAGCCCCAGTTAGACCCTTCCAGATGCAGAACCTCCAAAAGCCCTAGTTTTTGGACCCTTCCAGATGCAGAGCCTCTAGAAGCCCCAACTTCTGGACCCTTTCAGATGCAGAAGCTCCAGCTTCTGGACACTCTCGCAGGATCCTCACCAGAAACTCCAGTTTCTGGATGCCCAAGGCGCGCCACTCACAAAAGGCTTGGCTTTTGTGGCAGCCTTCTTCAGAAGCTCTGATGGAATTTCTTTGCTTATTATTTATTTTTCTACTGTTTTATTTTCTGTTCTTTAATTAATTCAACTAATTAATTAGTAATTAGGTTAAATAATTAGCTTAATTAGGGTTAATTTCACAAATAATTTTCTCCATGCTTTTTTTAATTAATTAACTTAATTAGTTTAATTTAGGTTAATAATTTCCATTAAACTCCTTTTATTAATTAAAGCCAATTAGAACTAGGATTCTTCTTACATTAATATTAATCTTCAAAAATACCAAAAATATTAGGATTTAGGTTTTCACTTAGACCATTTTTTCTTATTTCTTTTGCATTTAAATTCTAGAAAGGATGTATAGGTTGCAAGGTTGTTTTCATTTAATAGCGTAGATTTATATTTCTGCTTTTACTTTCCGCACCCCCTATTATGTATCTTCCCCAAAGCCATGTAATAGCGTAGGACATTTACTTTCCCGCACTTTACATTCCTGCAATTTACTTTCCGCACCCATTAACTGCTAGTAATTAGGCGTGTATGGCAAGATAAAAATCAATCTAGATCACTAATCACAAGATAAATATCTGAATACAACCCACTTTTCACACATGCACCCCCTTAGGGTATCCTCTCTTGTTGCCTTACAAATAATGGTCATGTCACTCGAACGTGGGGGTATCTTAGCACAGTTGCCTACAATATATCATCATAGTCTCTTCGATACAAAGATCATAGTCCCTCGATGACCCTCGATGTTGCCTACGAATACATGATCTCGTCCCTCAATTATTGCCTACGAAAAGTGATGATCGCCCTACAAATATGCTAAGGTATCCCTATATGTTGCCTTCTATGACCGCCCGATGTCCCTTCAAATGTCCCTTTTACATCCAACAAATAAGGTTACCTATCAAACAATGGTATGGGTAGCTTTATTCTAAAGGAAAGCAAAACAACATAGAAACGACCGCTCTGAGTGGGTAAAAATAAGTCTCTTTTGCTTGCTCAGTCAAAACATTTTTCACACCTCACACTTTCAAAAATATTCTTTTTCAAAACACTTTGTATACATTCCAGCGTGAATCATTACAAAGTCCTTTTCCAAAACAAAACATTTCCAAACACTTCGTATACATTCCAGCGTGAATCATTACGATGTCAAAGTGAAATGCCTTTTGAAAAATCTTTTAAAACACACATAAAAAGCAATTAAAGTGAGCTAAGAAATTAAGAGCCCGTAGATAACTACGGATGGAAAGGGTGCTAACACTTTCCCTTTTCATAATCACCTCCCTAACTCATAATCTAACGAAGGTCTTTTCCTGTTCTTTTCGCCTTCCCTTAATTGGATAAAAGAAAAGTCGGTGGCGACTCTTGCTATCCGTAACATTTGCGATAAAACGCAAAACAAACAAGTAAGTTCTCCCACCGTGTTACAACGGGACACTAAAAAATTTATAAATTTTGAATGGAACTTCAGAATTGAGTGGTTCTGGCGCCCAAAATTACGGATCAATACCAGAATTTTATTCTTTGAGCACATACTTGAGTTGAATCGGTTGTCAATTCATCTGACACGCAATATTTAAAAAATCATATCTCCCTCAATTATTATGTGATCGTGATGGGACTACAAATTCCGCTGGCTTCAACTTTCGTTTATATATTGAGTTTGGATTTTGACCAGATGATCCTCTTCTGGGGCGGTTTCCTCAAGGTGCGCAACAAAACTTATACATGTGTCAGATGCCCTTAATGTGAGCTTAAACTTAAAAAATTCATATCTCCTTATCTGTTTGTCTGATCGAGCTGAAATTTTGCAAACGTGGCACAATTTTTTGTTTCAGACATTTTTCGTGTTGGGCCCGATTTCAAATTCCTAACGGATCACGAGGCCTGGTACTATTCACGAAAATTAATCAAATAAAGCCAATTTGGGCCAAATTTTGAGTCCAATTCACTTTAGGCTATTTTTCTCAAGTATAAATCAATTTTTTCTCTCATAACTTGGGGGAATTCATCATTTGTGAAATTTCAACACTAACAACACTCTTCTATTCCCTCTCAATTCTCAAGAATCAAACTCAACCTTTCTAATCATGTTTTCCGAAGAATATTCAACAACATCAAGGTGTCGAGGTTGAAGATTTGAAGTTTTCCTCTCCTCTCTCCCCAAGCATACGCGCTTTTTTCTCCTATTATCTCGCCTCGAGTCTTCGATTTGACATCGGAGACCTCTTCTTCTCGTTCTCCTCTTCGTTTTAACGGTAAGAATTCTTGATTTAAGCACTTTTGCATAATTGATTCTTGAATATGCGCTTTTCTAGAATTGAAAATTAATCAAGGTTTTAGTTGAGGAATTGAATTGAGATTATGGATTAGGTTGTGGAATTTTGATTTGATGTGATCATAATGTTGAAATTTAGAGTTGGATGATCATAAGCGCTTATTGATTAATTGATTTTCATAAGAAAAGTGCTTATTCAAGTGGCTAGTTATTAATGCTATTGACTTGTTTATATGAAACCTTGATTTGCATGTGACTAGCATTAGGATTGAACCTTGGATCATGTAGAAAACCATGTTTTAATAGGTGTAGGTTAGGTGAAATGCTTAAACCATGCTTCCAAGCCAAAATTGCTAAGAAAAGTTGTTGTCACAGAAGAGTAACTAGTTATCCTATATGCAGTAACTGATTACCGTGTGCATTTTAGGCCAAAATTCCAAAATATCAACAGAGTAACTGATTATCCTATAAGCAGTAACCGATTACCTCCACAAGTCAGTAGCTATTGCTTGCAATTTTGAATAGAGTAATCGGTTTTCCTATATGCAGTAACCGATTACCTCATCAAGTCAGTAGCTACTGCTTGCAATTTTGAACAGAGTATCCGGTTATCCTATATGAAGTAACCAATTACTCTGCTGAAATAGAAAATTATATTTTTTTTATTGCTTAGATGCCATGCTTTCTCCAATCCTTCTTCTACCCTTTATCACATATATTTTCCTTGTTATTTTTAACATGTTTGTTAATTATGCAAAGTACTTTGAGGTAGTTTCTGATTACATAATTATCGCTTGTTTATGTGATCAGAAAACTTATTCGGGTTATTATGTTTGATACGGTTTTGCGTCCAGGAAACTTGTTTGCCTTCTCCCTTTGTATCACTTGGTTCTTCAACCAAGGTGGATATTAGAATAGTTTCCCCTAGGACTGCTCGGTTAGGGTAGCTTTGGAGCTTAGACATTAGGATAGTCATCCATGCATGATAACATAGGTAGATATTCCATTTTCATCCTTGATTTAGGGCCACCTTTGTATAATAGAATTAGGGATAGAGCTAGATAGTTCCCCTTAGATGTTTTTCTTCCCCTTTTTCATATTAAGACTAAAACTCTTTCTTTAATCAAATCTCAAAACATGTTAATAAACTTAAATTCCTTTGGCAAGGTAAACACAATCCACCAACTTAATTTTTTTTTTGTCTTCGGACCTTTTTCTATGAAAACATTTTCGATAAAGGTATTTCTTTTCAAATCCAAGCGAGTTGCTAAGTGTGCAAGCGGCAAACATGAATCTTTTGACAAGCTGCAACGCCAAGCACGAATTGCAATCGTCAGGATGAAAAATGGAATTTCTCATAAAAAAACATTGCAACACACCAAATGTTCTGAGGAGAACTACGTAGTGCTTTGATCCTTAATTGCACGAATTGGGTACGTAGGCACTAAAGGTGCACAACCGCGGCAAGCACGACTAAAAAACCTTTCTTTTTAAACATAATACTTTTAATTCATTCAATTTTACCTTAGACATAGGTTATAGATAGATACCCACTCCCTTTAGATAGAAAACAGAAGTGGATACCATAGAGTACTACGGGCTCGTGGGGTGCTAATACCTTCCCCTTGTGTAACTGACTCATTTACCCGATCTCTTGATCGAAAGACCATGATTTCTCCTTCTCAGGTTTACTTGATGTTTTCCTTTCCTCTCGTGGGATAAAAATGTTCAATGGCAACTTCATTGATATTCTATCTAATGATTTCACTAGTAGTTTCAGCCACCTCTCTACCGCTTCTTGGCTCGCCCAGCGACGCACCTTCGCTTAGTGACACATCCTCGTCGCTCGACGACGCAACGTGAATAGGGTTTTCCAATTATGATTTCCTGTATAAACCAGTCCCTAAATTCCTGCAATTTCATCACCTAACTGTCCAAATATCCATGGTTTTCAACATAGATTCCCCACACAACAACTATACAACATTATAGGTATTCTACACACAAAGTTATAGCAAATCATCATGGCAATTTCTTCAATTTCAACACAAAATTTATCAAAACACAACATATCATCCATTCATCAAAACCCCAACAATTCCTTATACACCTCTAAACCCCATATAAATCATCATGACAGTTCACCTTACCTTAGAAATTCTAGCAATTACAACTCTTTCTCCGCGTTCTACCAAAATCTCACTTCGTTCTTCGTGCCCTAGATTTTTTCCTCTCAGCGTTTATTCTAAATTTCACGATCGTTCTCCCCTAACAACTACTCATATTCTTTATTATTAACAATAGGACTCCCTAATATTTTCCCATATTGTCCTCACCAAACCTTCCACCAATTACCGTCTTGCCCTCAATTTTCCTACCTTAATTATCCCTTTATTTTATTAATAAAAATAATTCTAATAATCATTCAATTATTATTAAATAATTATCTAATTATTAAAACACTCCTTACTCATTACCCCGTAACATAGCAACATAACACACATATTATACTCAACAAAACATCACATATTCATCAATAATCCACAAAACTTCTAATAACTCATCAATTCTAAAATTTGGGATGTTACAACTCTCCCCAACTTAAAAAAATTCCGCTCTAAAAATTACCCGAGGAAAACAAAGTTGAGTCTGACTCCTTCCACTTATCCTCACGCTCCCAAGTTAAACTTTCACCACCTGGTCCACCCTACAATATCTTCATTAAGGCAATATATTTACCCTGCAACTGCTTCACTTCACGATCTTCTATTTGCAGTGGTAATGCTTCAATAATCAAGTTTTCTCTCACCTATACATCATTAATTTGAATCATATTGGAAGAATATTGAATGTATTTCCTCAACTGAGACACATGAAATGCGACATGAAGATTTGCATGCGATGCCGGTAAAGTAACCTGATATACCACATCACTTATCTTTTTTGATATCTGATATGGACCAATAAAACATGGTGTAAGATTTCTTGACTTCAAGGCTCTACCAACACCAGTCACCAGAGTGACCATCAATAACACATGATCATCTTCTTGGAATTAAAGCACCTTCCCCCTCTTATCATGATAAATCTTCTGACGAATTTGAAAAGTCGTCATCTTCTCTTGGATAATACTGATCTTCTCAATCATTTCCTGTACAATCTCAGGTCTGGGTACAACACTCTCACCTGACTTATACCAACACAATGAAGTTCTAAACCTCCTACCATACAATGCTTAATACAGTGTCATTCTGATACTATAATGGAAACTATTATTGTAAGTAAAATCAATTAATGGCAAGTGACTATCCTAAACTCCTCCTTGTTCTAGAACACAAGCCCTCAGCTAATCCTCCAAAGACTAGATAGTCCTCCCTGTCTGACCATCCGTCTACAGATGATATGGGGAGCTCAACCTTAGCTTAACACCGAAAGCATTATGTAAACCTGTCCAAAATTTTGATGTAAACCTTAGATCTCTATCTGATATGATACTCGAAGGTATCCCATGCATATTCACAATTTCTTCAATATATCTCGGCTAGTTTGTCAAGAGGATGATTGATCTTCATTGGCAAGAAATGAGCCGACTTAGTCAACCCATTTCACTCGGGAATACTCAAGGTCTGCATAAGACCTGTAGGCTTATGATGTTCAATCTTTGACTTCTGACAAGTCAAACAGGCATACACATATTTTTCAATTTCCTTCTTCATTGTTGGCCACCAAAAACACTTCTTCAAATCTGTAGCACCTAGATGAATACTCAAATCACTTCGGTGTCCTTCCTCAAAAATACTCTTCTTAAGTTCAGGAACATCCGAAACATACTCTATGGCTAAGATTCATCACACCATTTTCATCTACTCGGAACTCACCACCATTACCTTGGTTAATCAATGTTGGTCGATCCACCAAACTCAAATCAGATTTATGACCTTCTCGGATTTCTTCAAGAATTCCACTAGTCTATTTCAACATCCCCATCTTCACACTGGTAAGATTTTCTTCACATACCAAACTCATATCTCTAAATTGTTTGATCAATTCTAACTGCTACACCATAAGCATTAACATGTGCAAAGAATTTCTACTTAATGCATCAGCTAGCACACTTGCTTTACTAGGATGGTAACTCAAATAAAAATCATAATCTTTTAACAGTTCAAGCCACCTCCCGTCCTCATATTTAACTCCTTCTGATCAAACAAATACTTCAAGCTCTTGTGATCACTAAACACTTAAAATTTAGAGCCAGAAAGATAATGTCTCCAAATTTTCAACACGAATACTATGGTTGCTAACTCTAAGTCATGCATAGGATAATTCCTTTCATGAACTCTGAGTTTCCTTGAAGCATAAGCAACAACTTGCCCATTTTGTATTAGCACACCACCAAGACCCATCTTAGACACATCACAATAAACCACAAAAGACTCACTCGAATTAGGCAAAATCAACATCGGAGTAGCCGTCAACCTCTTCTTTAATTCCGTAAAATTCTCTTCACACGCAACATCCCTCACATAAGCTTGACCCTTTCGAGTTAGCTGAGTCAATGGTAACGCTAACTTAGAAAATTCTTCAATGAATCTTTGGTAATAACCCGCTAAACCAAGAAAACTTCGAATTTCAGTTGTAGACTTTGGAGACTCCCATTGCAATACTACATAAAATTTATAAGGATCCACAATAATCCCACCACTAGAAATCATATGCCCAAGGAAACTAACTTCTTTTTTCCAAAATTCACACTTTGACAGCTTTGCAGATAACTTCTTATCTTTCAACACTTGTGTAATGGCAAAAACTATGAGACTAAGCCATTGAATTGACTCAAATCTTAAAGATAACAATAAAGTCGCCACAACCCTTTTATTTTATCCAAAGGACTAGGATAAAGAGAGAATAAAATCCTTAAAAAAACAAGATCAAGGTACGGGGGTTGATTATGCAAAGGGAAGGTTTTAAGCACCCTAAACATCTACGGTACTCCGCAGGAACCTCTTTGAATTTTTTTATGTGATATAAAAGATGTATGTAGAAAATAGATAACGAAGGTGAGAAAAGAAGTATTTTTTTTTACAATTTTGATCTGATAGAACTTCCAATGAGTTCCAGGCCTACATACCAAAAATGTGCAATGTTGAAATAAAAACCATGTAGTTTGGGTAAAAAAGATCGAAATTGGTGTGTTGGTTGATTTTAAGAAGAATAGACATCATCGTAATATCCGAGTGGTAAACATACCTACTACCCATAATTATGAGAAAGTATCATTTTGTCAACTCAAAGCTGAGAATTTAAGCTCGGATTTTCATCAACAAGCATCCTCAACACCAAGCGGAAAACGTCTCACTTCACTACATATTGTAGAAATATAGCGGTTCACATCACTACAAGGAATTGACAAGAATCTAATCTTTTGAGAAAAAGTTTTGGAAAGGAAAGCCACAAAGGGCTCGAAAAAGTTTGAGTGAGGTTATTTGTTTTTTAGTCTTATGAAGAATGGTCAAGGTATTATTAAATGGATTAAGAGTTTATTAAGAAATAGAAGTTTTGAAAATGCACAGACCTAAGTCCGAGTTTTTTATGAAAGCGGTTCGATTTTAGAAAAACAAGAATCCTTTGAAAAAGGGAGAAGATTTTGAAAATTAAAGAATGTGGGAGGAGATGAAGAGGCTAACCTAGGTACAAAAAGTAAAAGGTGAGGGTAAAGAAAGATCTAACCGAGTAGGAAACTTAGTACTTGACATCAAAAAGCCAATACAATATTCCTTGCTTTGGATTACCACATAAGCCACTAATCGAACAAAAATACTAAGTCTCGAATGAACCAATGTCTCAGATGAAATTCATGTCTTCAAGAAAAAATGGGCAGCATAACAACTGTATTTAGGAGAAATCCCCTTGTATTCTTGTATAAACGAATAACCTGCATATAGAAAAAAATAACCCAAGCATAGGCAGAATAACACCAAGATCACAGAATCTCCGAGCTATGGTTGAGGTTCTAATCCTAAGTCCAAAGTCAAACTCCGAGTATAGGGATAGTAACCAAGTCAAAGAACAAACAGATAAAAGTTTTTTAGTGTTTAAGTTATTATTAAGTATTTTCAAAAGGGGAAATAAAACTCAAATGAGCAAATTCAAAATAACAAAAATAAAATGCTCAAGTGAGCAAAGAAAAATTACATGAAATTTAAATGCTAAAATAAAATGCATAAAGTAAAGGGCATAAAATTAAAGGCGGAAAGTAAAATCATAAAAATAAATTTAATTGTTAGTAATTAGTTGTTAGCTGGATGATCATCTTGAAGCTTCCGCATGAACACTTGCCAAAAGCTTGATAGAATCATAGCGACCACACGACAAGTTTCAATTGCTTTTTGTCAAGTATATCATCCATTTTGGAATACTCAAAGATTAAAACATTTGATCAAAGATGATTGAGAATTTCAATTGGACAAAGTTAGTGAAAACTTATCAGAAGCTTGATTAAAATTATAGCGACTACACGACAAGTATCACAAGTGTGGAACCAGAATCAAGACTCAAACAATCTTTTGGGGCTTTTGCAAAACATGAAGTTTATGTCTCCAATTGATCACTTTCTGATTCGGGACAAAGGAAAAAGAATGGGATAAGATGAAGAGGGATGGGATATGTCACAAAAACATCCATGCGTCAGATGAATTCATCCGGTCTAACTTCATCAAAATCAATCAACCATCTTGGTGGATTTGGTCTTTAGACCTATCCACACCCAAGTTTCAATGATGTTGAGGAAATTTATGACTCCAAATAAATCCAAAATTAGAAATGAATATTTAATAATAAAATAATATTAAAAAAAGTGGTTTGAATAATGGATTATTTAATTGGATTTTATTGATGGAATACATAATGGTATCCATGCATCAAAATAAAATTCCCAGAAAATTGCCCAAGGTCAAACAAAGGCCAATAAGTGGTGACAAAAATTTTGGAAATTT
Source organism: Vicia sativa (assembly GCA_021764765.1). NCBI lineage: Eukaryota > Viridiplantae > Streptophyta > Magnoliopsida > Fabales > Fabaceae > Vicia > Vicia sativa. The sequence continues at coordinate 300,713,205 of CM038792.1, read as the reverse complement.
TTAAAAGTCAAAAACTATTTTTTTAAAATAAAGAAAATCGTAAAATAAACCAAAAATTGAAAAAAATAATACTAAAACCAGAAATAAAAAAGTGAGGTCACCAATATTTGTCAAATGACCATTGAATCCTTCCATAATTTTTCCAGAATTTAAAATTATCATAAAGTATTTTTAAATAATTAAATAACTCAAATAAAAGAGAAAAATCATAAAAAATGTAAAATCTAAAAATAAAATTATGAAAAAATAAAAATCAGAAAGAGAATAATTGAAAATATTTTTGTGAGCTTTTTTCATAACTTTTGAGCTAGAAATGAATTTTCTATCATTTTTTGAAGTTTAAAATAAATAAAATATAAAATCAGAAAATAAAATAAAACCCAAAAAAATATGGACTATTAGATCACAGTCAAAATGCGTGAGTAAGCAGATCCAAAGGATCACATACGCTGTGCATGATATGGACCTCCTTGATTTTCACACCGGATTAGGTTTTTAAAAATATGGCATTTTGAAAAAAGAACCAACAAAAAACTCACAAAAATGAGAAAGTTATGCCTTGTGAAGTTGATGAAAAATCATGAAATGACCTATAATATTTTGAAATGTTCAACCACTTTCCAAACACCTTCAAGCCTTGAAACATAGATGGAGGTAAAGTTCACATCCTCAAGATTGTCGTGGAAAATGAATGACCTCGAGGTGATAAAGAATGATCAAGTTATGATCTCTTGAAGTTGATGATCCCAAATTGAGAAATTCATCAAAGACTTGTAATCTTTTGACTTCCCAAGCAACTTTTTTCCAAGAATTTTCTATTCTTACCAATTGAACTAAGTTGTAGTAGACATCCTTAGGTCCATTGTGATCTTTTGAAGTCACACAAGAGATATGAAGTATCAATCTAGAGTGTTTGCAATCTTTGATCTTCAAAACATCTTTTCAACCAATGACATCTTTGAACCAAAGAAGATTCATTCTAGAGATCCTTTTAAGAGACTAATGACTTTGGAATCATTCACAAATCTCACAAATACCAAGATATGGTCCTCAAAAGTCCAAAACCCTAATTCCAAGAGTATTGGTTATGACATGGAGAATTCTTCAACTTTGATGAGCTTCCTTACACATGGAGCATATTCTGATGAGGAGAAATGGTTGTAGATAGTAGGAGGAAACCATAGTGAGAATAAACTCTCCAAATCATTGAGAATTGATGAGAGAAGTTATTGTGATCCAAAGCTCCAAATTAGGCCAACCATTTGAATCATCTTGGTATCTTTGGGTTCTCCTTGCAAGATAGATCATGATGAGCTTTATTAGACCTTGTAAATGATGATAACTTGAGATACACCTCCTGATAGAGCTTGATTATTCCTTGAGAGTTGGGAGAGAAGGCATAGAAATAAACACATGAACCTATATAATTATTGAAGAATAACTTTGGTATCATTCTATCATACCCCAAAATTTGCCCTCCTACTTCTCAAGACATTTCATACATCCATACTCAAGGATTTCACAAGGGTCGACCAGACAAGCCCTCTCCTAAGCAATCAACCCAAGCTAGGGTTTGGCAATTCTCAGACCAAGGTGATTCCCAATATCTCCAATGGTCATCATGCTTCATCATATGCTTCAAAGAATCTACATGTCAAGTTTCAAGCCTTACAAGTCAAGTTTCCTCAAGCAATTGCTCAGATGGTTGAAAATCAGTTGTATTGGACAAAAAGTCAACTGTGGTCAACATACAGTCAAACTTCATGATTTTTGGTCAACATCCATATTTTGAAGTGATATTCATCATTTGATCAAGGGTTGATCATGATTCATCAAAAAAACTCAAGATTTGATCAAAAGTCAAACTTTCCAAATTAGGGTTTTTTTGAAGGAAAAGTCAACAGAACTTTGACTGAGCATAACTTTCTCATACTTTATCAAAAAAATTTCCACCACCTCTCATTTTTAAGAGAATTCAATTCTCTACAACTTCATGTCTCACAAGCTTGGTCAAAAAATGCTTCATTTTGAAGATATGGATCAAAACATTACAGGTCCTTTTCAAAGTCAACAAAAAGTCAACTTTTTGTAAAGAAGTGTTATTGAGAATGGAAACTTCAATTGAGATGAAACCAAAGAGGTTGTTTAGAGGACATCTCGAGCTTTCTAAAAATTCCAAGAACACCCAAAAATGTTAAAAATTGAGTAAGATACACCTTGCACTAGTTGGGCATTTTTGAAGAGGTGCACAAAGAGAAATACTTGTCAAAAGCCAAAATTTTGCAAATGGGCCTAACTTTTCTTGGTTCAAATGTTCATGATGTTATTTGCAAGCTATCTGGGTTGTTTAATTGAGTTTTAAGTGCAGGAATCGGAGTTTGCCATCGCTAGGGTTTATAACTTTGATTTAGGGCTTTCTGACATAAGTAAAATTGGACAAAACTGAGACCACCATCGTGTTCAGGAGACAAAACTCAATCGATTCATGTATTCATAACGAATTTATATTGCTTGTATGAGATTTTGGATTTTTGCAGGGGCCTTAGCGTCGAACCAGACCGACGCTATCCGTTTGAAAATTCAAACGAAGAAGATGAAGTTCTTCGCGCGTGTTTTGGGTTTCCAGAACTCAATTTCGTTTATTTTGTTTTTGTTTCATTTAACTAACACGGCTGCAGGCTAGCTCAGTTGGCAAAGGCAGCACGCGTGTGAGCCCAATGGCATGGGTTCGATCCCTGACGTTGTCACTTTCTTTTTTACCACTTGCAAACTAACCAATTTTACATTTCCTTTTCATATTTTTCTATTTTATTTATTTTCTCTTCAAATATTTTTCTCATGCATTTAAAAATCACCAAAAATGTTTTCCTTTTGCATTTTAATCAGAAAAATACTTATTTAATTTTTGACATTAAAATTAATATTTTTGCATCCATATTTTAATTAATTGTTAATTAATCATTAAATTGACTTTTAATTGCTTTTCCTTATAAAAAACGATCCAAAAAATTCCTAAAAAATTAGTACATCATCTAATTATCATTGCCAACCCAAAAACATTTTTCTTCATTCAAAACTTTCTTTTACTAACGTATTTTTCTCTCATGCGAATTTCTTATATTTTCCGATTATTATGTATCTGCTTACAGGTTGTAATAGTTAGGTTTTATTTTCTCGCATTCTTTTTTCAATATTATGTAACTGCTCATGGGATGTAATAGTTTAATTAGGATTTTACTTTCCGCACTCCAATTATGTAACTGCCCCAAAGCCATGTAATAGCGTAGGACATTTACTTTCCGCACTTTACTTTCCACAATTTACTTTCTGCACCCTATAAATTGCTAGTAATTAGGCGTGTATGGCAAGATAAAAAACAAACATAGGTCACCTCTAAACACAAGATAACATATCTGAATTTAACACACTCTTTTCACACATGCACCCCTTAGGGTAATTCTCTCTCGTTGCCTTTTGAATAAATGGTCAAGTCCCTCGAACGTAGAGGTATCCTAGCACCGTTGCCTACAAACATATCATCATAGTCCCTTCGAATCAAAGATCATGAGTCCCTCGACGTGGCCTACGAAAACATGATCTCGTCCCTCGATTGTTGCCTACGAAAAGTTATGATCGTCCCTTCGAATGTGCTTGGATACTCCTACAAGTTGCCTTCTATGACTATCTGATGTCCCTTCGAATGTCCCTTCTACATTCAACGAATAGGGTTACCTACCAACTAATGGTATGTATAGCACTATTCTAAAGGAACGTAAAATAACACAAAAACGACCATTCTGAGTAGGTAATAAGACTTTTAGTCGCTTGCTCAAACAAAATACTTTTCACACCACACACTTTTGTTAAAGTTCAAACTCTTTTCAAAACAAAACATTTCCGAACACTTTGTATACATTCCTACATGATTCATTACAAAGTCAAAGAGAAATGCCTTTTCAAAACATTTTTTTCAAACACACAGAAAGCACTTTTAAAAATGAGCTAAAAAGCAACTAAGAGCCCGTAGATAACTACGGATGGAAAGGGGTGCTAATACCTTCCCTTTTCATAACCTTCTCCCTTACTCAGAATCTAACGAAGGTCTTTTCCTGTTCTTTTCACCTTCCCTTAATTGGATAAAAGAAAAGTCGGTGGCGACTCTTGCTATCCGCAAAATTTTGCGATAAAAAGCAAAACAAATCTCAAAGTCAGTTCACCGTATTACAGAACTGGCGACTCTGCCGGGGAGACACCCTAAAGAGAGAATACCTTAGGGATTTTTAGATCATTCTTACTACTTTCTGTTTGACTTGCTTGCTTTATCTTTAAGGGTTGCTTGGGTATTATACTTGTGGGAGATCCTACACCCGGATCCAGGTTTCCTTAGGTACGTTAGTGTGACAATTTGGATGTCCTGATACTCCTCATTTCCAAGTTGAGGATAGTATTTGGCTTCTGCGTGGTGTCATCAGCACTAACTCAACTTTTAGAACCTTAATTGACCTATCTTGGCCATTAGAAGGTAGTGAGATGGCCGACTTTGGTGTAGACCGAGGTTGGCTGATACTCGATGCTACGCTCATTAAGATCAGACTTTTGGGATATTTTCGGTCGACCACTTGGTAGTCGTATTGAAATAAACGCCTACGAGAAAGATCAATGATATGAGATTCCTAGAACCCGGTTACTATTATAGGACAGGTTGAACCAACTCAAACTTTTGGTAGGGTAAACACCTATACCTCATGCAAGCCTTAAACCTAGGGTTATTGTGTGATTTGTTTGTGCTTGCTAAACATGACATCATGACATCATCGCATTGCATATCATTTCTAACTATTTCAAGGACCTAGGGATTTATCTTTGCTTTGTTTTGTAGGGATTATGGCTTCTAGAAAGACTATCCGAATAAACTTCATGGGTATACCTTCTCAACTCAAAGAATTGGTTTCAGAGATTCCCGATCATGCTCAGTTCGTCAAAAGACATGGTTATCTACTTGACTTGGTTACCTCCGGTTTTGAAGAAGATATGATGCACGTCCTATTCCAGTTCTTTGATCCGAAACACCATTGCTTTACATTCCTGGATTATCAGTTGGTTCCTACCTTGGAAGAGTTCTCTAAGCTACTTGGGATACCTATTCTTGAACAGATGCCATTCATCGGTTTAGAAAAGGTTCCTAGGTACGAAGACATTGCATCAGCGTTACATCTAAAGCGCTCAGACATTGAAGCCAATTGGGAAACCAGAAGCGGAGTTAAGGGTTTACTTGTTAAGTTCCTGATAAAGAAAGCCCGAGAATTCCTCAAAGCTATGAGTTTCCAAGCATTCAAAGACATATTGGCCTTGCTAATATATGGTTTGGTTCTATTTCCTAACTCGGATCAATTCATAGACGTGAACGCCATCAAGATATTTCTCACTCGCAATCCAGTGCCTACCTTACTTGGAGACATCCTACATTCTCTCCACACTCGTACTATCAAAAGAAAAGGAACTCTCATGTGTTGTATATCGTTACTTTCCAGGTGGTTTATTTCGCACCTTCCCCCATCAGTATTAAAGAACGAACAAAGGTTGAAGTGGTCTCAAAGGCTAATGTCACTCTCTCATTCAGATATCTGTTGGTGCCTTTTCTCTCAAAAGGACTTCACTTTCATTGAGCGTTGTGGAGAATTCCCTAATGTACCACTTCTTGGCATAAGGGGAGGTATCACTTACAACCCTTCTCTAGCTCTACGTTAGTTTGGTTATGCTCGAAGAGATGGTCCTCATGATATGCTTCTCCAAGATATTGTGTTCGACTACAACCACGATCTCCACAATTACCATCGAAGGTTCATACACGCTTGGGGCATGGTAAAGAAGACTGATACCAAGACTTCGGGGCACAAAAATAAGAAAGGGATACATTCGAAGCTCAGTGCTACACAAGCGAGAAGAAGGTACTAGAGTTGACCAAGCTACTTCATGAGGAGCGAAACATCAACGCCTACTTCAACACCAAGAGGAAGCGCCCATAGGAGACCTAGAGCTTTAGGATTTTTGTTCTTTTATTTTCCGAACTATCTTTTTTACTAAAAAAAAAAGAAAGAGAATAAAAAAGAAAACTAATAAAGTTTGTTCATGCTTGTTTAACAAATTTAAATTCCTAAGGTCCTTGAAAACATTGCATTGCATCGCATAAACATTGCATATCATGGCATAACATTGCATAACAGGTACATTGAAGATCGGTTTTCTCATTTTCTCGCAATTTATTTTAGCAGAAATGGCTCTTGAACAGACTGTCAAAGATCTTCAGGCTCAGAATGCTCAGTTCCAGGGAGTGGTTACCAGCTTGGTCCAAGATGATAACACGAATTTATATAACATATTTGACGTAATTTTCATATATAATGTTACTATTTTTATTTAATTATATTACTTTATTTCTGTATTACGTTGGTATTTTCTATGTTTCAGGTATTTGTATTAGCAAAAGTCGAGGAAAAATCGGATTAAAAAGAAAAAGAAATGAAGCAAAGGGGTGATATAGCAAAAATGAGGGGTTAAGAAGGAGAAAACAATTATACAAGCCCACAGCAAGCAGGCCCAGACTAAGCCCAGCACACAAGCCAGCTGCCACGTGGCTGAGGCGGCCGTCTCATCCTCTCACTTCCCTTGGAGGCGCCCGCCTCCTTAGCAAAGTGGGGTCCACCATTTTCCCATGCAAATGTGAGACGCACGTCTCAAGTCAAGGTCCACGTGGAGGCGTCCGTCCCCTTCTCTTAGGGCATATTTGTCTCCACGATCACATTTTGCATACGAAGTTTATGGAATGGGAAGTTACCAAGTGAAGCTATAAATATAAGTTCAAGTTTCAGAGTTAGGGTCGGCAGTTTTACCGAACAACAGTTCTTTCTTTATTTTGCAATTTTATTTCAGTTTTGTACTTTGAATTTATTTTAGTTTTCAGTTTCTTTCTTGAAGTTTTATTTCAGTTTTTCACTGATCTAACCTTACGTTAGATCTAGTGCTTTTTATTCCTTGTCGTATTTCCTTTTCTTTCAATTCAAGAAGTCTCCGAGCAGATCCAACCGACTTGTGGTGGAGTGCTCGTTTATTTCGAAGAACAAGATTATTTCAAGTATTCTTATTTTCAGGTTTTTAATTTAATTATTTTATTTTATATACTGTTGCCTGATATTATTTATTTGATTGTGGAAATGTTTAAATATATCGAATCGTATTATTTATGCATGTCTGAACTAATTAATATGTCTGGCTAAGTCTTTCTGATATTGGTATGTAAATTAATCGAACCAAAGGAATCCTAAATAAACTGGCATAATGTTACGTTGTTAAAAATATTCTTTCTGACTTAGATATCCAATTTAATTTATTAAAAGGTTTAGAAACCAACAGAGCGAAAGTTTGAGGTTAATAAACTGGACTAAGGTTAGAAACCAACAGAGCGAGAGTTTGAGGTTTAGAACCAGATAGTGGATACTAGGTATTATTTTTAAAGACTGCGAAAGCGTTTTAAAACTGATTAAACCTTATTTATTTTCAAAAAGTGTTTTTAAATTCGGCGGGATAGCGAGAGCATACGTTAGGATTTAATTACATGATCCGAATCAATAGAGCGAAAGTTTGAGATAGGATTTTTAGATGAATATTGTTTGCTGAAAGATTTTCTATCAACTTGAGTAATTAGTCAGCGGAAATTCAGATCCCCTTAGGTTAGACAAATTACATATCGATATCTGTTTAATTATTATATTTTCCTTAACCAATATTTTAAAGAATTATTCGCCTTAGCTGTATACCGTAACTTAGGATAACGATAGATCGATTTGTAGTCTTTGTGGGTTCGATATCTTTTAAAACTACGTGATAGGACTGTGCACTTGCAGTCTGCTGATTAATAGACGATAAAGTCGCGATCAAGTTTTTGGCGCCGTTGCCGGGGACTATTTAAGTCGATATTGTTACTCTGGTGTTACACCGTATAGACTAAGGCACCTTTACTACCATGTATAACCCAAATTTTTCCTACGCCCATTATCAGTAAGAATCCCATAGATCCGAACTTGAAATACTGATAGAAAACTTTAATGCTTCACAAACCTACTCTTACCCAAACTACCTCCAAAACTACCAATCCCCATATTTTGAAGAACCACAAGAAACATATAATTTCAACCAAACTTTTCCTCAACCCAATTCTTCCTACAATTATCACACTCAATATTTTGAAGAATCACCAAAACCATATAAATCTGATCTCGAAATATTAATGGAAAACTATAATGAATCATCTAGGATGATAAGTCGCTTCGAGGAGACACAAAAGGAGACTTTAACTTACTTTCAAGACTCTGAAGAATCGCAAGATTTTAATTTCGAAACATCAATGGAAGATTCAGATGAGATGATAACTAACTCTAGGTTAGAGTCTATGATTGAGCACTTTGTAGAGGCACAAATTATCCAAAATGAAGCACAAATTATCCAAAATGAGGAAGTAAGAAAACAAAGTCTTCAAACTAATGAAACCCTTAGCCAACTAACCATTATGGTTGAATCCCTCGCATCTCACACCATTTGCTTAGAGACTCAAATCTCCCAACTCGAACAAAACCTTCTAGGACCTTTACCCGAGGAAGATGTGGATGTTGAAACAACCATTATCGAAAAAATATTTGGAAATCTAGAAAGTGATGATGAGTTTGAAGAGAGTGATATTGTGGCCAAGGAAAGTTCTGACGAGAAAATAGTGGAGATTGAGAAAAATGCACCAACACTGTTCGAAGAAGAGGTTGTAAAAGAGGTAGAGAAGGAAGCACATATTGTTATCTCAAATCACTACATCCCACTGATTCCTTTCCCGAAAATTTTTATGGAAACTCCGGTAGACTCCCAATCTAAAACGTACGTTGCGGTATTGAAAAATATTCATACTAATTCACCACTATTTGAAGTCTTACCTAAAAAGTGAAAATTAGAGGACCATAAAATTAAGGATATAATTACTGTTAAAAGGGTAAGGTTAACTTATGAGGCGATGGATGAAATCACTAAGCCCAAAATTGAAAAGCCTATACTTAGGATAGATCCAGAACCACCACCAAAATTTCGAAAGAATAAACCGCCCTACAGACGTAAGAAAAGAAAAGGTGAGGGATATGTGAGATGGCTTGACAAGTGGCCATGGAAAATCAATGAGTAGTCATTCTAGTTTCTAATTTTAAATTTTCTTTTTTTCTATTTTATGTTAAATTTTAAATTTTATTCGATTCTCGGTTGCACCCTTTTCATCTGATGCGTTTGAACTACTTCCCCATAATTCTGATAATTATACTCAATTAAATAATTCACGTTAATATTTATATTTATAATTGAGTATTATTTTTAATTATCGTATTTCCCGTCTCCTATTAATATACCGAATCAATATTTCCCAATATTTATTCTATTAATTAAAAGGCATTATATATACTAGTATTATATATATATATATATATATATATATATATATATATATATATACAGTATGTAGCATGTGATGAAAAGCTACTCTCCCTAGTAACTTGTTCCGTGTTCCCTCTGGTCACGATGCATCTCTCACTGCCCAAAACATTCTTGAGTTGGCTTTATGACAAGATTCGTGTCATGCATGCTACCTGAGGAGACGGTCGCTTTCAGCTTTGTGTCGCATCCTTGAGACGGACGCCTCCTGCCTTATGTCTGCATGGAGACGCACGCTTCCAGCTGTCCCTCTGTCCCATAAAACATCTTGAGACGTCCGCCTCACGTGTCACCCTTGATTTTCAAATTTTCGAGACGCCCGCCTCATCTTCAGTGGTCCCCACTCACGCGTGATGTCTTTCTGCTTCCTTGACTGATTATTTTGTACGTTTCTTCTTTTTCATTATCCAACATAACTCCTATTCAAATCTTTTCTTCTCCCATAATTACTTCCATTCAACCATTCCATTTCCCACCATAAAATACATTCAAATTTTTCTCTTCATTTCCCAACATCATATTATTATAATTTATTCATCTTAAATTTCATAACACTATAAATACCCATCCTCACTTCTTCTCATTCCACATCCCTTCTCTTATATTTTCTCTCATCAACCCATATTTCTACCTATTTCCTCCTTCATTTCCTTCTCCTATCATGGCTCCACGAAACAATCAACGTCAAGTTAAACCAGACCGACCACCACCCGACCTATCCAATATTGTTTTACGAGATCACGATGACGGCCAACAACACAACAAATACTTAAAATTCTATACCCGTTCGGTCGTCCCTACAAAATATGTAGATTCCGAGTGTTTGGAAACATTAGGAATGACGGATAGCATCACCTTCATGCTCACAACCACCGGTTTACTCGGTCTCTGCACAAACCCGTATCCAACCTTTGAACCACTCATGCTTGAATTCCTTAGTTCTTTCTCCTACACAACACCTACTGACGATCCTTACACTACCGGCACTGCTAACTTCCGCATGTTCAACCAAGAGTATTCTCTTGATCAAGAAAGGGTCGCCGAGCTTTTACATTTCACTCGTGGTGAGAATGTCCATTACAAACCGTTCGACGACGATAGCGATTTCTCTTGGGATCAAGTCGGTTTCTCTATGGAATGATCTAACCGGTCAAACCACGGAAAGTTGGCGCGATCTATATGCTTCCCACATCCATAATCCTGCATTGAGGTACTTTCACCGCATTCTTGCTAACACCATCTTTGGTCGGACCAATAATCACAAGGTCAACCAAAATGAGTTGTTTATCATTTTGCTCTCTCAATGGTCGTCATCAGCGCCGCACCTTTCACCTTTCGACCATATTCATACATGCGTCAACACAGCAGGTACAAACCCATTCGTTTTTGGTGGCATCATCACTTCCCTAGCATTTGCTCTAGGCATTTCCGCCGAGTTATTGTCTTTGTCACAATATATGATGCCAGCAAATCTGCTAGATGTCATCTATTGTCGTGATTCTCATATCATATCTCCTCGACAAGATGGCCGGTACACCTTAATGATAAATCATCGTCAAATACCTGGTGTCGTGTTACCTTGTCCTAATCAAATCGACATCCGTGTCCGCGCTAATTGGCGTTTTGCTCTTGATGCACCTACAGCACAACAACTAGAAAATCCAGATGCTAATTACGCGGCTATGCAAGCTCATATGAATTGTCAAGATCTATTGTTCAACGCCATGCAACAAAACCAAGCTGAGACTTTACGTCTCGTCCAAGATTTACGACGTGAACAACTGGAGTATGTTTTCCGCAATGATCGCAACTTCGAGGCCTTAACTGCTCGCATCGCGGATGCTCTTCATCTCAATGATTCTGATTCCGACAGGTATCAACGACCTCGTACTCGAGGTAGAAGAACAAGAGGTCCAAATTTTCCGAACGACGAGTGATCACCCTTCTCTTTTCTGATTTCTCCTGGTTCTATCGCGTTGAAGACAATGCTTATTTTAAGTTTAGGGGAGTCGGATCATTTCCTTGTTCATTTCTTTTTCCTTTGCTCTCTTTGTAGTATTTTTCCTTTTATTTCTTTTCCTGTATTGCAAATTTCAATTCAATAAAATACATGTTTATGAAAATTTTAATCTTATATGCAAAATTTAGTGCTTATTCGAATTCTTCCTGTTTCTTAAGCCATAACGAAAAATAAATTAAGACGCATTTATTAACATATTCAACTAGTATTGAGGTTGTCTATTTTAAATAAGAATTCGAGAAAAACTTAGCAAAATTGTTATCGTCCTAACACTTTAAAACCCCCAATGTGTTAGATTGATTTAAGTACTTATTATGCCAAAACCTTTACAACTTAGTTTTAAAGTAGCCCCGAGTAGTTTATTAAGCAGTCGGCACCGCCTTAAACGACAAACTACGTGGAGAATCGATGAATATAAGTGATTGATCAAGATTTTTAAAGAAATTTTTTATTAGAAGATGCAATTATTAAGTTAGATGGTCCTTACTAGATCATTTAATCCAACAGTTGCAGAAACTATAAAACATTTATGCAAACATCCATATGAATTGGTTCAGTGGTTTCTGGTGCTGAACTTGGTAGGGCGGACGACGGTCCGATCCCCCGCAATTTGTAATTGGATAAAGGAGTACCAAATATAATTACCAGAACTCCAAGCTAGATTATAAAGATCAAAGTCACTAACCGGTTACTCCACTATGTGCGCGTAAGGTAAAGGGCTTAATGTGATTGCACCAGAATGAAAACGGGTGGAACGAAACGAAAGTATTAGGTCGAGCTATAATTCATGACTTAAATTGGTCAGCAAAAATGGGGTTATCTAGTGTTATTACGATAATTTTGGTGTCGAAGTCTAAATTTGAGTTATCCAACAAAGAAGTGAATTGCAACCTAGTACGAATTGAATTGTGTTATATATCTGCTACGTTTGACATATGCTCAAGTGATTTTCCATTTTTACTTTTTGCTTGAGGACAAGCAAAGATTTAAGTATAGGGGAGTTTGATAACACGAATTTATATAACATATTTGACGTAATTTTCATAGACAATGTTATTATTTTTATTTAATTATATTACTTTATTTCTGTATTACGTTGGTATTTTCTATGTTTCAGGTATTTGTATTAGATAAAGATAAATTGAGCAAAGAAGTAAAATCAAGGAAAAATCGGATTAAAAAGCAAAAGAAATGAAGCAAAGGGGTGATATAGCAAAAATGAGGGGTTAAGAAGGAGAAAACAATTATACAAGCCCTCAGCAAGCAGGCCCAGACTAAGCCCAGCACGCAAGCCAGCTGCCACGTGGCTGAGGCGGCCGTCTCATCCTCTCACTTCCCTTGGAGGTGCCCGCCTCCTTAGCAAAGTGGGGTCCACCATTTTCCCAAGCAAATGTGAGACGCACGTCTCAAGTCAAGGTCCACGTGGAGGCGTCTGTCCCCTTCTCTTAGGGCATATTTGTCTCCACGATCACATTTTGCATACGAAGTTTATGGAATGGGAAGTTACCAAGTGAAGCTATAAATATAAGTTCAAGTTTCAGAGTTAGGGTAGGCAGTTTTACCGAACAACAGTTCTTTCTTTATTTTGCAATTTTATTTCAGTTTTGTACTTTGAATTTATTTTAGTTTTCAGTTTCTTTCTTGAAGTTTTATTTCAGTTTTTCACTGATCTAACCTTACGTTAGATCTAGTGCTTTTTATTCCTTGTCGTATTTCCTTTTCTTTCAATTCAAGAAGTCTCCGAGCAGATCCAACCGACTTGTGGTGGAGTGCTCGTTTATTTCGAAGAACAAGATTATTTCAAGTATTCTTATTTTCAGGTTTTTAATTTAATTATTTTATTTTATATACTGTTGCCTGATATTATTTATTTGAATGTGGAAATGTTTAAATATATCGAATCGTATTATTTATGCATGTCTGAACTAATTAATATGTCTGGCTAAGTCTTTCTGATATTGGTATGTAAATTAATCGAACCAAAGGAATCCTAAATAAACTAGCATAATGTTACGTTGTTAAAAATATTCTTTCTGACTTAGATATCCAATTTAATTTATTAAAAGGTTTAGAAACCAACAGAGCGAAAGTTTGAGGTTAATAAACTGGACTAAGGTTAGAAACCAACAGAGCGAGAGTTTGAGGTTTAGAACCAGATAGTGGATACTAGGTATTATTTTTAAAGACTGCGAAAGCGTTTTAAAACTGATTAAACCTTATTTATTTTCAAAAAGTGTTTTTAAATTCGGCGGGATAGCGAGAGCATACGTTAGGATTTAATTACATGATCCGAATCAATAGAGCGAAAGTTTGAGATAGGATTTTTAGATGAATATTGTTTGCTGAAAGATTTTCTATCAACTTGAGTAATTAGTCAGCGGAAATTCAGATCCCCTTAGGTTAGACAAATTACATATCGATATCTGTTTAATTATTATATTTTCCTTAACCAATATTTTAAAGAATTATTCGCCTTAGCTGTATACCGTAACTTAGGATAACGATAGATCGATTTATAGTCTTTGTGGGTTCAATATCTTTTAAAACTACGCGATAGGACTGTGCACTTGCAGTCTGCTGATTAATAGACGATAAATTCGCGATCACAAGGCCAAGAAGATCTGAAGAAGCTCATCAACAAGAAGAAGAGAGTCATTGGTGTTCTCAACATGGGCAGACATCACAAAGGTGGTCCTAAAGTGGTCAGCCGGATAGAATTCTCAGACAAGAGTGTCGAAACTGAGGGAAGTGTCAAGGGCAAGAAAGAAGACCAGTATGAACCTGAGAACAAGGCAGAAGGGTATGAGAGCGAGCAGTATTCTTTTGATGGTGACAAGTACAAACAACTTGAAGACCGTTTGAATGCTGTGGAAAATCTGAAAATGCCCGGGCTGAATTTTGATGACTTGAGTCTTATTCTTGGTGTGGTGATTCCTCGCAAGTTCAAGGTTCCTACTTTTTCCAAGTATGATGGCATCTCTGGTCCGAAGTTGCATTTGAAGTCCTATGTTCAGAAGGTCAATCCTCACACTGATGACAGGAAGCTGTGGATCCATTTCTTTCAAGAAAGTTTGTCCGGAGCTCAATTGGAGTGGTATTATCAGCTAGAGAATACCTACATTCATACTTGGAGTGACTTAGCAGAAGCTTTCTACAAGCAAAACCAATACAATGCTGAATTGGCACCCACTCGCATGCAACTACAAAGCATGTTTATGGGTCGTGATGAGAAGTTCAAAGAATATGCTCAGAAATGGAGAGATCTAGCAGGCAGAGTTCAGCCACCCTTGTCCAATAGGGAGTTGGTTGATATGTTTATGGGAACACTGACAGGCCCATTCTTCAATCATCTGATTGGAAATTCTTCATCTGGATTCACCGAGTTGATATTGACAGGAGAGCGCATTGAGGCTGGAATCAAGAGCGGAAAGATTCAGGTAGAGTCATCCTCAAATGCTGCGAAGAGATCTTTTGGTGGTAAGAAAGAAGCTAATGCTGTGTATGGTCAGAAAATCTGAGCCAAGACTGACTGCGCTCAATCTGTGGGGGAAGTTGTGATCTCCAATCCTACATCAGCAAAACCTCAGCGAGACAACGCGCGTAACCAGAACGCGCC
Organism: Vicia sativa; assembly: GCA_021764765.1. Taxonomy (NCBI): domain Eukaryota; kingdom Viridiplantae; phylum Streptophyta; class Magnoliopsida; order Fabales; family Fabaceae; genus Vicia; species Vicia sativa. The sequence goes on along the minus strand of CM038792.1, from coordinate 300,698,053 downwards.
ACAGAGATAGTTTACAAAGATCAACATGCCATTGTCGCAAGCCTTGCGACACATGTTGAAAGCAGAGCTGATTACCTTGAGGGATCCTCCTCAAAACATCAACACTTCCTCTCCGAGATATCATCCTAATGCCAAGTGTGCTTACCACTCCAACAGCCCAGGGCATAACACTGATGATTGTTGGGCTCTGAAGAACAAGATTCAAGACATGATTGAAGCTAAAGAGATTGAGTTTGATCCTCCTGTTGAGACTCCGAATGTGATCAACGCACCTATGCCTAACCATGACAAAAGTTCCAATGCTATTGACAAAAACTCTTATGTTTTTAACATACATGACTTGACTATTCCTCTGATGACTGTTAAGAAGAATTTGCTGCAAGCCGGTGTCAATCCAGGATGCCCAAGGAATTGTCGTTGGTGCCCATCTGCACCTGATGGTTGTGCTTAGTTGAGAAGACGTATTCAGTGCATGTTGGATAACCGCGAAGTGCTATTTCTGTAACCTTCACCTGTGGAGAATCTGTGTGAAGACTTGTCTAAGAATCTGAAGATCGAAGATGTGAGCGAAACTGTACCAGAAGTATGGGATACCTTGGGGAAGCCAAGTGGGAAGTTTGATTACATAGTGAAGTATACTATTCCCGAAAGCTACAAACTTCCTATTGAAGATGTTAAGGCGACCGGATGGGGAGACGATTTCCCAGAAGACTATGCTGATGTTAACACAATAAGGATTTCCTCTGCTGATCATGTGCCTAGAGTGGCGCCTCTCATAATTACGTCTCCCAGACCAGTTCCATATTCCTCCGACAAAGCTATACCTTGGAACTATGGAGCTGAAGTTTACTATCATGGCGTCATGCAAGACCCTCTGACCATTGAGGATATTACAATTGAAGCTACCATTCCTGACATTGACAACATCACTGGATCAAGCAAGGTGACCAGAACAGGAAGAGTGTTTTCTCCGGAGATCTCTCCTCCAAAAGACACTATGACTCTAGCTCGCATTCCAGCTATTCAATCAGTTCTCAAAGCTAGAGGGAAAGAACCAGTAACTCATCCTCCTCAGACAGAAGTACCAAGGGAAGTTGCTGAAGATACCTCCAAACGAGAAATGGAGGAAATTCTGAAGATAATCAAGAAGAGTGACTACAATGTTGTGGAACAGTTGGGACAGACTCCATCCAAAATCTCCATGTTGGCTCTACTATTGTGCTCTAAGGCTCATGCTAAAGCCTTGGTGAAGTTTCTGAAGAATGCTCACGTCTGAACACTACCACCGATCGGTTTGAAGTTTGTATTGCTAGCACGGTACCAACAACGATCTAGGTTTCTCGATCTTGATTTGACCTCTGCCGGAAGGAAACACAACAAAGCCTTGCACATCTCTGTTGAATGCAAGGGCATTACATTGTCTCATGTTTTGGTAGATACTAGTTCTGCTCTGCATATCCTACCGAAGAGTGCTTTTGACCGACTTGATGTTGAAGGATTTGTCTTGAAGCCCAGCGACATAATTGTGAGAGCTTTTGATGGTTCTAAGCGAACGGTACTTGGAGAGCTCATTCTGCCTGTTAAAGTCGGTTCCCAGACTTTCGACTCCACTTTCTTTGTCATGGACATCCGTCCAGCTTACTCTTGCCTACTTGGACGCCCTTGGATACATGGGGCAGGCGCTGTTATCTCTACCTTGCATTAGAAGCCTAAGTACCCAGTGAAGGGGAAAATTGTTACAGTATGTGGTGAAGATGAATACATGGTCAGTCATCTGCAGTCATTCCGATATCTCGAGATGGAAGGTGAATTCTTTGAGACTCCCTGTCAAGCTTTCGAGACAGTTCCAAGAGTCATGCCTGTTGACTCTCCTGTTACTCCTGAAGTTACACAAGTTCTGCCTAGGATGGCCTCGCTGAAGGATGCTAAAGCTGCAGTTGAAGAATGAGGTAGTACTATTTGGGATCAGCTCCCTGATCTTCCTTTCAAATCTGACAAGACTGGTTTAGGCTTCACCATCAAAGGTCAAAAGATGATACGCCGCGGACGAGCCGGCCAACTTCCCTTCCGCATCAACAAAGATGGAGTTCATGTTATAGAAAACGATGACAACGACTTCGACATCAGCAAGTGGATCTTCCCAACTCCCGACAACGGACTCAGCAATTGGAAGACTGAAGACGTCATACCAATCTCCTTTAGACAGGAGTATTTGCTTTCGTTTTCTGTTATGCTTTTCTCTGTTTTGAACAATAAACTTTAAAATCCTAGTGCCTTGCCTGGGGCATCATGGCTCATTTGTGAGGGTTATTATCTGTCATTTGCATGTTTTCATTCAATAAAATCGTTGGACTTTTGCATTTAAATGTTTCTTTCTTTTCTTTATCACCCCTTCAAAAAGCTATGTGTTCTTACACACACCCACGTGATACACTACAGATTCACTCTGAATCTCGTTGATAACAGCTATGCTATTGCTAAATATGACTTCGATAATCCGATCTACCAAGCCGAAGATGAAGGTGAGGAAGATTGTGAAGTGCTGTCATACCCCAAAATTTGCCCTCCTACTTCTCAAAACATTTCATACATCCATACTCAAGGATTCCTCAAGGGTTGATCAGACAAACCCTCTCCTAGACAATCAACCCAAACTAGGGTTTGGCAATTCTCAGATCAAAATGGACTTCCAACATCTCCAATGGTCATCATGCCTCCTTATATGCTTCAAAGATTCTCCATGTCAAGTTTCAAGACTCACAAGTCAAGTTTCCTCAGACAATTGCTCAGATGGTTGAAAATCAATTGTATTGGACAAAAAGTCAACTGTGGTCAACATACAGTCAAACTTCCTAATTTTTGGTCAACATCCTCATTTTGAAGTTACATTAATCATTTGATCAAGGGTTGATCATGATTCATCAAGAAAACTCAAGATTTGCACAAAAGTCAAACTTTCCAAATTAGGGTTTTTCAGTGAAAAGTCAACTGAACTTTGACTGAGCATAACTTCTTCATACTTTCTCAGATATTTTTCCACCACCTCTCATTTTGAAGGAAATTCAGTTCTCTACAACTTTATGTCTCACAACAATGTTCAAAAAATGCTTCATTTGGAAGGTATGGATCAAAACATTACAGGTCCTTTTCATAGTCAACAAAAAGTCAACTTTTTGTTTTGAAGATTTATTGAGCATGGAAACTCCAATTGAGATGAAACCAAAGATGTTGTTTAGAGGACACTTAGATATTTCTAAAAAGTCCAAGAACACTCAAAAATATGGAAAATTGAGCAAAATACACCTTGTACAAGTTGGGCATTTTTTAAGAAGTGCACAAAGAGAGATACTTGTTAAAATCCAAAATTTTGCAAATGGGCCTAGTTTTTCTTCATTCAAACTTGTTCCTTAGACAATTTGGAACATCCAAGCCCAATGCCACAAATTTTAGCTTTATTTTTCTATTTAATTTGGATTTTATTCATTTAAATACAAATTAAATTAAAAAATAAGGTATAAAATCAAAATTAAATGCAAAATTGATTTTTCTCTCATACTTGAGATCCAAGTAACTCACACAAGCTGGCAAATTTCGAAATTTGCATAGATTTGGCAAGAATTTGATTGAAATTTGATCAAAAAAGGAAGATTTGATCATTATTTGTATTGATCATTATTTGTTCTTCAAATCAGCCCAAAATTCATCCACTATAAATGTACAATGCATATCACATGAACAAGGACAGAAAAATTGCCTCAAGGAACCCTAACCTAAGTCAAAAAAATCGTGCTCTTCAAGCAAGTGGCAGCCCTAGTTCCAGCTTGATTCAATTGATTTTGAGCATTCCATCACATTCCTTGGAGTCTTTGGAGTCGATCCAGACCTTTACATCATTCAAAAACATCAAGAATCAAGCAATCTCGATTTCGGTTTGTCTTACTTTTTTCAAAATCGAATTCTGATTATCATGCGTTTTAACATGTTTTGATGTTTGTTTTGTGTTTAGAACAAAGTTTGCAAGCTATCTGGACAACCCAATTGCATTTTCATGGCCTGAATCGAAATATACCATTGTCAGGGTTTTCTGAACCGATTTAGGGCTTCCTTAAAACGGAAAAATTGGACCAAATGAATGCCACCAGTGTGTTTAGAATTCAATTTGCAATCGATTCATGTACTCACAACCATTTATATTGCTTGTATGGAATTTTTGAATTATGCAGGGGCCATAGCGTCGAACTTAGCCGACGCTAAGTTTCCAGAAATTCAAACGAAGAAGATGATGTTCTTCGCGCGTGAATTTGAATTCCCAGGAGGTGATTTCGTTTAAAAACAATGCGTTCCGTTTTCTAAACACGTGGACGCTCTAGCTCAGTTGGTCGTGGCAGCGCGTTGTGAAGCAAGGGACCCCGGTTCGATTCCCAGCCATGGCAATTGATTTTTACAAGTTAGAAAACTAACATATATTTTTCTATTTTCTTATTTTCTGTAATATTTTTTCATTCTATTTAAGTTATCTTCAAATATTTTTATCATGCATCTAAAAAACACCAAAAATATTTAATTTTTGCATAATCATCAGAAAAATGCTTATTTAATTTTTAATATAAAAATTATTATTTTTGCATGCATATTTAATTTAATTGCTAATTAATCGTTTAAATGACTTTTAATTGTTTTTAAATTATCAAATCAACTCCAAAAATTACCAAAAATTTATCTTATAGTATTTATGTCATTATTAACACACAAAAAATTTCTCATTCAAAAATACTTATTTTTACTAACATTTTCTTCTTATGCAATTTTCTCGTATTTTCCGATTTTGTATCTGTTCGCAGGTTATACCGTTTCAGACGATTTTTCTTGCTTTTCTTTTTCAATTATGTAACCGCCTATGGGATGTAATAGTTTAATTAGGGCTTTTATTTTCCGCACTCTCATTATGTATCTGCCCCAAAGCCATGTAATAGCATAGGACTTTACCTTTCCGCACTTTACATTTCCGCTATTTACTTTCTGCGCCCTATAAACTGCTAGTAATTAGGCGTGTATGGCAAGATAAAATTGGACATAGATCACTTACAATTTCAAGATAACGTATCCGAATTTGACACACTCTTTTCACACATGCACCCCTTAGGGTAATTCTCTCTCGTTGCCTTTGCGAATTCAAATGGTCAAGTCCCTCGAACGTAGAGGTATTCAAGCACCGTTGCCTCTAAAACAAATCATCATAGTCCCTTCGATACAAAGATCATAGACCCACGATGTCGCCTACAAATACATGATCTTGACCCTCGATTGTCGCCTACGAAAAATGATGATAGTCCCTTCGAATGTGCTAGAATACTTCCTACTTATATGACCATCCGATGTCCCTTCGAATGTCCCGCTTACATCCAACGAATAGGGTTACCTACCAACTAATGGTATGGATAACACTATTCTAAAGGAATGTAAAATAACACGAAAACGACCATTCTGAGTAGGTAATAAGACTTTTAGTTGCTTGCTCTATCAAAATACTTTTTGCACCTCACACTTTTGTCAAAGTTCAAACTCTTTTCAAAAAAACGAAACATTTCCAAACACTTTGTATACATTCCTACATGAATCATTACAAAGTCAAAGCGAAATGCCTTTCAAAACATTTTTGTCAAACACACAGAAAGCACTTTTTTAAAATGATCTAAGAGAAACTAAGAGCCCGTAGATAACTACGGATGGAAAGGGGTGCTAATACCTTCCCTTTTCATAACCTTCTCCCTTACTCAGAATCTAACGAAGGTCTTTTCCTGTTCTTTTCACCTTCCCTTAATTAGATAAAAGAACAAAAATCCCTTACGGTGGCGACTCTTGCTATCCGCACACTTGCGACTCCAGCTCGCATTCCAGCTATCTCTCCAGAACCGGAAGAGTATTATCTCCAGAAATCTCTCCTCCAAAAGACACTGCGACTCCAGCTCGCATTCCAGCTATCCAACCAGTTCCCGAGACTAGAGGGAAAGAACCAGTGACTAATCCTGCTCAGCCAGAAGTACCAAAGGAAGTTGCTGAAGACACCTCTAAACAAGAAATGGAGGAAATTCTGAAGATCATCAAGAAGAGTGACTACAATGTTGTGGAACAGTTGGGACAGACTCCGTCCAAAATCTCCATGCTTGCTCTACTCTTGTGCTCTGAGGCTCATGCTAACGCCTTGGTGAAGTTTCTGAAGAATGCTCACGTACCGCAAGACACTACTACTGATCAATTTGAAGTTTGTATTGCTAGCCTGGCTGCCAACAACGGCCTAGGCTTCTCTGATGCTGATTTGACTCCTGCCGGAAAGAAACACAACAAAGCTTTACACATATCTGTCGAATGCAAAGGCACTACATTGTCTCATGTTTTGGTGGATACCGGTTCCGCTCTGAATATCCTTCCGAAGACTACTTTTGATCGACTTGATGTTGAAGGATTGGTTCTGAAGCCCAGTGATATAATTGTGAGAGCTTTTGATGGTTCTAAGAGAACGACTTGGAGCTCATTACACTGTTTAAAGTTGGTTCCTAGACTTTTGACTCCACTTTCTTTGTCATGGACATCCGTCCAGCTTACTCTTGCCTACTTGGACGCCCTTGGATACATGGGGCAGGCGTTGTTACCTCTACCTTGCATCAGAAGTCGAATGCAAAGGCACTACATTGTCTCATGTTTTGGTGGATACTAGTTCCGCTCTGAATATCCTTCCGAAGACTGCTTTTGATCGACTTGATGTTGAAGGATTGGTTCTGAAGCCCAGTGATATAATTGTGAGAGCTTTTGATGGTTCTAAGAGAACAGTACTTGGAGAGCTCATTCTGCCTGTTAAAGTCGGTTCCCAGACTTTTGACATCCGTCCAGCTTACTCTTGCCTACTTGGACGCCCTTGGATACATGGGGCAGGCGCTGTTACCTCTACCTTGCATCAAAAGCTGAAGCACCCAGTGAAAGGGAAGGTTGTTACGGTATGTGGCGAAGAAGAATATATGGTCAGTCATCTACAGTCATTCTGATACATCGAGGTGGAGGGTGAATTCTTCGAGACTCCCTGTCAAGCTTTCGAAACAATCCCCAGAGTCATGCCTGTTGACTCTCCCGTCACTCCCTGAAGTTGCTCAACTTCCGCCTAGGATGGCCTCGTTGAAAGATGCTCAAGCTGCAGTGGAAGAAGGAGGTAGTACTATTTGGGGATAGCTCCCTGATTTTCCTTTCAAATCTTCCAAGACTGGTTTAGGCTTCACCATTAAAGGTCAGAAGATGATACGCCGCGAACGTGCCGGCCAACTTCCTTTCCGCATCAGCCAGAGCGGAATCCATGCTAAAGAAGACGATGACAACGACTTTGACATCAGCAATTGGATCTTCCCAACTCCCGACAATGGACTCAGCAATTGGAAGACTGAAGACGTCATACCAATCTCCTTTAGACAGGAGTATTTGCTTTCGTTTTCTGTTATGCTTTTCTCTGTTTTGAACAATAAACTTTAAAATCCTAGTGCCTTGCCTGGGGCATCATGGCTCATTTGTGAGGGTTATTATCTGTCATTTGCATGTTTTCATTCAATAAAATCGTTGGACTTTTGCATTTAAATGTTTCTTTCTTTTCTTTATCACCCCTTCAAAAAGCTATGTGTTCTTACACACACCCACGTGATACACTACAGATTCACTCTGAATCTCGTTGATAACAGCTATGCTATTGCTAAATATGACTTCGATAATCCGATCTACCAAGCCGAAGACGAAGGTGAGGAAGATTGTGAAGTGCCAGGAGAACTTGTCCGACTACTACAGCAAGAAGAACGAATTATACAGCCACACGAAGAGCCGATTGAGGTTGTGAATTTGGGTACTGATGAAGACAGAAAAGAGATCAAGATAGGAGCGGGTCTTAAGAACAGTGTTAAAGAAAGTTTGGTTCAGATGCTACGAGACTATATTGAGGTTTTTGCTTGGTCATACGAAGACATGCCGGGTCTAGACATTGATATTGTGGTACACCGACTACCGACAAAAGAAGGTTTTCTCCCAGTAAAGCAGAAGGTCCGTCGCATGCGTCCTGAGATGTCAGAGAAAATCAAAGCCGAAGTTATGAAGCAGTTCAACGCCGATTTCTTAGCTGTTACTTCCTATCCACCGTGGGTGGCTAATGTGGTGCCTGTGCCTAAGAAGGATGGCAAGGTACGAATGTGTGTGGATTACAGAGATCTGAACAAAGCGAGTCCGAAAGACGATTTTCCCCTTCCTCATATTGATGTTCTAGTTGACAACACTACTCAGCACAAGGTTTTCTCCTTCATGGACGGTTTCTCCGGTTACAATCAGATCAAAATGGCTCCTGAAGACATGGAGAAGACTACTTTCGTTACACAGTGGGGCACTTTTTGTTACAAGGTTATACCGTTCGGACTGAAGAACGCGGGCGCCACTTATCAGCGTGCCATGGTGGCATTATTTCATGACATGATTCATCACGAGATAGAGGTCTACGTCGACGACATGATAGCTCGATCACAGACTGAAGAAAAACATCTTGATCATCTACGGAAACTGTTTGATAGGTTGAAGAGGTATAGACTGAGACTTAATCCCAACAAGTGCACCTTTGGAGTCAGATCCGGTAAACTCCTAGGGTTTGTTGTCAGTGGTAAAGGTATTGAAGTTGACCCCGCCAAGGTTAAATCTATTCAAGAGATGCCAGCTCCCCGCACCGAGAAGGAAGTCAGAGGTTTCTTGGGCCAATTGAACTACATTTCCAGATTCATTGCACATCTAACGGCTACTTGTGAGCCAATCTTCAAGTTGTTGAAGAAAGATCAAGTAGTGGAATGGAACGACGATTGCCAGATTGCTTTTGACAAAATCAAGGAGTACCTACAGAATCCTCTTATCCTGATGCCGCCTGCCGAAGGAAGACCTCTTATCATGTACTTAACAATATTAGAGAGCTCAATGGGGTGTGTGTTGGGGCAACATGACGAGTCTGGTCGAAAAGAGTATGCAATATACTACCTTAGCAAAAAGTTTACCGACTGTGAAACAAGATACTCACAGCTCGAGAAAACTTGCAGCGCTTTGGCTTGGGCTGCTTGCCGACTAAGACAATATATGTTGACTCACACTACCTTGTTGATCTCTAAGATGGATCCGATAAAATACATATTTGAGAAACCAGCTCTCTCCGGAAGAATAGCAAGATGGCAAATGATCTTGACCGAATACGACATCTAGTATACTTCTCAAAAAGAAATCAAAGGAAGTGTAGTAGCCAATCATTTGGCTCATCAAGCCGTAGATGACTATCAGTCTATGCAATTCGAGTTTCCAGACAAAGATGTTTTGTTAGTTACTGATTGCGAAGAACCAGGACCAAACGAAGGACCTGAACAAGGATCCCAATGGACCATGGTCTTTGATGGAGCCTCAAACGCACTTGGCAATGGCACTGGCGCCATCATTACATCTCCTACAGGCGGACATACTCCTTTCACCGCCAGATTATGCTTCAGCTGCACTAATAACATGGCCGAATACGAAGCGTGCATCATGGGTATTAAAGCTGCTATTGACCTAAGAATCAAATTCTTGCAAATGTACGGAGACTCAGCCTTGGTGATCAATCAAATTAAGGGCAAGTGGGATACGAAGCATCCGAATCTCATTCCATATCGAGAGCATGTTTTGAGCTTGATCCCCTACTTCGAAGAGATTACTTTCAATCACATTCCACGAGAAGAGAATCAGTTGGCAGACGCATTGGCTACTATGTCATCTATGTTCAAGGTTAGATGGGACAACGAGGCTCCCCAGATCATCATTGAGAAGTTTGATGAACCAGCATATTGTTATGAGCTTGATACAGAAGAGAAACATGGGTACTACGACGTGAAGAGGTATCTTGAGACTCAGGAATATCCCGCAGGGGCATCTGTCAACGATAAAAAGTTCTTGAGAAGATTTGCATCCAAATTCTTCCTCAGCAACGACATTTTATACAAACGCAACCACAACCTGTGCTTACTCCGTTGTGTACACCGGAAAATAGCGAAACATATTATGGAAGAGTTACACGAAGGCGCATTTGGTACCCACTCCAGTGGACATACGATGGCTAAGAAGATTTTGAGAACGGGTTACTATTGGTCCACCATGGAAGCTGATTGTCACCGCTACGCTCGATCTTGTCACAAATGTCAGATATATGCAGACAAAGTGCATGTACCTCCAGTACCTCTGAATGTTCTAATAGCTCCTTGGCCTTTTGCAATGTGGGGCATTGACATGATTGGAGAAATCAAGCCCACAGCTTCCAACGGACATCGTTTCATCCTTGTGGCAATTGACTATTTCACCAAGTGGGTAGAAGCAGCCTCGTTCGCATCTGTTACCAAGAATGTCATGGCTCGATTCATCAAACATAATCTTATCTGTCGATATGGCACTCCGAAAGGATTATCACAGATAATGGCTCCAATCTCAACAACAAGATGATCACTGAACTCTGCACGCAGTTCAAAATCAAGCATCACAACTCTTCTCCTTATCGGCCTAAGATGAATGGCGCAGTGGAAGCCGCCAACAAGAACATTAAGAAGATTATACAGAAGATGACAATGACCTACAAAGATTGGCATGAGATGTTACCATTTGCTCTTCATGGTTATCGCACTACAGTACGGACATCAATAGGGGCAACCCCTTTCCCTCTTGTATACGGTATGGAGGCAGTCCTACATATTGAGGTTCAGATACCGTCAACCAGAGTCCTCTAGGACGCGGAGTTATGCGAAGACGATTGGGTCCAGACTCGCCTTGACCAGATTAATTTGATTGATGAAAAACGACTCGCATCCATTTGCCATGGACAGATCTATCAGAAGCGAATGATCAGAGCCTTTAAAAAGAAGGTCAAGCACCGAGTCTACCAAGTCGGTGATCTAGTAGTCAAGCGCATCATTCTTCCACAAGGTGATCCCAGGGGAAAATGGACTCCCACCTATGAGGGACCGTTTGTAGTCAAGACAGTATTTTCGGTGACTATGATACTTAGCACCATGGATGGTGAAGACTTCCCACACCCTGTGAATGCAGACATAGTCAAAAAATACTACGCATAAATGAGACCCGCTAGGTCGACTGGCCTATGCAAAAGTAAGGGCATCCTGGCGAACCAAAAGGGTTCGGGCAAAAGTTAAGGATATATAAAAAAAAAGGTACACCCGGCAAGTCGAAAACCTGAAAAGGCGACTTGGGCAAAAAAGGGTATCCCGATAGACTGAAAACCCGAAAGGGCGGTCTAGGCAAAAGTTAGGGATTTAATCGTATGACTATGTCTCATCCCGATCACCCACTTCCAGACTACTACAATCAGCATTCAAGATTCAAATGGCGACAATCAGTCTACTCACTTTCTACTGACAGCACGGAGATGAGATAGTTGAAATATATGAGTACTAGCATAGTTGAAACTTAACGAGATTGTTTCCGCATAGCTGTTTTACTTTTCTTATATACAAACTACTTGGCCATACGCCACATTTCAAATAAATACAAGTTTCCTTCTCTTTACAATTTTCACTGTTGTTGTTTGCATAAAGTCCAACGTTTGCTTTGGATGATTATATGCATCTGACAATAAATATCTATTCGCAAACGTGCGAAAAGTGAACATGCAAAAGTAATTACTACAGGCTCTAGGAATTGAGATGACGACGAAAGTCACCGAAACATTCCCCTGCAGAGCACAATCCCCACAGAGATGTCACTCATTACCCGCCTTCCCCAGCGGAGTTCACTTTTTCCTCCACTAGTCCAGACATTCCAAGCTTCATCACGTTAGTCCCCGAGCAGTGATCCCGATCAGCTGAACTCTATCACATCAGTCCCCGAGCAGTAACATTTCATCTCCAGCAGAGGTACTTATCCCCGGCAGAATATCTCTCAAACAATCGTCATTTCCCCAGCAGTAGTAATATACAAACTTGAAACATGATCAGATAGTGCATCGGAGGAAACCTACATCTTTTATTCCCCAACCAGAGATTTCGACGGGCTCCAGATCCTTCTAACCCGGCCTCCCGGCAGTTGTCAAATGCCCTCCAGCAAGATCTACACGCAAGATCCCCAGTAGAGTACCTCCTAGATCCTCCCCAGCAGGGTCTATGTGCAAGATCCTCAACAAGCATGTCTCTCGACCCCTACTAGCCTCAACAATATCTAGGCCCGAAACTTGGTCAGATAGTGCATCGGAGGAATCAAAATTATCTTTCTTCTCAGGATTTCCATCCACTTCATCCTCAAACAGAAGTCAGGAATCCTCAAGCAGAATGTCCGCATCTTCTTCAAGATGGATATGTTTTGAAATACCACAATATCTATCATTTCATACATTACTCATGAAAGTCATAATTTGTGCATATGTCATTCATATACATTGTCATGCATCATAATCTGCATAAGACTAACAATATTCTATCAAAGTTTCTCTTGTTTTTCCAAAGCAGGTGAAAATCACTTCTGAAACAAACTGGTCCAAGATTAATGCCCGAAGCCAGACGGGAAAACTATCTGAAAGACCGCCCTAGTTGTCCTCCGACAATTGGTCCAGGATTAATTCCCGAAGCCAGACAGGAAAACTATCTGAAAGACCACCCTCGTTGTCCTCCGACAACAGATCCAGGACTAATACCCCGAAGCCAGACGGGAAAACTATCTGAAAGATCACAAGTTATCCTCCGATAACAGGCATTGGATCAGTATCCGAAGCACAACAGGAAAGCTGTCCACCTTCTTGCCAACTATTATCCCCTCAGAGTAATCGGTACGAAGATGTATTCTGACTCTCTCTTATTATCAACAGCGACTACAGAGTCTAGCGTACGACTCAGTTGCCTTGGATGGCATCTTAAGCCCATCTCCGACTACTTGTCAACATTTCTCCACTTTCAGAATGCTGCATATTTGGTTAAAAAACCAATACAAACCAATAACTTCATTCAAAGACAAGCATAGAGTCTAACGTACGACTCCCTCTGGATGGCATCTTAAGCCCATCTCCATGCTCCTCTCACTTCAAGAGCGTCTACAGATCCTGGTGTACGGCTCACTCCCTAACATCGATCTTTCTAGATGGCATCTTAAGCCCATCTCCGTCAGTTCTCCTATTCAAACAACAATCTCGAGTCTAGTGTACGACTCATTCCCCAGCGAAGTCTCCAACTTCTCCAAATGGCATCTGTAAGCCCATTCCCGCATCATCAGCCAGCAGCGAGTGCAAATTTTCAGGTGTACTCGAGTGTTCAATCATCTTCTACCTCTAGGTCACGAAAGGCAAGCACGCCAATCTAACCCTTCCAGTACAAGAAGATTGAACATGGGCAGCTGTCATACCCCAAAATTTGCCCTCCTACTTCTCAAGACATTTCGTACATCCATGCTCAAGGATTCCTCAAAGGTTGATCAGACAAAACCTCTCATAGACAATCAACCCAAACTAGGGTTTGGCAATTCTCAGATCAAGATGGACTTCCAACATCTCCAATGGTCATCATGCCTCCTCATATGCTTCAAAGATTCTCCATGACAAGTTTCAAGCCTCACAAGTCAAGTTTCCTCAGACAATTGCTTAGATGGTTGAAAATCAATTGTATTGGACAAAACGTCAACTGTGGTCAACATACAGTCAAACTTCCTGATTTTTGGTCAACATCCTTATTTTGAAGTCACATTCATCATTTGATCAAGGGTTGATCATGATTCATCAAGAAACCTCAAGATTTGCTCAAAAGTCAAACTTTCCAAATTAGGGTTTTTTAGTGAAAAGTCAACTGAACTTTGACTGAGCATAACTTCTTCATACTTTCTCAGAAATTTTTCTACCACCTCTCATTTTGAAGGAAATTCAATTCTTTACAACCTCATGTCTCACAAGAATGTTCAAAAAATGCTTCATTTGGAAGGTATGGGTCAAAACATTACAGGTCCTTTTCAAAGTCAACAAAAAGTCAACTTTTTGTTTTGAAGATTTATTGAGTATGGAAACTCCAATTGAGATGAAACCAAAGAGGTTGGTTATAGGACACTTAGAGCTTTCTAAAAAGTCCAAGAATATTCAAAAATGTGGAAAATTGAGCAAAATACACCATTCAGAAGTTGGGCATTTTTGAACAATTGCACAAAAGGAGATATTTGTCAAAATCCAATTTTTTCCAAATGGGCCTATAATTTTATGATCCAAACTTGATCATAATATTATTTGTGACCTATTGATGCCTTACCATGACAGCTTTCTATTTTATTGATTTATTTTTTAATTTAAAACCATTTAATTCAAATTTAAATTATATAAAATATGAAAACAAGATATATTTTCAAAAGGATTGGATTTTTATCAAGCTTGAGGTCCAAGATAGCCCACAATACTTGCCAATTTCGTGATAGCTTGCATATGGAAGAGAAAATCAAATTTTCTCCAAAATTTGATTTTATTTGAAAGGAATTTATTTCACATTGAATACCCAATCCTTTTTCACTCTCTTTGCTCTCACATTACACTCTATAAATACCAAGCAAGCTGCACAAGACAAGACACGAAACCCTAGCCCTTACAACAATCACTTTGCTAAACTTTTTCTCAAAGTTGCAAAAATCGAATTTCAAAATCCAGCCCGTTTCAAGGAGTTCTAAGCACTCAAACGTGTTCCTTGATATCCCAGCAATCAAAACCGACTCTTACTCGAAGTCAAGTCGCTCTGAATCGTGTCATCTAGCTCTCACCGGTTTGGTAAATTACTTGAATTTGATTTTTGTGTTTCATGCATTATTAATCGTTCTTGTTTGTTTGTATAGACTCAGGGCACTCATTAGACCATGAATGATCCATCTCATGCAAGCTTAGACGTAGAAAACTCGACTTGCCATTGTTAGGGCATTTGGAATTGTTTGATTCAAACTGACCGATACAGGCACTTTCAAGAGAAACAGACACCACCATTGGATTCAGAATGCTCGATTTAGGGGGGTAGGGTATCCCTTGGCTTTTTATTTCCGCGTATTGCGAATTGAAATTTGCTTGCGGAGAAGCGACCGGAGCTAGGGCTCGGCGTCGTTGGAGTTGAACCGTGAAGCATGCGAGGGTGATTTCTAATTCGTTCGTTCATAAGCAGCGGGGTCCACATGGTTGACTTTGTTTTGAAACATATCCAGGACACGTATTCGTTTATAAACAATTGTTTGTAATTCCATGACACGAAGTACACGTTGGCGTAGTGGTTAAGGCGTTGGCATGTAAAGATGCTCTCCAAGGTCTCCAGTTCGATCCCTGGAAAGACCAATTCTTTTTCTCTTTTGCAAAACTAACTCTTTTTTTATATATTTTTTCTTTAATATTTTCCATGCATTTTAATTTATATTCAATAATTTTTATCATGCATCTAAAAAACTCCAAAAATATTTATTTTTTGCATAATCATCGGAAAAATACTTATTTAATTTTTAATATAAAAATTATTATTTTTGCATGCATATTTAATTTAATTGCTAATTAATCGTTTAAATAGCTTTTAATTGTTTTTAAATTATCAAATCAATTCCAAAAATTACCAAAAATTTATTTTATCATATTAATGTCATTATTAACACAAAAACTTTTCTCATTCAAAATACTTATTTTACTAACATTTTCCTCTTATGCAATTTTCTTAGTTTAGATTTTGTATCATTCACGAGTTATACCGTTTGGATGATGATTTTTCTTTTCTTTTCAATTATGTAACTGCCTATGGGATGTAATAGTTTAATTAGGACTTTTATTTTCCGCACTCTCATTATGTATCTTCCCCAAAGCCATGTAATAGCGTAGGACTTTACTTTCCGCACTTTACATTTCCGCAATTTACTTTCCGCACCCTATAAACTGCTAGTAATTAGGCGTGTATGGCAAGATAAAATTGGACATAGATCACTCATAATTCCAAGATAACATATCTGAATTTGACACACTCTTTTCACACATGCACCCCTTAGGGTAATTCTCTCTCGTTGCCTTACGATTACAAATGGTCAAGTCCCTCGAACGTAGAGGTATTCTAGCACCGTTGCCTTCAAAACAAATCATCACAGTCCCTTCGATACAAAGATCATAGACCCACGATGTCGCCTACGAATACATGATCTTGACCCTCAATTGTCGCCTATGAAAAATGATGATAGTCCCTTCGAATGTGCTAGGATTACTTCCTACAAGTTGCTTTCTATGACCATACGATGTCCCTTCATATGTCCCGCTTACATCCAACGAATGGGGTTACCTACCAACTAATGGTATGGATAGCGCTATTCTAAAGGAACGTAAAATAACACGAAACGACCAATTACGAGTAGGTAATAAGACTTTTAGTTGCTTGCTCTATCAAAATACTTTTTGCACCTCACACTTTTGTCAAAGTTCAAACTCTTTTCAAAACGAAACATTTCCGAACACTTTGTATACATTCCTACATGAATCATTACAAAGTCAAAGCGAAATGCCTTTTCAAAACATTTTTGTCAAACACACAGAAAGCACAATTTTAAAAAGTGATCTAAGAGCAACTAAGAGCCCGTAGATAACTACAGATGAAAAGGGGTGCTAATACCTTCCCTTTTCACAACCTTCTCCCTTACTCAGAATCTAACGAAGGTCTTTTCCTATTCTTTTCACCTTCCCTTAATTGGATAAAAGAAAAGTCGGTGGCGACTCTTGCTATCCGCACATTTGCGATACAAAAATCTCAAAGTCAATTCACCGTATTACAGTACCCGATGGGTGTTTAAGAACAAACTTGATGAGAATGGTCTAATTGTTCGAAACAAAGCAAGGTTGGTTGCCCAAGGCTACACAATCAAGAGGAAGGAATCGACTTTGAAGAAACATTTGCTCCGGTTGCAAGGTTAGAAGCTATACATCTTTTACTTGCTTATGCTTGTTCATTAAATTTTCAGCTTTTTCAAATGGACGTCAAAAGCGCATTCTTGAATGGATACATCAATGAAGAAGTCTATGTCAAACAACCTCCGGGATTTGAAGACTTCAAACATCCTACACATGTCTTTAAGTTGGGAAAGGCTCTTTATGGCTTAAAGCAAGCACCAAGAGCATGGTATGATAGACTTAGCAATTTTTTGTGTGAAAAAGGTTTCGAAAAGGGTAAGGTTGATAAAACTTTGTTCATTAAGAAAATCAAAAGTAACACTTTATTAGTTCAAGTCTATGTTGATGATATCATTTTTGGACCAACTAACAAAGAAATGTGTGAGGAATTCTCATTGATGATGCAAGGAGAATTCGAGATGTCTATGATGGGAAAGATGAACTACTTTCTTGGACTACAAATCAAGCAACTAAAAGATGGAATCTTCATCCACCAATCTAAGTATTGCAAAGAATTATTGAAAAAGTTGGATATGGACAATTGTAAAGCAATGAATACTCCAATGGGCTCCGGTACATATGTTGATCAAGATGAATCCGGTACTCCAATTGATATTACAAAATATCGAGGTATGATTGGTTCCTTATTGTATTTGACGGCAAGTCGTCCTGACATAATGTTTAGTGTGTGTCTTTGTGCTCGCTTTCAAGCAAATCCAAAGGAATCACATCTCATGGCAGTTAAAAGGATCATGAAGTATCTCAAAGGAACAACCAATGTCGGCTTATGGTATCCTAAAGGTAGTATTTGCAATTTAATTGGTTATTCTGACGCGGATTATGCAGGTTGTAAAACTGATCGTAAAAGCACAAGTGGTACCTGTCACATTCTTGGAAATGCATTAGTATCATGGGCTTGTAAAAAGCAAGCATGTGTTGCTCTTAGCACGGCCGAAGCAGAATACATAGTAGCAGGTAGTTGTTGTGCACAAATTCTTTGGCTCAAGCAACAACTCCGTGACTACGGACTTGATATCGGATGCATTCCTCTTCGATGCGACAATACAAGTGCTATCAATATTACAAAGAATCCCGGTCATGCATTCAAGAACCAAACATATAGATATTCGACATCATTTCCTCCGTGATCATGTACTTCAAGGAGATGTCGAAGTCACTTTTGTGGATACTCATAACCAACTCGCAGATATCTTCACAAAACCGCTTGCTCGAGAACCATTCTTCAAAATCCGAAGAGAACTTGGTATTTTGGATGAAGGTGATCTCTAAATGTTTCTCATAAGGTGCACGTCTTAATTTTTTCTTCAAAAATTTATGTTTCAGTACACTCTGCTTCTACTCCTTCTTTTATATGTTTTTATTTGTTAAAATATTTGTGTATATATTGTTTGTACAAAACTTTTCCTTTCATAACAATTTCTTCAAGTTTTTGGCAATATCTGCACATGGAACCCGGTTCCCATAATGGTCGGAACCGGTTCCTGGTTCAATTTCCAGAAACGTTATTTTTAACAAAAAGCCAGGAACCGGGTTCCCTATAGTGCAGAACCGGTTCCCAGCACGCAGACTTGCCACACGCCCCTTTTTCCAGGCTGACACGCGTTTTTGTGTTCAATAATTATTATTTATTTTACGTTTTTGTGTAAAAACATAAGTGTTTTTAATTAGTTTTATGTCATAGTCAACACATTCATCTCTCATTCCAACTTCATCTTCCTCCTCTCAAACCCTTCCACCTCCATTAACACACCTCATAAAAGCTCTAATATCTCTTTTTCTTCACCAACATCTTAATACCCACTACTCCAAATCACTATAAAATTACTTCTCCTTCCATATACCATACTCAAATATCCCAATCTCTCATTATTCCGAAAATCCCAAATCAAACCCTAACTTTCAGATTTCTCAAAAATCTCCATGGGTCCTAAGAGAGCTACCAGGTCCAGCAAGGGAAAGGCTCAGGTTGAAAAAGAGTCTTCTAACATTCATCCTCAGACCATCAAATCCAGAAGGCTCACCTTCAAATCTCGTAATTGGAAGGTTCTTAAAGCTAAGTTTTGTAAGCTTCATACCTTCCCTGCTCATAGCTTTCTGTTTCCTGCTCAGTTGGCCTCTGCTGGGGTTGCTAGGTTTATAGGTGACAATGGTGAAGTGTTTCCTGACCTTGTTAGAGAATTTTATCACAACTTAAAACTTATCCCTGATGAATTTGGTGATATTACTCTAACCTCTCATGTTCTGTCAAAGAAAATCTCTTTAACCGTTGAGGAATTTGGTGAATTATTGGGTATTCCGCATGAAGGTTTGGTTCTTGTTAATGGTGTTATCCCACATGATTGGCTACCATACAATAAGGTAGAGGTTTTTATCAACATGTGTAGGCCAAACCAGCAAAATACTGCTCGTCAACAACTTCTCTCGTCGTCTAACTTGTTTGGCTCAAATCTCTCTGTAAGTGACAGAATGCTTCACCTTATTATTGCCTATATCCTCGTTCCAAAGAATTCTAACCACTCTCGTATCACTGAGTTTAAATTAATGGTCCTTAATGCATTGAGACGTCGTTGTTCGGTTAATTGGGCACTTTCTATTATGTACCATATGCAACTTATGGAATCTCTAGATGGTGGTTTACCATATGCTCGAGCCATTTCTCACATTCTGGAAAATGCTGATGTTAACCTTCAACGGGAAGTTATAAGAATTCAAGGAGATAAGGAGGCTATTACAAATGCCACCGCTCTTAAGAACACCGGAATCATTCTTGATGCAAGAGGTCACTTTTACTACCAAGAGGATTTCGAACCAACGATCCACTATGTCGCTCAACCTCCCGAAGGCGACTACACCATAGACATGTTGTTTAATCAAATGCAAATCTTTCAAAGACATGTGGATGGTCGCTTTAAGAAAATGCTTCCGTACGACGACAACTACGTAATGTCCAAAGAACTCAAAAGCTTATTCTTGATCACCTTGAAAGAAAAGAAGTTCAAGAGGAAGAGGAATCCGGAAGTGGAAGTGGTAGTGAAAGTGGAAGTGAAGATGATGGTGATGAGATGAATGAGGATGAAGACTAAAGACTTAATTTTAAATTCTATGTTATTTCTTTCATTTTCGTGATGTTTAGGTTTCGTATGTTTCGTTGTTATATGCGTCCTTAACTTATGTTGTATCGTACAATCCGTTATGTTCGTGTTTTAGTGTGTGGTTGTGTTTAAAATTGTTTGTGTGTTTTTAAAATTTGTTACACTCTTTTTCCCCATCCTTTTTTATGTTAACAAAGGGGGAGAAGAATATGCATATGTGTTGTTTTGTTTCAAAGAAATTGCAGGCCAAAATAACTATCATAAACTCACTCCAAAATTTAAAGAATCATGGACTTAGGGGGATCCTACAATTTAGGGGGAGCCTTGCATTTGCTTAACATTTTTGCTACACAAAACAACATAAACATTTCAGGAATTGTTTTCAAGACTTGGTTGTCATCATCAAAAAGGGGGAGAATGTAATTGCAAGCTTCTCAAGTCATGTTTAAAGCCTTGGTTTTGATGAAGACAACATGGATATCAACATTCAAAGGATGTGAAAAAAGCTTATCAATATCATATAAATCCTTTTACAAGTCTTGAAGATTAGAAGAAGAATTATTAAAGAAACAATAATGTCAAAAGGTATAAATAATTCTTAAACGTGAATATAGATGTTCACAAATATGCATTCATAATCATATACATATCCCACATTTTTAACAATAAGAAAAACTATGTTTGAAATCTTTTTCAAAAAGAATTTTTGAAAATAAACTTTTAGGAACCGGTTCTGACCTAACAGGGAACCGGGTTCCAAACTTGTTCAAAAACACTTCCGGAATTTGTACAGGAACAGGTTGTACCTATAGGGAACGGTTCTGCGTGTTATTTTGAATTCGAGTTAACGTTCACTAGGAACCGGTTCGCTGGTCGGAACCGGTTCAATGAACCGACTGATTTTCTTTTGTTTTTTGAACATGATTCAAATGATATTCTTTCATGATTGCATTGCATCTTTTCATATCAAATGACATGAATGAAGAGGTATTTGTGACATTATAAATAGTGCAGATTTTTCAAATTCAAACTATCTTCTTCAATTAACAATTTTCATCATTCAAATTTTCATATTCTTACAAACTTTCAAGTGTTCTTACAAATCATAATTTTGTGAAACTTGCCATATACATTTTCATTAAGAAATCATTACAAGTTTCATACATTCATTTGTGAACATTTATAATCATTGCTTGAGAATTGTTTCTTTCTTGAAGAAGAAGATCAATCAAAGATTGATATTGCTCTCCATCTCTTTCAAATAAACTATTGTATTACAAAAGGAAAGTATTCCCTTACTATCCAGGATTGTTGGAAGTAAGTGTTGTGATTTGAAGAGGATTGTTCTTCATTCACATTAGTGTTTGTTTGACCTTAAAGGTGTTAAGAACCTTTGGTCACCCTATAGGTTAGATAGTAAGCATAGGCTGTACAATCATTCTAAACTATAGTGAAATCTCTTTCTCAGTGTTCTTTACTTTTCCGCATTTATCTTTTTCATCACCATAATCAAGAAAAGATAAGATATAAGTCAAAAAACTTCAAACACTTTACCACAAAAATTACTACAAGTATTCTCATAAAACCGAATAAATTTTTATACACCTAATTCACCCCCCCTCTTAGGCACTCTTAGACTTACAGAGAAGACTACTTTCGTTACACAGTGGGGCACATTCTGCTACAAAGTCATGCCGTTCGGACTGAAGAACGCAGGCGCCACTTATCAGCGTGCTATGGTGGCATTATTTCATGACATGATTCATCACGAGATAGAGGTCTACGTCGACGACATGATAGCTCGATCACAGACTGAGGAAGAGCATCTCGATCATTTGCAGAAATTGTTTGATAGACTGAAGAAGTACAGACTAAGACTTAATCCTAACAAGTGCACCTTTGGAGTCAGATCCGATAAACTCCTAGGATTTGTTGTCAGTGGTAAAGGTATTGAAGTTGACCCCGCCAAGGTCAAAGCTATTCAAGAAATCCCAGCTCCCCACACCGGGAAGGAAGTCAAAGGTTTCTTGGGACGATTGAATTACATTGCCAGATTCATTGCACATCTAACTGCTACTTGTGAGCCAATTTTCAAGTTACTGAAGAAAGATCAAGTAGTGGAATGGGACGACGATTGCCAGATTGCCTTTGACAAAATCAAGGAGTACCTACAGAATTCTCC
The DNA here is from genome assembly GCA_021764765.1 of Vicia sativa. Lineage (NCBI taxonomy): Eukaryota > Viridiplantae > Streptophyta > Magnoliopsida > Fabales > Fabaceae > Vicia > Vicia sativa. Next base: position 300,675,822 of record CM038792.1, on the reverse strand, counting down.
TATCCTGATGCCACCCGCCGAAAGAAAACCTCTTATCATGTACTTGACAGTATTAGAGAACTCAATGGGGTGTGTGTTGGGGCAACATGACGAGTCTGGTCGAAAAGAGTATGCAATATACTACCTTAGCAAAAAGTTTACCGACTGTGAAACAAGATACTCACAGCTCGAGAAAACTTGCAGCGCTTTGGCTTGGGCTGCTTGCCGACTAAGACAATATATGTTGACTCACACTACCTTGTTGATCTCTAAGATGGATCCGATAAAATACATATTTGAGAAACCAGCTCTCTCCGGAAGAATAGCAAGATGGCAAATGATCTTGACCGAATACGACATCTAGTATACTTCTCAAAAAGAAATCAAAGGAAGTGTAGTAGCCAATCATTTGGCTCATCAAGCCGTAGATGACTATCAGTCTATGCAATTCGAGTTTCCAGACAAAGATGTTTTGTTAGTTACTGATTGCGAAGAACCAGGACCAAACGAAGGACCTGAACAAGGATCCCAATGGACCATGGTCTTTGATGGAGCCTCAAACGCATGCAATGCGCGCCATCATTACATCTCCTACAGGCGGACATACTCCTTTCACCGCCAGATTATGCTTCAGCTGCACTAATAACATGGCCGAATACGAAGCGTGCATCATGGGTATTAAAGCTGCTATCGACTTGAGAATCAAATTCTTGCGAGTGTATGGAGACTCATCTTTAGTGATCAGTCAGATTAAAGGCGAGTGGGATACGAAGCATCCGAATCTCATTCCATATCGAGAGCATTTTCTGAGTTTGATCCCCTACTTCGAAGAGATCACTTTTGACCATATTCCACGAGAAGAGAATCAGTTGGCAGACGCATTAGCTACTATGTCATCTATGTTCAAGGTCAGATGGGACAACGAGGCTCCCCAAATCATCATCGAGAAGTTTGACGAACCAGCATACTGTTGTGAACTTGATACAGAAGAGAAACCTTGGTTCTACGAAGTGAAAAGGTATCTTGAGACTCAAGAATATCCCGCAGGGGCATCTGTCAATGATAAGAAGTTCTTGAGAATATTTGCATCCAAATTCTTTCTCAGCAACGACATCTTATACAAACGCAATCACGACTTGTGCTTACTCCGCTGTGTAGATTAGAAAACTGAAGAGCGGATCATGGAAGAGTTACATGAAGGCGCATTTGGTACCCACTATAGTGGACATACAATGGCTAAGAAGATTCTGAGAACAAGTTACTATTGGTCCACCATGGAAGCTGATTGTCACTGCTATGCTCGATCTTGTCACAAATGCCAGATATATGCAAACAAGGTGCACATACCTCCAGTACCGTTGAATGTTCTGACCGCTCCTTGGCCTTTCGCAATGTGGGGGCATTGACATGATCGGAGAAATTAAGCCCACTGCTTCCAACGGACATCGTTTCATCCTTGTGGCAATTGATTATTTCACCAAGTGGGTGGAAACAGCCTCGTTCGCATCTGTTACCAAGAATGTTGTGGCTCGATTCATCAAGCATAATCTTATATGTCGGTATGGCACTCCCGAAAGGATTATCACAGATAATGGCTCTAATCTCAACAACAAAATGATCACTGAACTCTGCACGCAATTCAAGATCAAGCATCACAATTCTTCTCCGTATCGGCCTAAGATGAATGGCGCAGTGGAAGCCGCCAACAAGAATATCAAGAAGATCATACAGAAGATGACAGTGACTGACAAGGATTGCACGAGATGTTGCCATTTGCTCTCCATGGTTATCGCACTGTAGTACGAACATCAACAGGGGAAACCCCCTTCTCTCTCGTATACGGTATGGAAGCAGTTCTACCAATCGAGGTTCAGATACCTTCAACCAGAGTCCTCCAGAACGTAGAATTAGGCGAAGACGATTGGATCCAGACTCGTCTCGACCAGATTAACTTGATCGACAATAAACGACTCGCATCCATCTGCCATGGACAGATCTATTAGAAGCGAATGATTAGAGCATTTAACAAGAAAGTCAAGCACCGAGTCTATCTAGTAGTTAAGCGCATCATTCTTCCACAAGATGATCCCAGGGGAAAATGGACTCCCACCTATGAGGGACCGTTTGTAGTCAAGGCAGTATTTTCCGGCGGAGCTATGATACTTAGCACCATGGATGGCGAAGACTTCCCACACCGTGAAGCGGACATAGTCAAAAATACTACGCATAACGAGACCCGCTAGGTCGGTGACCTAGGCAAAAATAAGGGCATCTGGCGAACCAAAAGGGTTCGGGAAAAGTTAAGGATATATACAAAACATGTACACCGCAAGTTGAAAACCTGCAAAGGCGGCTTGGGCAAAAAGGTATCGGTGGTGAAAACCGAAAGGGCGGTCTAGGCAAAAGTTAGGGATTTAAGCGTACGACTATGTCTCGTCCAGATCACCTACCTACAGATGGCGAAAATCAATTCACGCACTTTCTACTGACAACAAGGAGATGAGATGGTCAAAATATATGAGTACTAGCATAGTTGAAACTCAACGAGATTGTTTCCGCATAGCTTTTACTTTCCTTGTATACAAACTACTTGGCCATACGCCACCTTTCAAATTAATACAAGTTCTTTCTTTTTACAGTCTTCACCATTGTTGTTTTTGCATAAATTCCAATGATTGCTTTGAATGATTATATGCATTTAACAATAAACACTTGCTCACAAACATGCGAAAAGTAGACAAACAAGGATAATTACTACAGGCTCTAGGAATTGAGATGACGACGAAAGTCACCAAAATGTCCCCCTGCAGAGTACAATCCCCACAGAGTTATCACTCACTGCAAACCTTCCCCAGTGGAGTACCAACTTCTTCCACTAGTTCCAACATCGCGTTAGTCCACGGCGATCCTAGCCGGCTTGATTACACGGTCTCGGCGAGGTTCATCTCCGAGAGATATTTATCCCCAGCTGAATATCTCTCAACAATTATCATTTCCCCGGCAGCAGCAATATCCAGGCTCAAAACTTGGTCAAATAATGCATCGGAGGAAACCTACATCTCTTATTCCCCAGCCGGCGGCTTCGGCAGGCTCCAGATTCTTCAAGCTCCGTCTCCCAGCAACAATCAGACACTCCCCAGCAAGATCCATACGCAAGGTCCCCAGCAGAGTGTTTCCTAGTTTCTATTATCCCCAGCAGGGTCTACGCACAAGATCCCTAGTGGAGTATCTCTCGGTTTCTATTATTCCCAGCAGCATTGATGTCTAGGCTCGAAACTTGGTCAGATAGTGCATCGGAGGAATCAAAGACTTTTTCCTTCTCCTTCAAAGCAGGATTTTCATCCCCAAGCAGAAGTTCGAAATCTCCAGCAGGACATTCACATCTTCTTCAAGATGGATATGTTTTGAAATACCACAACATCTATCATCCATACATTATTCATAAAAGTCATAACATGTGCATATATCATTCATACACATTGTCATGCATCATAATCTGCATGGGACTAACTATATCCTATCAAAGTTTCTTTTGTTTTTCCCAAACAGGTGAAAATCGCTCCTAAACAACAGGTCCAGGATTAATACCCGAAGTAAGATGGGAAACCCTATCTGAACGACCACCCAAGTTGTCCTCCGACAACAGGTTCAGGATTAATACCCGAAGCAAGACGGGAAACCCTATCTGAACGACCACCCAAGTTGTCCTCCGACAACAGGCATTGGATCAACACCCGAAGCACAACTGGGAAGCTATCCACATTCTGCCGACTATTATTCCCTCAGAGTAATCACGACGAAGATTTATTCTGACACTCTCTTATTATCAACATCAACTATAGAGTCTGGCGTACGACTCAGTTGCCTTGGATGGCATCTTAAGCCCATCTCCAACTATTTGTCAACATCTCTCCACTTTCAGAATGCTGCATATTTGGTTAAAAAACCAATACAAACCAATAACTTCATTCAAAGACGAGTGCGAAGTCTAACGTATGACTCTCTTTGGATGGCATCTTAAGCCCATCTTCGTGCTCCCTTCTACCTTCAGGAATATCTGCAGAGCCTAGCGTACGACTCGTTCCCCAGCATCAGTCTCTCCGAATGGCATCTTAAGCCCATCTCCGACGATTCTCCTATTCAGACGATGTTCTAGAGTCTAACGAACGCCCGTTCCCCAGTGAAGTTACCAGATTATCCAATAGGCATCTGTAGCCCATTCCCGCATCATCAATCAACAGCGAGTGCAAATTTTCAAGTGTACTCGAGTGTTCAATCATCTTCTACCTCCAGGTCACGAAAGGCAAGCATGCCAATCTAAACCTTCCAGTACAAGAAGATTGAACAGGGGCAGCTGTCATACCCCAAAATTTTCCCTCCTACTTCTCAAGACATTTCATACATCCATACTCAAGGATTTCACAAGGGTCGACCAGACAAGCCCTCTCCTAAGCAATCAACCCAAACTAGGGTTTGGCAATTCTCAGACCAAGGTGATTCCCAATATCTTCAATGGTCATCATGCCTCATCATATGCTTCAAAGAATCTACATGTCAAGTTTCAAGCCTTACAAGTCAAGTTTCCTCAGGCAATTGCTCAGATGGTTGAAAATCAATTGTATTGGACAAAAAGTCAACTGTGGTCCACATACAGTCAAACTTCATGATTTTTGGTCAACATCCATATTTTGAAGTTATATTCATCATTTGATCAAGGGTTAATCATGATTCATCAAGAAAACTCAAGATTTGATCAAAAGTCAAACTTTCCAAATTAGGGTTTTTTTGAAGGAAAAGTCAACAGAACTTTGACTGAGCATAACTTTCTCATACTTTATCAAAAAAATTTCCCCCACCTCTCATTTTGAAGAGAATTCAATTCTCTACAACTTCATGTCTCACAAGCTTGGTCAGAAAATGCTTCATTTTGAAGATATGGATCAAAACATTACAGGTCCTTTTCAAAGTCAACAAAAGTCAACTTTTTGTAAAGAAGTTTTATTGAGCATGGAAACTTCAATTGAGATGAAAACAAAGAGGTTGTTTAGAGGACATCTAGAGATTTCTAAAAAGACCAAGAACACCCAAAAATGTTAAAAATTGAGCAAGATACACCTTGCACAAGTTGGGCATTTTTAAAGAGGTGCACAAAGAGAAATACTTGTCAAAAGCCAAAATTTTGCAAATGGGCCTAACTTTTCTTGGTTCAAACTTGTTCCTCAGTTAGTTTGGAACCTCCAAGCCCAAGGCCACAAATTTTATCTTTTATTTTCTATTTATTTTGGATTTTAATCATTTAAAAGCCAATTAAATTAAAATAAAAGATAGAAAATCAAAATTAAATGCAAATTGGATTTTTCTCTCATTCTTGAGGTCCAAGCAATCCACAAAAGCTGGCAAATTCGAAATTAGCATTGATTGGCAAGAGAATTGATTGATATTTGATCAAAAAGGAAATATTTGGTTTTATACCAAATCAAATATTTTTTCATTGATTGATACATTATTTCTTCATGATTCTTGACCTAAATCCATCTACTATATATACATGAAGCATTCGCATGACACAACGACGAATTTTCTGCCTCCAAGAACCCTAATCAAACTCAAAAAAACCGTGCCATTCAAGTAACTTGCAGCCTTGGTTTTGCTTGGATTTAGACAATACTAAGCTTGCCAATCGATTCCTGGAGGTCCCTGGAGTCATCCCAGACCCTTACAGATCACAAAAACATCAAGACTCACGAAATTGCACATCACGGTTTGCTTCGAAAATTTCAGAATCGAAATCATAGTTACATGCATTTTAAACGTATTTTGATTATATATTCATGTTCATGATGTTATTTGCAAGCTATCTGGGTTGTTTAATTGAGTTTTAAGTGCAGGAATCAGAGTTTGCCATCGCTAGGGTTTATAACTTTGATTTAGGGCTTTCTGAAATAAGTAAAATTGGACAAAACTGAGACCACCATCGTGTTCAGGAGACAAAACTCAATCGATTCATGTATTCATAACGAATTTATATTGCTTGTATGAGATTTTGGATTTTTGCAGGGGCCTTAGCGTCGAACCAGACCGACGCTATCCGTTTGAAAATTCAAACGAAGAAGATGAAGTTCTTCGCGCGTGTTTTGGGTTTCTAGAACTCAATTTCGTTTATTTTGTTTTTGTTTCATTTAACTAACACGAATGCAGGCTAGCTCAGTTGGCAAAGGCAGCGCGCGTGTGAGCCCAATGGCATGGGTTCGATCCCTGACGTTGTCACTTTCTTTTATACCACTTGCAAACTAACCAATTTTACATTTCCTTTTCATATTTTTCTATTTTATTTATTTTCTCTTCAAATATTTTTCTCATGCATTTAAAAATCACCAAAAATATTTTCCTTTTGCATTTTAATCAGAAAAATACTTATTTAATTTTTGACATTAAAATTAATATTTTTGCATGCATATTTTAATTAATTGTTAATTAATCATTAAATTGACTTTTAATTGTTTTTCCTTATCAAAAACGATCCAAACAATTCCTAAAAAATTAGTACATCATCTAATTATCATTGCCAACCCAAAAACATTTTTCTTCATTCAAAACTTTCTTTTACTAACGTATTTTTCTCTCATGTGAATTTCTTATATTTTCCGATTATTATGTATCTGCTTACAGGATGTAATAGTTAGATTTTATTTTCTCGCATTCTTTTTTCAATATTATGTAACTGCTCATGGGATGTAATAGTTTAATTAGGATTTTACTTTCCGCACTCCTATTATGTAACTGCCCCAAAGCCATGTAATAACGTAGGACATTTACTTTCCGCACTTTACTTTCCACAATTTACTTTCTGCACCCTATAAACTGCTAGTAATTGGCGTGTATGGCAAGATAAAAAACAAAAATAGATCACCTCTAAACACAAGATAACATATATGAATTTAACACACTCTTTTCACACATGCACCCCTTAGGGTAATTCTCTCTCGTTGCCTTTCGAATGAATGGTCAAGTCCCTCGAACGTAGAGGTATCCTAGCACCGTTGCCTACAAACATATCATCATAGTCCCTTCGAATCAAAGATCATGAGTCCCTCGACGTGGCCTACGAAAACATGATCTCGTCCCTCGATTGTTGCCTACAAAAAGTGATGATCGTCCCTTTGAATGTGCTAGGATACTTCTACAAGTTGCCTTCTATGACCATCCAATGTCCCTTCGAATGTCCCTTCTACATCCAACGAATAGGGTTACGTACCAACTAATGGTATGGATAGCACTATTCTAAAGGAAGGTAAAATAACACGAAAATGACCATTCTGAGTAGGTAATAAGACTTTTAGTCGCTTGCTCAAACAAAATACTTTTCACACCACACACTTTTGTCAAAGTTCACACTCTTTTCAAAATGAAACATTTTCGAACACTTTGTATACATTCCTTCATGAATCATTACAAAGTCAAAGCGAAATGCCTTTTCAAAACATTTTTGTCAAACACACAGAAAGCACTTTCAAAAATGAGCTAAAAAGCAACTAAGAGCCCGTAGATAACTACGGATGGAAAGGGGTGCTAATACCTTCCCTTTTCATAACCTACTCCCTTACTCAGAATCTAACGAAGGTCTTTTCCTGTTCTTTTCACCTTCCCTTAATTGGATAAAAGAAAAGTCGGTGGTGACTCTTGCAATCCGCAACATTTTGCGATAAAAAGCAAAACAAATCTCAAAGTCAGTTCACCGTATTACACATTCACCTACAACAAAATATCTAAAGAGAAAATGACATACATATCTAAGGTTTAGACAAGTATCAATCATTGTATGCAAAATATACACAAACAAGGTGTATGGTGATCCCCTCAAGATCAAACTTAGAGATAAGAGAAAGAGAGAGATATAGCCCTAGTTTGTGATCTTTGTTCAATACAATGGTATGAGATGATAGAGAATCTTAGGGGGGAAATTGGGGTAAAACAACTTGTAATACCAGTCGCAAATGCTCATCATGCTCTTATTCTGACTTGGAAAAAATCAAAATATCGTCAATAAAGACCACCACAAACTTATCCAAGTAGGAATGAAAAATTCTATTCATATACTCCATAAAAATACCTGGTGCATTAGATACACCAAACGACATCACAATATACTTATAATGACCATACCTCATTTGAAAAGCTGTCTTTGGAATATCATTTGGTTTAACTCAAATCTGATGATAACCCGGCCTCAAGTAAATCTTACTAAAGACATTGACACCAACCAACTAATCCATCAAATCTTCTATTCTTGGAAGTGGACACTTATTCTTAATAGTCACTTTATTTAACTGCCTCTAATCCACGTACAACCTCAAACTACCGTCTTTATTTTTAACTAATAACACTGGAGCTCCCCACGACAAAACACTTGGTCAAAAAAACTTCTTCTAGTTGTTTCTTCAACTCGCTTAGTTCGAAAACTGACATTCTATAAGGAGCCATTGATACTGGACCTGTACCTGGCACCAAATTAATAGGAAACTCCATTTTACGCTCAGGAGGTAAATCAGTGATGTCATTTGGAAACACTTCTGGGAATTCATAGACAACAAGCACTTCCATATTCACATATTTATGATCAACTTACAACGATGCAAACTTCGCAAACATCAGGATTTATCTTCCAAGAGCTCATCCACTTGTTTAGCAAACAAAAACATCAATTCTCCACTATCACCAAACTTAGGAAACCTCACTGTCTTATTATAACAGTTGATATGAATATAGTTAAACTCCAACCAGTTCATCTCAAGAATAACATTAATTTGGAGTAAGGGTAGACATAATTAATCCATCACAAAACTCTTACCATAGATATTAGAGGATACTTCAGACAAACAAGAGTAGTAGTACAAGAACCCTTAGCAGGAAGCTCTACTACCATTCCCTCACTCATATCAGACAACTTTAATCCCAATATAGTATCATATTCTAGCAAAATAAATGAATGTGTAGCACTAGTATCAATAATAATAACTAACTCAGTATTGTTAATAAAACATGTACCTCTAATTAGGTTATCTTTCTTAGCAACCTCTTCGCCACTCAAAGTGAACACTCTACCATTAGTCTGAGCAGCAGTAACAACCCTCTTTTGTTTCTGACACTGGGTACTAATATGACCTTTCTCACCATAGTTGAAACAAGTAGAACCTTCATTCTTACATTCAGTAACGTGATGACCAACCTTGTCACACATTTAACATCTCAGTACTTTAGAAGTACAAATATCAACATGGTGGCCTAACTCACCATATTGGTATCACTTCATAGAAGAGGGAGCTCCTCCCACACGTGGCCTCTTCTCATCATAGGATTTCTTCTTTATTTTATCAGCAGGAGCAACATACGGCCTACCACGATCATGATTCTTCCCATTCTTATCATTATAATTCTTATAATAAGAAGCTTTGTCTCTTCCATCTTGATCAAAGATTCTACATTTGTTCATCAGTATAGGAAACTAACGAATCTACAGATATATGGTACAATGCTTGATCTTTGGATGTGGCTAATTCTCAAACATAATGTACTTTGACACCCTAGCTGATGGGTTGTTATAGTGCGGACATAACTTCACCAATTCCTCAAATCTAGCCACGTACTCAACAACTATCAAATTTCCCCGTCTCAGCTCAAGGAATTCAATTTCCTTCTTCCCACGTATGTCTTTCTGAAAGTACTTATCCAGAAAAATAGCTCTGAATACATCCCAAGTAATCTTTGTACCCATAATCTCCATCCTTTGGCACGCATTGCTCCACTAGTCCTTAGCTTCCTCTTCCAACATGTGAGTTCTAAACTGCACTTTCTGATATTTTGTGCAGATCACTACCCAGAAAAATATTATCAATCCCCTTAAGCCACATTCATGCACCATCTGCATTGTGCCTGCCCTTAAGGATCGGCAGATTATTCCTCTAGAATCTTCCTCATGCACAAGCCTCATCATTTCCTCTATTCTGGTTCTGTTGACCATTATGGTTTTGTAGCGCCTGAGCCATGGCTTCCAAAGCATTAGCAATAGAGTTATCATTTATCCCTCGAGCCATAACTTTGCGTATTAACAACCAACATTAGAAACATCAACATATCGACAGTACACAAGTACTAATCGACCAACAAGGTTAGACATCATATATAACCTTGTCGGACAGACTGACCTGCTCTAATACCACTAATATAACACCCTTCTAATCCCCAACATATATTCATGAATATTTAAATAAATAAATCAGAGAAAAGAACCAACAACGATGTCACATTTTCTTCATAAACGACATACATCCATGTCTTACTCTGTAACATGGGTACAAAATCATTTAAACAATTAATAATCATATTTACTTCATTTACTCGCAACGGAAATCATACTTTAAAACATCTTTATTTAAATCGACATAGAAACCTCCTTATTTCAAGGTTCGTATTCAAAAAATTAAAATACCACGAAAGGTAGTCCAAAACATCATAATAAAACAAATAACATAATTCAAATGTTCTCGACCCTGATGTTACATATCAGGGCGAGACCTTCTAAACTCAACAGAAATAAAAAGAATGAACTCTGAAGCTAACCCTTTAAGCATGCATGCACTAATCCTAATCACCTGCAAGTTACCCATATATAGAGGCTACGTTTCCAAGAAAAAAGGGTGAGTAATCACATACATTACAAAAGATATAAGGAATATACATAACAACTCAACAACAACATCATGACATCAAATCAACAACAATTCCAGTTAGCATGCCAACATAATAAAACATCATTTAATCAACAACTATGCAATGCCACGTAAGATGTAGTGCAACAACATAGACTCATGCATGTGGTATCAATTCACTTTGATGAACACTGGGTCATCACCCTCCAAAGATCCCCACCATAGGATCAATTCCCTCTTGGAATTGGAGCATAACATCTACACACCTAAGTCTCCTAAGTCTACACAATGGGATTGAGGCCAACATTGGACCAACACCCTCAACAACACTAGACATACGTCCTAAATCAACATGGGTGGACCAAAACTGTCCAAACTATGCCATGAATGCATGATGCGCAACAATAATTATCTAATGATCCCAACTAATCAAATGCACCATCATTCTTGAAATCATCACACATCGTCAAATCATCATAATAAACAAAATATCATCATAAGATCCTCATGTAAACAAAGCATCATCCTAACATCATCACAAGCAAAGCATCGTTGTAATCCAACACGGGAAACCTAACTCTATCCTAACTTAGGTATTGGAAAAATACTCCTTAATTCTCCTTTTATTCCCTCTAACTAAAGTTAATTGCATCAGATTTACAACGCTTCGAACGTCACCTCAAACGAGTTATACAACTCAAGTTATGTCATTTGTAAGAAAGTCAATCACAACCATTTATTTCTAGGCACCTTCGCATGTCGACACATGTCCCATCGAATGGGAAGAATCCTGTTGAGAATGAGAAAAAATGATAGATTTCCTAAAAAAGTTTACACATTTGACATAATTAAATGTGCTGAAATTTTCGATTTACTTGTTAAAGATGGCCAAATGATAGTGCCTCCCAATATTAAAATTCCTCTGTTGGAACAACGGAAGAAAAGAGGTTTTTGCAAATATCATAAATTCCTAGGCCATAAAACCTCACAATGCTTTCTTTTCAGGGATCTAATTCAAAGTGCTATCAAGGAGGGTAGGCTTAAGTTTTCTAACAAATCAAAAACCTCATGAAGGTTTACACTGACCCCTTGCTGATGGAAGAAACCAATTATACTGAGCCACTTGACATTAACATGGTAGAAGTTGGGGGAAGAAGTGTTGACCAAATCGATGAGTTCCAAGAAGAAGAAGATTTCGTTATGGTTGGTGGCAACATGAAGATTGTTGATGGTCTCCCCACATGAGTCCTTCGACCAAATTAATGATGTATGATGTTTCGACTGGGGAAAGGGCTACTGAATGCCCAGTTATTTCTGATGGAAAGATGGCAGAGGTTGCTGAGGGCCTCAGGGTAAAATTCAAAAAAGTTCAGATCACTAAGGGTCGGAGTTTGGGAGTTCACGTGGTTGATCTCAAGAAACCTTGCCTAGAGATGGAAGAAGTGGAGAGGTGCCTCGAAATCGAAAGGGAGCAGATGAGAAAGGGTTATCCAAAAAGAGAAAGCAGCGTGCGTGATTATCTATTTCATTGCCACGGGAGAAATGAAAAAATGTTGTTGTGTCCAAGGTGCAGTATAATCTGCAACCAAAAGATTGTTGCAGAATTCGAAAGGATCTAGCGTGATCGAACAGGTGTTAATTAGAGACAAGATAATTAACTGTTCAAAGTCTATCCAAGGGCTAGAGAAATCTGTTGGGCTTCTTGGTTCGCTTCCACAAGAATGGAACTGGATGTCTAATGCGCCCAAGGTGTGCTGCTGTGTACGATCGAAAGATGTCTGAGGCTTTCGAGAGAATTCCTTTTGCACCTTGTTGGAACCACCAGGATAGAAGTCCTTCGAACCCCAGTTTTGGTGAAAGAAGTGCACAAAGAAGACCTGATAGTCCCTACCCTAAGGGAGCGCGAAGAGTCACTTTTAAATTACCTGTTGAAATCCCCACAGACAGATGGCTCCATGCAAGGGCTGATAAAGGAAAAGAGAAATGGAGAAGTTATGATCAAGGAGGCAGAAGTGTTATGGCGTATAGAAAATAGTTCAATGTGGCGAAAAGGGAAGAACTTAGGCTGGAGAACTATAAGGGAAAAAATCCAATGTCCAGATCCCAATGGCGAAGGCACCAACGAATGAAGAAGGTGAAAAGAGAGTCAGGATCGAAGGAAGTAGGAGAATCCAGCACCAATCGTCCATCATCAACCATCCAGACTGGGAGAAAACCTCTAGTAACAAGAAGATTGTTCTCTCCAAAGAAGGAAGCCATTGTAGTCGAGTTTCAACCAATTCCTGCAAATGGCGAAGAGATGTTGACTAATGATTTCAAATCAGACGGGGAATCATTTTTTTTAACTTAAATTGTAATGTAGTGTCCATACTCCCTTATGAGTACAATCGAGAAACTGAAATAGAAGAATCTGAGGAAAATGAAGAAGAAGAAGAAGAAGAAGAAGAGATGGCAAAGCACAGACCTGTGTGCTACTATGTGATTAACGATGGTGTTGTCGAAGAGCAAAATGCCTTCTTCGAAAGACTTGATCAAGGAATGAAGGGTCATCTCAAACATTTATCCATAAGAGCAAAAGTGGAACAGGTGGGACTTAACAAAGTCCTAGTGGGTGGTGGTGCAACAGTTAATCTGATGCCTCAATTTATGCTGCGAAAGATTAGAATGTTTGATACAGACATCAAACCACAAAACATGGTGTTGTCAAACTATGAAGGGAACATTGGACAAACTTTGGGGGTGCTAAAGGTTGATTTGACAGTTGGTTCAATAACAAGGCCAACTATGTTTATGGTTATTGCTTCCAAGGCCAATTACAATTTGTTGTTAGGGCGCGAGTGGATACATGGAATAAGATCAATTCCCTCATCCATGCATCAAAGAGTTGTTATTTGGAGAGAAGACACAATCGTGGAAAATATTGAAGCAGATCAGAGTTATTACATGGCGGAAGTGAATCACGTGGATAAAAGGAATTTTGATCAAAATATAGTCAACATAGAGCCATGTAACCCAGCAGAAGAAGCGTACAAACAAAATAAGAATGCTTTATACTTTTTAACCCTTCACCCAAATGGTTTTCAATGGGATAGGGAAATTATGGGAGACGGAGAGGATGTTGAAGGAGTCCCTGGGGTATGGTGATAACACGAAAATGTATCGATTATTTGGATCACTTTATATGATTTTATCTGCGTTTTAATTAATTAAATTACTCTTTATTCGTATTATGCCGGTATTTTCTATGTTTTCAGGTTTTTGCCAATTATAAGGCAAGTACGAAGAAAGTCGAGAAAAGATGGATAAATCACACTCAAAGTCCACAAAATAGAAGCATTTATTGAAGTGTGTGGTGTATGACAAGAAATAAGGGGTGTGAAAGAAGCAAAAAAGGAAAAATGAATTAAGGAAGCAGGCCCAACCCACTTTCACGCGCTTCTCACCAAGCCCAAGGGTGTAACGACTGTTACACCCCTTCCAACAAACCTTAGCGACCGTCATGGACCAGGGATGAAGCTTCATCACTAAGGAAAGTTGTGGCAACCGTTACGTGTGACACATCCAGCTCCGTAGCGACCGCTACCAAGGAGAAATAGGAGGCGAGAAAATCTCAACAGCTCCGCTTCTAAGCGTGCCACTACCTCTATAAATAGGCTGCCATATTTCATTTCAAACACAATTTTGCTTCTGCAATTTCATACTGTTACTTTTCTAGTTTTACTTTCCAGTTTCAATTTTATTTCCGATTTCATTTAATTTCTAGTTTCAATTTATTAGTTCTGTATTTCTTTTCTTGTAGCAATTTCCACACCGGGGATTGCTGCGAACCTTTTCCAATTCTAACCGTACGTTAGAGTTGCGCCTTTTTATTTCTTTCACCGCTTTTGAATTTTCGGACAACGAAGGGCAGATCTCACCGACTTGTGGGAGACTCCTGGAGCTTGCCAAATATTCTACCTTTTATTTTTAGGTTTATTTTAATTAAAGTATTTATTGGTTTATTTAATTTTTCATTTATTTATTTATTGGCTAAATTAATTGTTTATCTATTATATGCCTGATTTATCCGCAATACATGCTTTATATAAACTGTCTGTTTATCACTGTTGCGCTATAACTGAATCGTTTAACATTCTAGGCTAAATTTAGTTATCTGTATTGTTAAGGACCAAAATTTAGATATTTTGTAGATAATTTTGTGGTCCTTTACAATGTCTTTTGATTAATTAGTAGTATTTAATATATTATTTTGATATATTTATGTTTTTATTTAGTTTTTGTTTATAATATATTATTTAACTTTGTTTATGTTTAATTTGTAGGTTTTTGGTAATTATTCCTTCAAGCTTGGATTCAAGGAAGCTTGAAGAGCTATTGGAGCAAGTTCAAACAATTTTTGGAAGAAGGAGCATGCTTCAGTGATAAAACTCACAATATTGGTTAGAAATCAACAATATTGAGAGGGTACGTAATTATATCGATCATCAACTAGTTCATCCGCTTGATTAATTGAATTTATATGAAACTAGGTTAATGAAACTAATCTTGACATGCTTTTATCAATTGAAAACCACTCAAAACTCTCTTTAATCCAAACATCTCTCTTTTAAAAAGGATACTAAATTTGTTTGATTGAAATTTATGATACTAGTTAGGAAACAAAACCCTTGTGTTACCAAATCTTAAAATACGCTTTAACTATTGAACGACGACAATATCACATCAATCCCTGTTTATGAACGACGATATCACATCAATATCACATAACCCTCTCTTTTTAACTATTGAACGACGATAATTAAAAATACTTGTTTATGAAATATATGTACAACAAAATGGCTCCGTTGCCGGGGATTGGCGTTTGATATTGCAAGTATTGCAATAGTTTGTGTGTTTTAAGATAATTTATCTACTAATCTCTTTTTGTTTCTTTTTGTATACTTAGAATTTTTCAGACTATAGTTTATGCGAGGAAGTGTTCCGGTCGATCAACTCCTATTCGATCCAAAATTGAAAGGACAGCAAGACGACTTAATAGCAGTGCTAAACGAAGGAAAAGACTAGCTAGACAAAGACAAGAAAGAGGAGAATCATCTACTTCTTCTACACCACCAGTGTTGGGGAAGTCATCATGGCGGATCAACCACCACCACCGAAAGGGCCTTGTGCAAATAGCCCTCGTCAAACCGCTCAGTTTGTTCGCCTAGCCAATGCGAGGTTTACGGAGATGAAGACGGGATTTCTCCAACTACTTTATGCAAATCCTTTTCATGGTCATGACCATGAAGATCCATACACCTACCTCACAAAGTTCTATGAAATTGCGGGTGCGGCCAAAGCTCAGGAAGCCGAAGATGAGAAATACTTTCAAAGGATTTTTCCTCACTCTTTGGTAGGGAAAGCAAAGGATTGGTATCTAGACCAACCATAGGAAACAATGACAAATTGGAATATGCTAGAGGAGAAATTCCTTGAAATATTTTTTCCTCAATCAAGATTCATGGAAGCAAAAACCGTGATTTCGGTGTTCTCGCAAAGTGTTAATGAGCCTTTAAATAGGGCTTGGGAGAGATACAAATCTATGCTTAGAAAATGTCCAAGTCATGGTTTTGATGAACTCACTCAAATTCACATTTTCCGCAATGGTCTCCAACCTCAACATAAATTATTGTTGGATGCTACGGCGGGAGGTTCTTTATGGCGAAGACACCTTATGAAGCCATTCAAATCATTGAGAAGATGGGAAGAAATGACTGCCAAGTTCAAAATGATCAAGGGAATGTGCAAGTGAAAACGGGAGCTCTTGAAATTGGTTCTAGTCATGAAGCACTTGTGGCCCAAAACAAATTATTTGCAAAGCAAGTTGAAAAATTGATCGAGCAAATGGAAAGGCTTCCACAACAAATCATGGAGTTGCAAGGATCATCTAGCAAGCAAACTCAACAAATTGCTAGTTGTAAATTATGCAAGGGTGATCACAAGATCGGGTTTCGTCCTCCAGAAAATGAAGAAGCAAATTACATAGCCAATCAAGGGCAAGGATACCAACAAAGACCTCCTTATCAAAATCAAAATCAAGGCCAATGTTACCAATAAAGTGGTAACCAAGGTTATCAAGGTGGATGGAGACAAGACAACAACAATCAAGCAAGACAAAATCCTTACCAAAGTGGAACTCAAACTCAAGCTCAACCTCAAAATCAAGCTAGAAGCTCAAACATTCATGATACGCTTGCTCAATTTATGCAAGCTTCAATGGCCAACCAAAAGAGCACGGAAGCATCGATAAAGAGTTTAGAAACTCAAATGGGGCAATTAGCAAAACAAATTTCCGATCAAAGTGCCTCGACCTCGTTTTCTCCAAATACTCAAGCAAATCCAAGGTAACATTGTAAAGCAATTACGACTAGGAGTGGTAGAGTTGTTGATGAGAAAAAGAAAGAATTGAAGGGGAAAGAGCAAGTAGTGAATGATGAAAACATTGGTGAAGAAATAGTTGTGGAGGAAGTTTTAGTTGAAAATAATGGTGAGATTGTTGTAGTGGGAGATGTTGAAGTTGAAATAGTGTTGTAGTTGAAAATGATGTTGTTGATAATGGTGTAGTTGAAAAAGAAAATATTGATGATAAGAAGAAGTTGAGAAGGGGAAAGGAGAAAGTTGTCACTCTACCGGTACAAAACTTACCATATCCTCATGCTCTGTCTAAGAAGGATGATGCTCGGCATTATGCTCAGTTTATGGATATTTTCAAGCAATTACAAATCAACATTCCATTCACTAAGGCATTGGAGCAAATGCCAAAGTATGCCAAATTTATGAAAGACATTTTGACAAAGAATAAGACGTATACGAATCAAGAGACTATCATGGTCGATGCTAGTTATAGTGCGATCATTCAACGTACTATACCAAAGAAAGAAAGCGATCTGGGGCGTGTCACTTTCCTTTTACAGTTGGAGATGTTTATGTTGGCAAGGGATTGATAGATTTGGGATCTAGCATCAACTTGATTCCATTATCTATGGTGAAGAGGTTGGGGGATTTTGAATTAAAATCGATAAAGATGACTTTACAATTGGCGGACAAGTCTATTACTCGCCCTCATGGTGTAGCCTTAGATTTGTTGGTCAAAGTTGATAAATTCTTTTTTCCCGTTAATTTTGTTGTGATAGAAATGGAAGAAGATTTGGGTGCTCCTTTGATTCTAGGTCGGCCATTCATGAAGACCGTGAGAATGATGATTGATGTTGATGATGGTTTGATGAAAGTGCGTGTGCAAGACGAAGAGATTTATTTCAATATTTTTGAAGCAATGAAGCATTCAAATGATAAAAAGGATTGTTTCAAGATATATGTTATTGAATAAGCAATAGAAGAAGTCACTAGCCAAGTTCATCTTACAAATCCGCTTGAAAGAACCTTGACCGAAGCCTTTAATGTGCTTGATGGCGGTGATAGATGAGAACTTGAAGAATGTTTGAAGGAGTTAGAGATTTCAAAAGAAGTGCAACCGTGGGAGGAGGAAATGGAGATTTTAAAGAATGATTCCCAAGAAGAAGAACCAAAATGTGAGTTGAAGGCATTACCTTCTCATTTGAAATATGTGTTTCTTGAGGATGAAGGTGACAAACCCGTCATTATTAGTAACACTTTATCCGAAAAGGAGGAGGTAGAAGATGCTGACGATGATGCTAATGATGGTGATGATGATGATTCCGGTTCTAGTACTCCGGGAGATTCTATTCTTGAGGATTCAATTGATCCCTCTGTTTTTTGTTTTTATTTTATTATTTTTAGTTTATGTCTATGTTTAAGTTTATTGAGACAGGATTGTATTTTATTGGTTGCCATCCTTGTTAGGATGTGTTTTGTAATTCCAAATTTTATATTTTGAAGGCAATATGCCTAAGCACATTTTATATTTTGAAACACCATTTTGGGGTGTCTTTTCATCGAATCCTTTATGCAGATTTACATAGATGATATAGTGATAAATTCTGTATTAGATGAGAGTCATTTGGATCACCTTCGCCAATCATTCGAAAGAATGAGAAAACATGGCTTGAAGATGAACCCTCTTAAGTGTGCCTTCTATGTGCAGGCTGGAGATTTCCTAGTCTTTGTCGTCCACAAGAAGGGGATCGAAATAAATCAAAACAAGACGAAGGCTATTATGGAGACAAAATCACCTACAACAAAGAAAAAGTTACAGTCCCTCTTAGGAAAAATAACTTCCTACGAAGATTCATATCCAACCTGAGTGGTCAAGCTTTCTCCCCCCTCCTCCGTCTCAAAATGGGAATTTTCGAATGGAAGGAAGAACAGAGCATTCGAGAAGATCAAAGAGTACTTGATGCATCCTCCTATATTTTCACCACCCTCTAGGGATAAACCCATGAGATTGTACATATCACCCTCATATGTAACTATAGGTAGTATGTTAACCCCAAGAAGACGATAATAGCGTCGAAAGAGCCATTTATTATCTTACAACCTTGGAAGTTATTATTCGATGGAACAACACACAAAGAAGGAAGTGGAGTTAGGATTCTTATAATTTCTCCTAAAGGAATTCCAACAAAATTCAAGTATAGATTAGAAGTTGCTCGAATAATGAGGCTGAATACGAAGCACTCATTGAAGGCTTGGAAAAACACTTAGAAGGGGGTTGAATAAGTTTTTCTTACTTTTTAGATCTTTTACCCAAACAACAAATAAAATACTCAAGTATTTTTATCCTGGTTCGTTTGAAACTTAAACTACTCCAGTCCACCCGTCAAGGTGATTTTGCCTCTCTCAATGAGGACTTAATCTGCTATAATCAACGATTACAAAGTGCACTACCCAACCATTGTGACTAACTTCCTCTAAGACTCACTAGTCTTATCCCTATCAAGAATTCTGACTCAACTGGTCTTCTCAAGGAACAAACCGCACAACCAACCGTTGTGACTAACATCTCTAAGACTCAACTAGTCCTAGCCCTCTCAAGAATTCTGACCCAAACTGGTCTTCTCAAGGAACAACTATCATAATGTTAATTTTGACTGACTGTGTACAATAATGCTTCTAGAAAAGCTATTCTTCACTAAGTGAGGTTTACACAAAAATGAAGCTCAATGAATACTAAACTACTTTACAAAAATTGACTTTTTATTTGGCAACGTGAGTTTACTTAAAATGACTTTCTGTAAGTTGCTTGAGATGTTGTTGAAAGTTCTTGTTCTACTGTATTGTTGTTAATTTTCCTTTTTTAAATTGAAGAATTTTTGTAGAGCTTTCTAGGAAAAATTTCCGTTGGAGGTAGCGTGTCTTGAAGAATGGGAAACGTAATTAATTTTCTTAATCTCCACGTGATTTTGTTTAGCCAATGAACCTTGGAAGTTGTGCCACTCAAGTACTTAGCCTTTTTAGCTTAGTAGGATAACGTTGTTGTAGCAGGTTTTGTCTCTTAAAAGACAATGTACATATTGATAATGATCTTCTGTAAGCCTTGTTAGAATATCTTTTCATCAGAACTTCTGTTGGTGCTTCTATCAGAAGTTTACTCTTGCCTACTTCTATCAGAAGTTGCTTCTATCAGAAGTTGTGATGTGCTTACTTCTATCAAAATTTGTGTTGTGCTTGCTTCTATCAGAAGTTGCACTGTGCTTGCTTCTATCAGAAGATGCGTTGTGCTTGCTTCTATCAAAAGTTGCTTCCTAGCTTGCGTGACCAGAAGTTCTGTCTTCGTTAGAACTTCTAATACTTCATAATCTTCTGTAAGCCTTGTTAACATCTTCTATTCATAATATATTTTTGGTGCTTCTTATCAGAGGTTGCGCTTTTCTAGCTTTTGTTAGAAGTTGTATTTTATTCTTTACTTCAGAATCTTTCTTTAGAGCGTGTCTTCCAGAAGTTCTCTCTCAGAACTTCTAAAGCGTGTTTCTGTCAGCAGTTTCTTTGAGCATGCTTTGTCCAAAAGTTCTACTCTCCTTAGAACTTTTAACTTCATCTTCTGCTCAACATGATAAATTTTCCATTTTCGCGCTAGAGTCAGAACATCTTCTGAAATGAAACATGTACACATCAGAGTATCATATTCATTCATATGCTTGTTATCATCAAAACTTTAATATATATTATTAGAAACAAATTTTGTTCTAACACTCATTGTTGGACTTGAAGCTTTGTTGGAATTGGGGGCATACAGGGTCGAAATCAAAGGAGATTCTTAGTTAGTAATCAAGCAAATAACAAAGGAATACAAGTGCATAAAAGAAAATTTGATCATGTATTTTGTTATTTCCAATAGATTACTCAGGAAATTTGAATATGTAGATATCAAACACATTCCCAGGATAAAGAATCAAGAGGAAAATGATTTGGCTCAAATAGCCTCGAGATATAAGGTACCCAAGGAAAAGCTTGAATATTTCATCGAAGTAAAAGGGAGAGTAATGGCTACCACGTTATCCCCATCAGACTTAGAAAATTCAAAATTGGGATGTGCCAGTAGAGAAGAGTTTGAAGTATTGGCCATAAATGTTTTAGTAGACACAGATTGGCAAAGGCCAATAATAAATTATTTGAAACACCCTTTGATAGATACAGAAAGAAAAATTAAGTATAGAGCGTTATCCTACGTCTTAATAGGAAACGAACTGTTCAAGAAAACTCCAGAAGGGGTCTTGCTTAAATGTTTAGGGTAAAGTGAAGCATATTTAGCTTTATCCAGCGTACACAGTAGGGCATGTGGGGCACACCAAGAAGGCCATAAGATGAAATTGTTATTGTTTCGATATGGAATGTATTGGCCCATTATGCTCAAAGATTGCATAGAGTTCGTAAAGGGTTGTGAAAAATGTCAGGTTCATGCAGGCATCCAACATGCCCCTGCAAGCAAATTGCATTCGATCATTAAGCCTTGGCCCTTTAGGGGTTGGGCATTAGATTTAATTAAAGAGATTCGACCAACCTCATCCAAAGGACAAAAGTATATCTTAGTAGGTATAGATTATTTTACAAAATGGGTCGAAGCAATACCTTTGGTAAATGTTGATCAGGAATTTATCATTGAATTTATCCAAAAGCAAATAATTTATAGATTCAGAATACTAGAGAGTATTACAACAGACCAAGGATCAGTTTTTATAGGTCGAAAGATGCAAGAGTTCGCGAGAGGAATGGGTTTTAAGTTGTTGACATCTACACCATGTTATGCTCAAGCAAATGGTCAAGTTGAGGCATCCAACAAGGTAATAATAAGTTTGATAAAGAAACATGTAGGATGAAAGCCAAATAATTGGCACAAGACTTTGGATCAAGATTTTTGGGCATGTCAAACATCACCTAAAGAAGCAAAAAATACTACCCCATTTCAACTTACATTTGGACATGACGCGGTCCTGCCAATCGAAACTCATTTGCAATCAGTAAGAATTCAAAGGCATGGCGAAATTCCTTCTGAGAAATATTGGGAAATGATGATGAACGTATTGAGAAGACAAAAAGAGAGAGTAGCCAAAGCTTACAACAAAAGGGTCAAAAGTAAGTTGTTTTCAATTAATGATTTAGTTTGGAAAGTTATACTACCTATAGATAAAAAGAATAAGTCATTAGGGAAATGGTCACCACATTGGGAAGGACCATTTCGTATTTTACAAACGTTTTCAAATAATGCTTATGAAATAGAGGAACTAGCTGAAGATCGAAGAATCTTGAAAGTAAATGGGAAATACTTGAAAATGTACAAGCCATGCTTGCAAGAAATTCGAATCATATCAGAATAGTAGAATTAAGATAAATATTAAGCCAATTAAGGGAAGGTGAAAAGAACAGGAAAAGACCTTTGTTAGATTCTGAGTAAGGGAGAAGGTTATGAAAAGGGAAGGTATTAGCACCCCTTTCCATCCGTAGTTATCTACGGGCTCTTAGTTGCTCTTAGATCATTTTCAAATTGCTTTCTGTGTGTTTGACAAAAAATGTTTTGAAAAGGCATTTCACTTTGACTTTGTAATGATTCATGTAGGAATGTATACAAAGTGTTCGGAAATGTTTCGTTTTGAAAAGAGTTTGAACTTTGACAAAAGTGTGAGGTGTGAAAAGTATTTTGATAGAGCAAGCAACTAAAAGTCTTATTACCTACTCAGAATGGTCGTTTTCGTGTTATTTTACGTTCCTTTAGAATAGTGCTATCCATACCATTAGTTGGTAGGTAACCCTATTTGTTGGATGTAGAAGGGACATTCGAAGGGACATCGGATGGTCATAGAAGGAAACTTGTAGGAAGTATCCTAGCACATTCGAAGGGACGATCATCACTTTTCGTAGGCAACAATCGAGGGACGAGATCATGTATTTGTAGGCGACATCATGGGTCTATGATCTTTGTATCGAAGGGACTATTATGATATGTTTGTAGGTAACGGTGCTAGGATACCTCTATGTTCGAGGGACTTGACCATTTTAATCGAAAGGCAACGAGAGAGAATTACCCTAAGGGGTGCATGTGTGAAAAGAGTGTGTTAAATTCAGATATGTTATCTTGAAATTAGAAGTGATCTATGTCCGTTTTATCTTGCCATACACGCCTAGTTACTAGCAGTTTATAGGGTGCGGAAAATAAATTGCGGAAAGTAAAATGCGGAAAAATAAAGTCCTACACTATTACATGGCTTTGGGGCAATTACATAATAGGAGTGCGGAAAGTAAGAGTCCTAATTAAACTATTACATCCCATAGGCAGTTAGATAATATTGAAAAGAAAAGCGGGAAAAATCGTCCGAAACGTTACAACCTGTAAGCAGATACATAATCGGAAAATACGAGAAAATTGCATAAGAGAAAAAATGTTAGTAAAAACATGATTTTTGAATGAGGAAAAAAGTTTTAGGTTAGTAATGGCAATTAGATGATAAGATAAATTTTTGGTAATTTTCTGAATCGATTTTGATAATTAAAAGCAATTAAAAGTCAATTTAATGGTTAATTAACAATTAATTAAAATATGCATGCAAAAATATTAATTTTAATATCAAAAATTAAATAAACATTTTTCTGATTAAAATGCAAAAGGAAAATATTTTTGGTGATTTTTAAATGCATGAGAAAAATATTTAAAGATAAATTATATTAGAATGAAAATATTAAAAGAAAATAGAAAAAATAAGGTTAGTTTTCAAGTGATAAAAATAAGTGCTGGAGCCAGGATTCGAACTCATGACATCCAAGGAAAACACGCACTACCTTCACCACTAGACCAGACTACATTTTGTGTTATGATATTGAAACTAAAGCGTTTTAAGCGAATTAAGCTTCAGGAATCCAAATCACGAAGATCTTCATCTTCTTCGTTTGAAATTTCAAGCGATTAGCGTCGGTCTTGCTCGATAAGGCCCTAATTTTCAAAATAACACACAAGTAATATAAATGCATTATGAATACATGGTTCGACTGGAAACATCGTTCTAAACACGATGGTGGTCTCGATTTGGTCCAATTTTGCCTATTTCAGAAGATCCCAATTCGAACAGAGGAACCCTAACCATGGTAGATTTCGATTCAGGTACCTAAAATGCAATTAAACTATGCAGAAAGCTTCGAAACTCCATTCTAAACACAAAACAAACATCAAAACATGTTAAATATGCATGATAATCAAAAATCGATTTTGAAAAAGAATGGACAAACCGAAATCGGGAATTCACAATTCTTGATGGTTTTGTGATTTGTGAGGGTCTGGATCGATTCAAGAGACCTCCAGGAATGCAATGGAATGCTTGGAATCGATTGAAACAAGCTGAAACTAGGGCTGCAGGTAGCTTGAAGAGCACGGTTTTTTTTAGTTTGATTAGGGTTCTTTGAGGCAATTTTTCTGTTCTTTTTTCATGTGTATGCATTGTGTATATATAGTAGATGGATCTAGGTCAGAAATCAAGAGCAAATAATGAATCAATCAATGTAAAAATATTTGATTTGGTATGAAACCAAATCTTTCCTTTTTGATCCAATTTTCATCAAGTCTCTTGCCAATCAATGTTAATTTCGAAATTGCCAGCTTTTATGAGTTGCTTGGACCTCAAGAATGAAGAGAAAATCCAATTTGCATTTAATTTTGATTTTCTACCTTTTATTTTAATTTAATTGGCTTTTAAATGATTAAAATCCAAATTAAATAGAAAAATAAAGATATAATTCGTGGCCTTGGGCTTGGAGGTTCCAAATTAGCTGAGGAATAAGTTTGAAGCAAGAAAAGTTAGGCCCATTTGCAAAATTTTGGATTTTGACAAGTATTTCTCTTTGTGCACCTCTTCAAAAATGTCCAACTTGTGCAAGGTGTATTTTGCTCAATTGTTAACATTTTTTAGTGTTCTTGGACTTTTTAGAAAGCTCTAGATGTCCTCTAAACAACCTATTTGGTTTCATCTCAATTGGAGTTTCCATGCTCAATAACACTTCTTTACAAAAAGTTGACTTTTTGTTGACTTTGAAAAGGACCTGTAATATTTTGATCCATATCTTCAAAATGAAGCATTTTTTGACCATGCTTGTGAGACAAGAAGTTTTAGAGAATTGAATTCTCTTCAAAATGAGAGGTGGTGGAAAAATTTCTGATAAAGTATGAGAAAGTTATGCTCAGTCAAAGTTCAATTGACTTTTCTCTAGAAAACCCTAATTTGGAAAGTTTGACTTTTGATCAAATCTTGAGTTTTCTTGATGAATCATGATCAACCCTTGATCAAATGATGAGTGTTACTTCAAAATATGGATGTTGACCAAAAATCATGAAGTTTGACTGTATGTTGACCACAATTGACTTTTTGTCGATCAATTGATTTTCAACCATCGAGCAATTATGCGAAACTTGACTTGTAAGGCTTGAAACTTGACATGGAGATTCTTTGCAGCATACGAGGAGGCATGATGACCATTGGAGATGTTGGAAGTCCATTTTGATCTAAGAATTGCCAAACCCTAGTTTGGGTTGATTGCCTAGGAGAGGTTTTCGATCAACCTTGAGGAATCCTTAAGTATGGATATGTGAAATGTCTTGAGAAGTAGGAGGAAAATTTTGGGGTATGACAATCGTGCAAGAATTTCATGTTTATCCTTCATTTGTACTTAAGAACGCTCCACTGCTTCAGCCTCTTTAGAGAACTTGAATGTCTGATTATAAGCAGCAGCTAAAGATTCTTGTTTGGATCGAATCTTAGCATCAGCATCATTCTCTCTGTTATATCCACTGTTGATCTCATTAAGCAAGATTTGCAAGTCATATAGCATTTCGCCCACTTTAGAAGCACAAGCGCTAAGGTCTATTTGGATGAGTAATTTCTTCATAGCATAATAATTTATGGCATCCTCTTTCAAGATATTGAAGACATCTGCTTCAAAAATGTTCTTTCTCACTTGTTGAAGGAGTTGACCATAAGATTTTTGAGAGGCGGCATCGTTCGTTTGGTCTGAAACATCGAATTGGATTTTACTAGAAGGTGAAAGTGTTGGTTTATGAAGTTGAAATGTTTTTATAAGGGTTTTGGCGGTTTAAAAGGCTTTTGACCTTTGGAATAAGGGGGTGCGTGTAGCTTTGTTGATGGAAGGGAAAAGAGGCGGTAATTTTCAAAATCTTGGGAACTGACGCTTTTAGTGGACATGATGAGCAATAATTGCTAAAACTTGCACGTTTGAAAAGCATGGTGAAAATACGTTTTGCAGAAAAGTGGTTGATGGTTGTGATGTCATATACAATAAAACCATCATGAGTTAGGTTTATCAAAATCACATATATAATTAAAAAATTAGTATTTCTTTGTATATCGAAATACACATTTTTGAGGGGCAATTTGTTAGTTGGTGATTTTGATAAGCTATTCAGTTCGAAACAATGGGCTTTGTATTGCTTGGAATTTGTTAGAATAAAGGGAATAAGGTCTTGGGGTTGCATTTTTGGCTAAAAGTGAAGGAGTTTCGAATGGTCGTTGGAAATTTAGAGTTTTTTTATCTAAGGAAGTTTCGAATTCAAATAAGAAGATTTGAATTGATTATTTCTGTTAAAGATTCGAAATTCGAAATGAAGGCTTAATATCTTTGATAGCGGATGATTCAAAATTCAAATATAAGGCGTCATTCCATTGAAGGATGCGTGGAAGCCACAAATTGTAGAAACCATGCAATCTTCGAACGTGGCATCTTTTTAGAGTATGACCGTTAGGGTCGAAATAGTATAAATAGGAGTCTTATCGTTAGGATTTCGTGTGTTCATTTATTGTAAAAAAACACATATACTCAAATTACCAAGTGTAAGTGAAACGAGTTGCAGAAACATGTACTTATAGAAACACCATTGTTTATCTTTGAAGTTTTAAATTAAAGTTCTTTATCTTTAAAAGTTGTTTCGTTTTAAGTTATTCCTTTATCTTTCAATCAAGTCTATACCTTTCCATAAATCTTTATTTCTTTACCAAGTCGTTTACATTTCGTTTACAAACCATTTATTTTACTTTATATAGTCTTTGTTTCAATTTAAAGTCTTTTCATTCGAAGTTACTCATAAATCCATACATTATTTTATCAACATATTTATGTTTTGATTTGTATCTTGTTGTTACTTTCACTCAAAGCCTATATAATATGTAATCGAATCTTTGTTTCATAAGGATTCATGTTTTTAGATAGAAAGTGGAATATGAATATTAAGTCCAATTCAAACATCAACACTTAGACGCGTGTCCTAGGATCAATCTAGTCGATCCTGTCAATTACCAAAATCATTAATTTGGAAGACTAACTGTTGTTTACTAGAAATCACTATAAACAGATACGTAACACTCGGGTTGGGGATAAACATTTGAATTGTTTATTTAGATTTGATTTTCTGTTATTGATTCTGATTGGAGCATTTTGGACTCCAGAATATTTAGTTGATGTGGTTTTGTTGAATATTGAAATATTTCCGCTATTTCAATGAAATATTTATTTTAAGACTATATTAAGTTATCCTCGTATGTGTTATGTATCACATTGAATGAGCTTGTGGTTTTGAAGCATGTGACATCCTGATTTATGTTGTTCGAAATTTTAAATTCACTCTGATAATTATGTAAATATGCCATGGGGAAGTTAGGGTGTTACATTTAGCACTATCACTATGTCTCAACAATTGAATGAGCAGCAATAAAACACAGAGCGAAACGCAGTTTACCATATCTTGAAATTAACGAAACAAAGATAAAGGGAGGAAACAAACTTACCTACCAGAGTAACACCAACGACTCTTCAACAACGTCGATGTCATAAGAAATCCACATAGTCCTGTTTTTCTATGTATGAATCCTAAACTCTTTTTCGCATTTACAGTTCTTCCAAAATTATTCTTCTTCCGCCCGCAATCCTTTGATGCGTAGTGATGTCATTGTTCTAGTGATGTGAAATAGAAACGATGATGGTGATTCACGGGGGAAATTGAATGAAGGTGATGATGAATTGAAGCAGATGATGGTGAAGGTTGCAGCAGGTGATGAAAAACGATGATGGAGATTATGCCGAAACTGAAGATTGAAGTTGTGAGTTTGACCTGCCAATTATGATGATGATGACACTTCTGAGAGATGTAGATGAAGATTAGTTGTACAATGAAGGTGCCGCTGAAGTAGATTGTGGAAAAATAATGATGAAGATGCGAGCAGATGAGCGAAGAAGAATGCTGCAGTGAGTCTTGAATAAACTCAGGGTGAAGTTTGTTACAGATTTTAGTGAAGAATGGTTGTAAATTTCAGAGAGAGAGAGGTTGAGAATTTTCTGTAGTTTTTGGTGATTCTCCCAATTGTGAAGAATGACATCGATCCAAGGTAACTTGTGTTATATATAATTCTGTTAGATTTAGAAGTTAGTTACAACTTGATTCAATCTAAACTGTTGGATCTGAGAATCGGTTAGAGAAATCTATGGTGGGGATTTACTCTGAAACATAGTTAGTTATTTATTTTTTAATGGTGTTCACGGTTTTATATTTCCCGTTACTTCTTTTAGTTCCTTCTGGATAATCGAATTAGGGTTGAACCGGTTTTATTTGAACTGATATATTTCCTCTTATTTTCAATTTTCTGGTTATTGGTTTTTAAAAGGCCGTGATAAACTGCAAGGCTACTTCAGTTCTACTAAACACGTGAAATCATGGCATGCTGGTTAGTATATGGTTTGATTGTTGGTTCTTCCTTTTTGTGCAGGGATGTTCTATGTGTTGACATGGGTTACATAAGCATAGCAACAAGACTGATTGGGTTATGGTTATTTAAATTTCTGAACTGGATTGTGTTGTTTTGGTTTAATGATACACATGTTTCATGATCAAGCAAGGCTCATGGAAATTTCGGGTTCTAATTGAAAGTTGGCCAAGATGCATGATATTGGTTTGAAGATGTTAGTTCATGGAATGAAGAAAGATTAAGATTAGAGTTAGGATTATCTTTTATGATTTTATTGTTTATTTTTGTAATAGTGTAATGATAATGGTTTTGTGGGTGTAATAATTTCTTTCATCCAGTGAACTTGGAATGTATTTTATTTTGGTATTTTTACTTCTTGAATTCCAAACAAACTCTACTAGAATGATATCAAGATTTTTGAACCATGATGCCATTTGATTAATTAGCACACAATAAGAACTTGAATGAATCTTCAACCAATGAATCCAAATTCAATTCAATTCTCAAATCCAAACTTCAATCTCAAATCTAAACTAATAAGCATCCAATGAATGAGGGAAACCATAATTCCTTTATCACAAATCAATTCAACACTTCATTTGTTGTATCATGTCTCAACACTTTGTGTGATTCAATCTCTCAGACAATCTTGATTTACTAACCAATGATATTAAAACAAATGCCTCGAGGAAAGCCTTCAAGATTGGATTTGAAGCAATAGAAGAACACCTCTAATTAACCTAAGTTGGATTAGAAAACTCAAATATGACGACAATGTAAATCCAAGCCCTCTTGTTTTCAATGCTCAATGAGGAAAAAGTAACTCGCAATATTGCGGAAGAACCAATCCCTAATTCAATGATTCATAGTTGAAATCTTGGCCACTCCATGTACAAAAGGTTAGAACCCCTAATTCTCTAGATATTGAGTGCATATTGATGAAGAAGGCTTGATATGGTGAGAGGAACAAAATTGAGGTTCAAGAACACCCTTAGTTGAAATTATGATGACACAAGTTGAACCTTAAAGCAATTGTCCCTTGAAGAAATTATGATGAAGACAACCTTGTATCTTGAGGAATCTTGCCAAGGAAGATATCCATGAATCTTGTGATCCAAAACCCTAGTTCCATAGCAAAAGTGATGAATGAACCAATTGAATAAACTTTGAGTAAGGTATCCACCTCAATTCATAAGGAAAAAAACTGGATGCCAAGAGACCTTTGATCCTTGGATTTATGAGCTCAAAAGAATGAAAAATTTATGATGTAAATGCACACGACGTTATGAATAGACATATTAGGGGTAAAAAATAGGGGTATGACACACTTTAAAAATGGAGTAAGACTTTTTTCTCTTCTTAGCTATGTCCACCAACTCATTCACAACAACTACCCCATCAACAAGAATCTTACCCTTAATGAATATTGACTGGTTCAAAGAAATAGGTTTATCCGTAATCCCAAAAAGTTTTCCCACCAAAATTTAGCAAGGAGCTTATAGAGCGAACCTACCAAGAAATGGGCCGAAAATCACCTATGTGAGAATGATAGTTGACCTTAGGGATCAAGGTCACAAAAAGGGAGGAAAAACCACGTGGAAGAAAATCAAACTATGAAATTGCTCAAACATAGTCTCAATCTCATCCCTAAGAATGAGCTAGAATCTCGTAAAAAAGGAGAAATTGAACCCATCAAGACCTGGACTCTTATTACCATCACATTCATTAATCTTTGATAAGAGAAAGGGGTGTCAAGGCAAATAGAATCCTCCTTTGAAATAGATGGGAGAAAAGTCATCCAACCTAGACCAACCAAGAAAAGATTATCATAAATGATTAGAAAAATAGTTAACCAAAAATCTTAAATAATTTCATCATGTATGTTGTACCCCAAAATGTTTCCGGCCATTTTTAAGGTCAATTGGTTCAAGATACATCTCCATTCTCAGGAACTACTCAAAGATTGATCAAGACAAATCCTCTCCAAAGCAATTGATATACAATTAGGTTTTTGTTTTTCTCAAAGAAAATGTGATTTCTAATGCTCAAGTGGACTTCATGGTGTCTCATATGTCTCAAAATATCTCCATGTCAAGTTTCAAACCTCACAGCACAAGTTTGCTCAGTCAATTGCTCAGATGGTTGAAAATCAGTTGTATTGGATAAAAAGTCAGGGGACACGGATTGCTTCTCTAAAAAATCCTTGGAAATTCTCAAATATTCTTCAAGTTTACGGAAAACTCAAAACCTATTCCCTGACCGTTTTCAATCCGTTTCAAGCATTTGTTTCAAGCATTTGTTTCAAACTCAAAGATTGAAGTTGTAAGTTTGATCTTGTAGTGATGATGATGACGTAGCTTCTGAGAGATGTAGATGGAGATTCGTTGTAGAGTGAAGATGCCGCTGAAGCGGATTGTGGAAAAAAGAATGATGAAGCTGCGAAAAGATGAACGAAGAAAAATTGTGCAGCGAGGCTTGAAGAATCTCAGGGTGAAGTTTGTTATGGATTTTAGTGAAGAATGATTGTGAATTTCAGAGAGAGATTGAGGTTGAGAATTTTCTATAGTTTTTGGGGATTCTCCCAATTGTGAAGAATGAGATCGATCCAAGGTAATTTATGTTATATATAATTTTGTTGGATTTAGAAGTTAGTTACATCTTGATTCAATCTAAACTGTTAGATCTGAGAATCAGTTAGAGAAATAGATGGTGGGGATTTGATCTGAAACACGGTTAGTTATTTCTGTTATAATTGTCTTCACGGTTTTGTATTTCCCTTTACTTCCTTTGGTTCCTTATGGATAATCGAATTGGGGCTTAATCGGTTTTATTTGAACTGATATATTTCCTCTTAGTTCTGAATTTTCTGGTTATTGGTTTTTACAAGGCCATGATATACTACAAGGGTACTTCAGTTCTATTGAACATGTGAAATCTGGGCATGCTGGTTAGTTTCTTAATCTTGAGTACATTGTTTGATTTTTGGTTCTTCCTTTTGGTGCAGGGATTCTTGTTGAAATGGGTTACGTGAGTATAACAACATGATTGATTGGTTATGGTTATTTGAATTTCTGAAATAGACTATGTTATTTTGGTTTAATGATACACAAGATTCATGATAAGAAATGCTCATGGAAATTCTGGGTTCTAATTAAAAGTTGGCAAAGAGGCATGGTATTGGTTTGAAGATGTTAGTCATGGAATGAAGAAAGATGAAGATTAGGCTTAGGATTAGATTTTAGGACTTTATTATGTATTTTTGTAATGGTGTAATGATAATGGTTTTATAAATGTAATAATTTCTTTCATCTTGTGAACTTTGAATGAATATTTGATTTTGGTATTTTTACTTCTTGAATTCCAAACGAACTCTACTTGAATGAATCATGTCTTGAATGAAATTAACTTGTTTGAACCATGATGTCATTTGATTAATTTGCAGACATTAAGAACTTAAATATATCTTCAACCAATGAATCCAAATTCAATTCAATTCTGAAATACAAACTTCAATTTCATATCCAAACTAACAAGCCTCCAATGAATGAGGGAAACCATAATGCCTTGATCACAACCAATTCACCACTTCATTTCTTGTATCATGTCTTAACACTTTGTGTGACTCAATCTCCCAGACAATCTTAACTTACTAACCAGTGATATTAAGATAAATGCCTTTAGGAAAGCCTTGAAGCTAGGACTTGAAGCAATAGAAGAACACCTCTAATGAGCCTTAGTTGGATTAAGACAACCTTGTATCTTGAGAAATTTTGTCAATGAAGATATCCATGATGTTTGTGATCCAAAACCCTTGTTTCATACCAAAAGTGATGAATGAACCAATTGAATCAACTTTGAGTAAGGTAGCCACCTCAATCCATAAGGGAAAAAAACCCTGATGCCAAGAGCCCATTGATGTCGGGCTTTAGGAGCTCAAAAGAATTAATAGTTATGATGTAAATGCAGATGATGTTATGAACAGACATATTAGGGGTAAAAAATAGGGTATGACACACTTTAAAAATGAAGTAAGATTTTTTGCTCTTCTTAGCTATGTCCCCCAACTCATTCACAACAACTACTCCATTAACAAGAATCTTACCCTTAATAAATATTGACTGGTTAAAAGAAATAAGTTTATCCATAATCCCATAGAGTTTCCCCACCAAAACTTTAGCAAGGAGCTTATAAAGCGAAGCTAGCAAGAAATAGGCTGAAAATCACCTATAAGAGAATGGGAAATGACCTTAGGGATCAAGGTCACAAAGTAGGAGGAAAAACCACGTGGAAGAAAAGAAAATTACGAAATTGCTCAAACATAATCTCAATCTCATCCGTAAGAATGAGCCAAAATCTCATTAAAAAAAGAGGACAAGTTGAACCCATCAAGATCATGACTCTTATTACCATTTGATGAGGCAACAACACCATCAATCTAGGATAAGAGAAAGGGGTGGTAAGACTAATAGAATCCTCCTCCGAGATAAATGGGTGAAAATTCATCCAACCTAGACCGACTATGAAGAGGTTCTCTAAAATGATTACAAAAAAAGTTAACCAAAAATTTAAATAATTTGATCGTGTGAGTAAAACGGAAACCGCGAAAATACGGTTAATGATGTGATGTAAGACAACAAAAATAAAGGACACTAATCACAGCTAGTCAAAACCTTAAAGGAAGAGACAAAGCGAACCAGAATTGAAAGAAACACGGTTGAAGAGGCAAAATAATAGAACAAGAAAAAATGTGAGGCTCAAGTCTTGAAGAGACACAGCGAACCCACAATGAAAGAAACACGCTAACCTAATCTTTCTTTTTATATTTCTTTTATTTTTATTTTCTAGTTACAATTTTTTTAACTTTTCTTTTATTTATTAATCTAGTCAATTAAATACTATCACGTGATAGTATATCAAGAGTGTCAACAATAAAGGTGTACACATTTAAGGACTATATTATTGCATCTTGTTGCTCATTACATGGGAAAAAAAACATATAAAACTAAATTTATTTATTATAACCCTTCGCCTCGTTAAATGCATGACAAAACCAAAAATACATTTTGAAATATAATACAACAATACATACTCCATTATATTTGTATATAGATATATAGATCGAGATCTCACATTGCTTATTCAAAGATTTTTTACTTTCTTCTTCTTTCTTTCTTTGTAGTTGTCTTACAAAATCAAGAGATGAATAATTCTACAGAGACAAAACCACATGCTGTGCTAATTCCATTTCCAGCTCAAGGCCATATCAATCCATTATTCAAACTAGCAAAACTTCTACACCTTAAAGGCTTTCACATAACCTTTCTCAACACTGAATACAACCATAAGCGCTTGCTCAAATCAAGAGGTTCCAACGCCTTTGATGGTTTCATTGACTTTAACTTTGAGACTATACCAGACGGTTTAACTCCAATGGAAGGTGATGATGGTGATGTTACTCAAGACATTATCTCTCTTACTCATTCAATAAGAAACAATCTCTATCAACCCTTTTGTGAACTTCTTGCTAGACTTCATGAATCTTCAATTGCTGGTCTTGTTCCACCGGTTACAAGCTTAGTTTCTGATTGTTACATGCCATTCACCATACAAGCTGCTGAAGAACATGCACTACCAATTCTTCTCTTTTCACCAGCAAGTGCATGTAGCTTCTTAACTACTTTGCACTTTCATACACTTGTTGAGAGAGGTTTAATACCACTCAAAGGTAATTATTTTCTATCATTCTTTTCCTCATTATATATTTTACTTCTTAGATAATTCTGAACAGAACAGTTTGTTGTCTGTTTACCTTCTATTTATGTATAAACTCATTTAATAATAGTACTCTACATAATAACTGGTTATTGATGCAGATGAGAGTTATTTGACAAATGGATACTTGGACACTGAAGTAGATTGTATTTCAGGATTGCACAATTTTCGACTAAAGGATCTCCCCGGCTTTATCAGAACAACGATTCCAAATGATGTTATGTTAGAATTCTTTATTTACGCGGCACAACGAGTTCATAGAGCATCTGCTATTGTTTTTAACACTTTTAATGAACTTGAGAGTGATGCAATCAATGCTCTTGATTCTATGCTCCCTTCTGTGTATACCGTTGGACCTTTACCTTCTTTATTAAATCAAACTATGCATAATCACTTGGTATCTTTAGGTTCAAATCTTTGGAAAGAAGATACCAATTGTCTTCATTGGCTTGAATCCAAGGAATTAGGATCTGTTGTTTATGTGAATTTTGGAAGCTTTACAGTTATGACTCCTGAGCAACTGTTGGAGTTTGCTTGGGGTTTGGCCAATAGTAAGAAATCTTTTTTGTGGATCATTAGGCCTGATCTTGTCATTGGTGGCTCTCTGGTTTTGTCATCTGAGTTTGTGAATGAAATTTCAGATAGAGGCCTAATTGCGAGTTGGTGTCCACAAGAGCAAGTATTGAACCACCCTTCAATTGGTGGATTTTTGACTCATTGTGGATGGAACTCAACCATTGAGAGCATATGTGCAGGAGTGCCAATGTTATGTTGGCCATTTTTTGCTGATCAGTTAACAAATTGTAGATTTATTTGCTATGAATGGAAGATTGGAATGGAAATTGATAGTGATGTGAAGAGAGAGGATGTGAAGAAGTTGATCAATGAATTGATGTTGGGAGATAAAGGGAGAGAGATGAAGAAAAAAGTCATGGAGTTGAAGATGAAGGCAGAAGAGAACACTAGTCCAGATGGTTGTTCATACATGAACTTGGACAAAGTTATTAAAGACGTCTTGCTTAAAAAAATACTAAATATTTTAGAGTTTTCTCTAGGAAATGTGGTTATGTATTAAATTATGCACTGAGAGGTGCTATACATTTAATATGTATGCCATGTATGTTATTTGATTTCAGATGTCTAATTACTAATTAGAACTTACTCTTTATGATTTGAGTTTGAAATTGTAGCCTAGAGGACAGTTGTTCAAATGAAATGTGGTTCCCAATGCGGCTTGGACGCTTTTAAAATTAAAAATTATTTGAACAATATGAAAAAAATATGCGGTTCGATTTGGTTTGGTTGATTTTTAAAATAAAATTGAATTAAATCAAATCGAACTAATGCGGTTTGGGTTGGTTCGATATTTTTAAAAAAATTATTGATCTATACATACGCATATAGAAGAAAATATAATTTTGTATTTAATCGTTCATATATTATCATAAAAAATTTATAATGTCAAAATAAGTTTATAATTTGATAGATAAAATTGTGTCATATAATTTTATCTTAAATATAAATAATGATATAAAATTGCATTCTTAAATAAATATTATAAACAAAATACGATAAAATATATTTTGTGAAAATAATATGTGTGAAAAACAGAGAGAAAATATGTATGAATGTGCTTGAGATACATTGCTCTCAGCATAAACTTAATTTATAATCATTTTGTTACAACTTATTACAAGGATAATAAATAATTATGTGCAACTTATAAGAAAGGAATTAAAATAATACATAGAACCTAGTATGCAATGAATTGACTACTTGGAAAATGCAGAATTAATTATTTTAATTTCCAACACTCCCCCTCCAGCTGGTGAATAGATATTCTCCATTCCTAGCTTGGACACAATTTTTTCAAAATATGGGCAGTTCAATCCTTTGGTAAAGACATCCGCAAGTTGACCTTGTGAAGGAACATAAGGAGTGCAAATCAAACCGCAATCAAGCTTCTCTTTGATAAAATGTCTATCTGTAACCCCCCAAATTTAATTAATTATTTAATTAAATTATATAAGGAATTATCTATTGGAATTGTCGAAGTTGGAAAATTAATCGGAATAATTGCAATTGTCGGTAT
This sequence comes from Vicia sativa, assembly GCA_021764765.1. Taxonomy (NCBI): domain Eukaryota; kingdom Viridiplantae; phylum Streptophyta; class Magnoliopsida; order Fabales; family Fabaceae; genus Vicia; species Vicia sativa. The sequence goes on along the minus strand of CM038792.1, from coordinate 300,639,088 downwards.
TATTATTTAAGAGGCATATTTGAATTATTAAGTCGAATTTTAGTCGGATAAATCGAAAGAATAACATTAAGGATGATATTATTGATTTAATTGGAATTATTTGGAGAAGAGCCGAATTATGGGTATTAGTTGATTAGTTGATTTAATCGGAGAAGTACTATTAGAATATTATTTGCAAGTTGGTGTTATTTAATTGATGAATGAGAAAATATAGAAAATAATATTAGAAATAATATTATTGTAAAATTCTATGAGCTGCAAGTAAATGAACTTCCTTTGGATTGTGCATAAATTGACTAACCACACTTACAGCAAATGCAATATCTGGTCTAGTGTGGGAAAGGTAAATTAATCTCCCAACCAATCTTTGATACATTTCCTTATCCACTACCGCACCGTCTTCCACATTACCCATCTTATGGCTTGGATCAATAGGACTGCCCACTGGTTTGCAAGCAAGCTTACTTGTTTCCTTGAGCAGATCTATGATATACTTTTGTTGAGATATGAAAATACCCCTTTTTAAGTGAGCCACCTCTATTCCTAAAAAATACTTCAGTCTTCCAAGGGTTTTAATTTCAAATTATTTTGCTACATGTTGAGTCAAGACTTGTTGTTCCTTCCAATCATTTCCAGTTACAATAATGTCATCAACATACACCAACAACATTGTCACTCCCCATGAAATAGAGTGTTTAATAAACAGGGTATGATCCCCATTACTTTGCTTGTAACCTAATGATGTCATAGCCTTAGTAAACCTTCCAAACCATGCCCGAGGTGACTGTTTCAATCCATATAATGCCTTTTGCAACTTACAGACAGAATTGGCAGCAACGTTTTTGCTATAGGTGGAACATCCATATAGATTTCTTCCTCAAGATCTCCATGTAAGAATGTGTTTTTTACATCGAATTGTTGTAATTCCCACCCATAATTGGCAGCAAGGGATAATATAACTCGAACCGTGTTCATCTTTGCCACCGACAAAAAAGTTTCTGAGTAATCAATACCATAGGTTTATGTGAAACCTTTAGCAACCAGCCTTGCCTTGTACCTCTCAATTGTTCCATCAGGTTTGTATTTTACAGTATACACCCACTTGCAGCCAACTGGTTTCTTGCCTTCCGGCAAAGCAACCAACTGCCATGTTTTATTCTTCTCTAATGTCTCCATTTTTGTATCTATAGCATCTTTCCAATTTTTATCAGATAATGCCTCAAAAATATTAGTGGGAATTTGGATGGTATTTAATTTTTCAAGAAAGGGGTTCTATGGGTTTGAGAAATTTTTTGAAATGAAATATAATTTGAGAGAGGATATAGTTGCTTTTTTGTACATTCTCTAACGCCCTTTCTAATGGCAATTGGGAGATCATGGTTATCATCTATTTCATTATTTGGGGCTGGAATATCATGTAAAACAGAAAAATCAGAATTTCTTACATGTGTTAAAGGACTTGGTTCGGACTCTTGGACATTTGTTGCTTCGGGAATGGCCTTTAATCTTCTTGTATACACCAATTTCTTTCTAAACTTGTCAATTTCAGCTCTTTTTTCAGCCACTGCTTCATCTCCAGATTCATTTCCAAATCCATCTTCAACCAATACCTCATTTTTAGATTCATTTCCAGCCATTCCTTCTCTCCAATTGAAATCATGAGAATTGATTTCAAGATTAGGGAGAATGAGAGTTTCAAGGGAATTACCCTTATCTTCACTAAAATATTCCCCTTGAAGATAAGGTTGAGTGAAGTAGGCTTCTCCTTCATGAAAGGTAACATTTTTAGACACAAACATTTTTTTTTGATGGAGGGTGGTAACACTTGTATCCTTTTTGAGTAGTAGAGTACCCAACAAATACACATTTGAGACACATTTGAGAGCCCTAGGATCAAGCTTTCCCCTACCTTGACTATGGATATGAACAAATGAGACACACCCCAAGACCCGTGGGACAAGATTATTAGTGGTCGAAACGTTTGGATAAAAGGACGAAAGAATTTCCATAGGACTCCTTAATTCTAACACTCTAGAAGATAGCCTATTAATGAGGTATGTTGTTGTAAGAACAACTTCTCCCCAAAGATACTTTGGAACATTATTGTGGAACAACAATTCCCGAGTTTGGTCAAGAAGATGACCATTTTTCTTTCAGCAATTCCATTTTGCTGATGGGTTTTACAGAGGACTCATGAATTATGCCTTCTTTTTCACAAAAGGAGTAATGACATGATTGAAGAACTCTTTCCCATTATCGGATCGATTCTTTTGATATTTGCAAACCGATTTTTAATCATTGAGAAAAAACTAGGAGAGCGACACTTACTTCAGATTTATTCTTAAGAAGGAACAACCAAGTAACTCGGGTACAATCATCTATGAAAGTAACAAACCATCGGGCACCAGACACACTTGGAGTAGTGGATGGCATAAACATCGATGGACAAGGTGAAAAGGAACAATGCATCTTTTATTATTCAAAGGAAAAGGTACACGCTTATGTTTTGCAATTTCACATACTTCACAATGAATAGCCTCATCTTTCACTTTAGAAAACAAAGATGGAAACATAAATTTGATAACTCCAAAGAGGGATGTCCTAATCGACAATGGAACAACATTATTTTTTCTTTGTTTGTGAGATGTGACTCTGACATTAGTGATCAAGACAAGTGATTCTTTGTGGTAAGAAGCTGATTTGGTTCTTCAAGATAGTAAAGGCCATTCCCTTCTCTAGCATGTCCAATTGTCCTCCCGAATCTTTATCCCGAATATACAATGATGGTTGTAAAAATTACAATACAAGAAAAATATTTAGTAAGTTTTTGTATAGAGACTAGGTCCGTGGACAATTTTGGAACATGAAGAACATTTTTTAAGACAATGAAAGGAGTTATTTGGATGTCTCAATACCGACTTGTTACTAGAGAACCATCGGTGGCAATTTTCCGATTACTAGGACTAGGGTGATATGTGGAGAAGTGCTTGGGTGAAGGTGTCATATGGTCGGTGGCTCCTGAATCTAAGATCCAAAGGGAAGTAGAGGGTATATTTGAGGCATTAAATCCGATGAAATTGAAACATACTGAATACACCAAAGTACAAGTACCTTTTGGTTTCTCCAAGCTATTAAGGAAACATTCTTTCAATCTCTTCTTGATTAAGGTTGTTTAATCCAGAATTATTTGAAGATTCTGCCTTACATTCTTCAACTTTTTCAGCAACATAAGCCCTATTATTTTTGCGAGATACACCTCCGGGAATGCTTCCTCTCTGCCCTTCTTCACGACTAGGAGGTTTTCCATGCAACTTCCAACACTTCTCACGAGTATGTCGAGGTTTATTCTGATAAGTACACCATAATTCACCCTTCTTTTCCACCTTTGCTTGTCCACCACCTTTAAGATTCTCAACTATCATAGCGGTACTTTCAATAGATGGAGTATCTAGCATTAAGTTTCTTCTACTCTCCTCACTTCTTACGATGGCAACAACCTAATTTAAAGAAGGAATTTGAGGCTTTCCTAAAATCTGAATTCTTACCTGATCAAATTCAGAATTTAATCCCACAAGAAAGTCATAGACCCTATCTTTTTCAACAAACTCCTTAAGAAGAGTGAATCTGCTGATGAGTTTTTTATCACTCTACAGTGATCCAATTCCATCTAAAGAGACTTCAATTGGTTGGCATATTCTGTAAAAAAATTGTTTCCTTGCTTAGCGGCAACTGTTTTGACCTTCACATCATAAACTTGGGCAACATCTTTGTCCTTCGAATAGGTTTGCTCTATTGCATCCTAAATTTCTTTTGCAGTGCTAAGAAACATGCAAGTATCACTAATCTCCGGAATCATAGAGTTCCATAGCCATGCCATAATCATCGAGTCTTCCTCGTCCCATGCAGTAAAAGTTGGATCCCTCTCTGTTGGACCAGTACCAAGTAAGTGACTGAGTTTACCTTTTCCTTTTAGAACAGTGCGAATAAGTTGGGGCCACTTCAAATATTTTTTTCCATTTAGCCGATAAGTAGGCTGGATGCTCTATAATTCTCCAGACAAATTATTCTGGACTTGAGAACTACCTCCTTGAGCAAATGGATTTACAATCTCCTCCTCCATAAGTGGGAAGTTAAAAGTGTATTTTGATGCGAAAAAGGTGT